>JRHT02000065.1:17516-170522 GCA_011800875.2 Suillus brevipes Sb2 | reverse complement strand
GAGCAGTCTGATAACTCACTTCAAACTTCCATAAGCTTCTACCGTGATACTGTGCTTTGCGCAGTACTCGAGCATAGCCTTGTGTGAAGCATAATTATATGGGTGGAATGAAATCTGTACGAAAAGGTCCGTTAGTAATGTTTGGTGTCAGGTCCAGCTAGAGAAACCTACTTGGTTGACAGCAGGTTTCGTAACCGCAATTTTCATGAGTTTCTGAAGGTTCTCTAAATTAAAGTTGCTGACGCCGATACTCCTAATAGCTGTGAGGACAACGAATCCTGTTCGAGTCGAGGCCAAAGGGCACACCTTGTTAATCCATCTTTCTTCATCTTCTCAAATTCTTGCCAGCCAGACTCAAAGTCAGAAAAGAGACTCGGACCGTGCACCAGATACAAATCAACATAAGAAAGGCCAATCTGAGCGAGCATATGATTAAGTTCGTGCAGCAACTCAAGAGTGGTATGTGAGTACTAACTTTATTCAAACTTTGTTGAATGGCCTGCCGCGGTGATCCATGGATACTGTACTTAGTAGTGATATACAGACTCGAGCGGGAAAGACCGCTCTCCTTGATAGCCAGGCCTACATAGGCTTCTGTCTGATAAACTTTTTTCCAGAGTGAAGGAAAGATAAGGCTCTGATGATCGAAGTTAGAGGTGACATACACTGTGCGGTGTCGATGTGGGAAAATCCATTCTCTATGGCCTGGCCCACATAGTCTGTGACATCCTTGTATATCATAGCGGACCCCGTGCCAAAGGCTATTACGGGGAACTTGCACGCACATAGAACATAGAAGGTCAGACCATGGTGATACAAGCTTTCATGAAACAGCAACATTACCTCATTTCCATCGTTAAGAGTGACGGTGCCAAATGGCATAGCAGAACAGAGGCGAGACGGTGCTGAGAGAAGTAGTTGAACTTGAATTTCACGACATCATATGCTTATATCGTCCTAGTGTCGGTGGTCAGCTTAGAGCTGCCCTAGTGGGGCATCCGAAGTACATAATAACATAATAATATTGACCCTATGTGGCCATATGTGCTGGCAGCGGCTAGACTCCTTGTAACCAGTCTGGACTACGTCTTTCACTCGACTTGGCTGTAAGCCAGGCCGGTCACTAGCCTAGGCTGCGGCCTCGCCCACTGCACTAAATCAAATGCCTCGTAGAGTACTAGTCATTCCGGTACATCATGATGAGCACATGAGTTAGTTGATTTCCAAGCGGCACATCTATGGCACGTAGTACACCTGGCACCAGCCTAATTAGCACCACGGCACCCCAGAGGCCGAACTTTCATTCGCGTGGGTACGTTCCACTGATTATGGGATACAGCGTGCGCCAAATCAGCATCAAGAAACGGGGGACACAGCAGCAGCCCAGACACTGCATGCATGTATACCCCATGTGCCCAAAGATTGCCTTCTACACCTCGCGCGATGATGCACTATAAACGCCCCTGTAAGCCTGAAAAGTATGATTAACACGTATCAGAAGGCCCACTTCTATGTTTGCCAGCCCTATTGCATATCTCCCATACATCTCCAAAACGTGAAAAACGTGATCAAACTAAACATCACCGCAACAACCAGCATTATACATAGCAATGGAGCCCTTTCAAATCTATGTTGCATTGTCCGCTTCGTGACAAGCAGCTGAGAGGGAGGGCCTTTAGCGCCGGCTTCGTCGATGGCAGCGATCTCTTCAGAAGTAAGCGAGGCTGCACAATTTAGATGAGTCGGAATGATCTTGCGTTTCATGGTTTGGTACATACGAAGATCTTCCACTGCGAGGTACTCTTGAAGGCGCTCCTTGGTCCGACTCGTCCTTCAGTTGTGAGAGTGACATAAGATATGCGGATCATCTGCAACGCAGATAGACATACGTGACGATTGTGACACCTTTACTCCTGACCCAGGAGAAGATTACTTGGTTAGCGGTGGCGCCAATACGCCTAGCAGCGGCGTTAACAACCGCATCCACTGGTCCTCCAGGACTCTGAGTGATAGAGCTAGTCAAACAGATAATCAGCATAGTATGGAGCGGCGAATTTTGGGAGTCTGAAGACTCACTATAGACTTCCATATGCTTCCACTATGATGTTCTGTTTTGAGCAGTATTCAAGCAAAGCTTTATGTGACGCATAGTTATATGGGTGGAACTCGATCTGCCCGATAAAGTTCGTTGGCTGTACTAGGGGTAAATAGATGAAATTACTTGGTTAACAGCAGGTTTCGTGACCGCAGTCTTCAGGAGCTGCTGAAGGTCCTCTATGGTAAAGTTGCTGACGCCAATGCTCCTGATAACTATGAAAACCAGGTAGACATGTTCGAGTCACAAAGGACACACCTTGTTAAGCCATCTTTCTTCATCTTCTCGAACTCTTGCCACCCCGACTCAAGGTCAGGTAAGGCAAGCGGCATGTGCACCATGTACATGTCGACATAAGAAAGGCCAATCTCAATGAGCATATCATTGAGTTTTCCGGTTTGTTGACACACGAGTAATTGCTGACCTTGTTCAGACTTTGTTGAATAGCCTGCTGTGGTGTCCCCGTAGAGCTGTACTTAGTAGTGATGTACAGACCCGAGCGAGGAAGACCGCTCTCCTTGATAGCCAGGCCCACATAGGTTTCTGTCTGATAATCTTATACCAGAGCAAATTTCGAGACATGAGATTTCAATCATCATTGTAATTAGAACTTAGAAGTAACACACACTGTGCGGTGTCGATATGGGAAAACCCATTCTCGATGGCCTGGCCCACGTAGTCTGTAACATCCCTGAATTTCATGGTGGACCCTGTGCCAAAGGCTATTGTGGGGAACTGGGACGCAGCACAGGTCTTGACACGGTAATGCAGATTCCCATGAATTAGTACAGTACCTCGTTTCCATCGTTGAGAGTGACGGTTCCAAACGGCATAACTGGGAGTAGGAACCAAACGGTACTGAAGCAAGTGCGATGGGAGTATGATTGAAGTTCGAAGACATCCCAGCACCGTGCGATTACGAAATCAGCCTTTGGAAAGATCCCGGTGGTTTTACTTGTCCTTGTCTTGACATACTTACTCTGAGCACGGGAAAATTGGTATCTTTTGTTAGAACTCTATCTTCCGGACCGCGACAATGGAGAGCCCCGTCACGCCATTCATTCCGATACATGAATCCTCTCCAGAGGCAGACATAGTTGTAGAAGACCAACATACGCAATCGCCACTGCGAAAGCGAGCGCGCTGTAGCATTGACATCACAGCATCCGAATCTACTAGCCAATCTCTTGTCATGGCTTCGGAGGAATCGAAGGAACCCGTAAGGGACGATACATACTACATGGCTGACGGGAGCTGCGTTCTTCGTGTGCAGAACACACTATTCAAAGTATGATCTCAAGTGAGGTTCATGTCCATCATGAGCTGAATGATTTGTGATGTACTAGGTCCATCGCACAATGTTGTCCAAGGATCAGTCATTCTTCGGTCCTATGTTTACGCTCCCACAAGGTGATTTCGGGGAAGAGGGAATGTCGGATGATCATCCCATCGTTCTACAGGGAGATACTGCGGAGGAATTTAGACATTTCCTCTGGGCACTCTATGCCCTGTGAGTGCCATTATCTAAGCGCCTGCAAAGTTCACCCTTCTCATGCTCGAGTCTCGGCTCGTGACAGACCCTCGGAACTGATAATAGTTCGGTCTCCAAAAGCTGACCTTAGTCGGCTGATAGACATCGCGAAGGTGTCCAGCAAGTACTCTTTCATCTTCCACTGCGAGGTACTCTTGAAGGCGCTCCTTGGTCCGACTCGTCCTTCAGTTGTGAGAGTGACATAAGATATGCGGATCATCTGCAACGCAGATAGACATACGTGACGATTGTGACACCTTTACTCCTGACCCAGGAGAAGATTACTTGGTTAGCGGTGGCGCCAATACGCCTAGCAGCGGCGTTAACAACCGCATCCACTGGTCCTCCAGGACTCTGAGTGATAGAGCTAGTCAAACAGATAATCAGCATAGTATGGAGCGGCGAATTTTGGGAGTCTGAAGACTCACTATAGACTTCCATATGCTTCCACTATGATGTTCTGTTTTGAGCAGTATTCAAGCAAAGCTTTATGTGACGCATAGTTATATGGGTGGAACTCGATCTGCCCGATAAAGTTCGTTGGCTGTACTAGGGGTAAATAGATGAAATTACTTGGTTAACAGCAGGTTTCGTGACCGCAGTCTTCAGGAGCTGCTGAAGGTCCTCTATGGTAAAGTTGCTGACGCCAATGCTCCTGATAACTATGAAAACCAGGTAGACATGTTCGAGTCACAAAGGACACACCTTGTTAAGCCATCTTTCTTCATCTTCTCGAACTCTTGCCACCCCGACTCAAGGTCAGGTAAGGCAAGCGGCATGTGCACCATGTACATGTCGACATAAGAAAGGCCAATCTCAATGAGCATATCATTGAGTTTTCCGGTTTGTTGACACACGAGTAATTGCTGACCTTGTTCAGACTTTGTTGAATAGCCTGCTGTGGTGTCCCCGTAGAGCTGTACTTAGTAGTGATGTACAGACCCGAGCGAGGAAGACCGCTCTCCTTGATAGCCAGGCCCACATAGGTTTCTGTCTGATAATCTTATACCAGAGCAAATTTCGAGACATGAGATTTCAATCATCATTGTAATTAGAACTTAGAAGTAACACACACTGTGCGGTGTCGATATGGGAAAACCCATTCTCGATGGCCTGGCCCACGTAGTCTGTAACATCCCTGAATTTCATGGTGGACCCTGTGCCAAAGGCTATTGTGGGGAACTGGGACGCAGCACAGGTCTTGACACGGTAATGCAGATTCCCATGAATTAGTACAGTACCTCGTTTCCATCGTTGAGAGTGACGGTTCCAAACGGCATAACTGGGAGTAGGAACCAAACGGTACTGAAGCAAGTGCGATGGGAGTATGATTGAAGTTCGAAGACATCCCAGCACCGTGCGATTACGAAATCAGCCTTTGGAAAGATCCCGGTGGTTTTACTTGTCCTTGTCTTGACATACTTACTCTGAGCACGGGAAAATTGGTATCTTTTGTTAGAACTCTATCTTCCGGACCGCGACAATGGAGAGCCCCGTCACGCCATTCATTCCGATACATGAATCCTCTCCAGAGGCAGACATAGTTGTAGAAGACCAACATACGCAATCGCCACTGCGAAAGCGAGCGCGCTGTAGCATTGACATCACAGCATCCGAATCTACTAGCCAATCTCTTGTCATGGCTTCGGAGGAATCGAAGGAACCCGTAAGGGACGATACATACTACATGGCTGACGGGAGCTGCGTTCTTCGTGTGCAGAACACACTATTCAAAGTATGATCTCAAGTGAGGTTCATGTCCATCATGAGCTGAATGATTTGTGATGTACTAGGTCCATCGCACAATGTTGTCCAAGGATCAGTCATTCTTCGGTCCTATGTTTACGCTCCCACAAGGTGATTTCGGGGAAGAGGGAATGTCGGATGATCATCCCATCGTTCTACAGGGAGATACTGCGGAGGAATTTAGACATTTCCTCTGGGCACTCTATGCCCTGTGAGTGCCATTATCTAAGCGCCTGCAAAGTTCACCCTTCTCATGCTCGAGTCTCGGCTCGTGACCATCAGAGGACTGATGAGTCCTTGATATGGTGGCCGTGAGAACTACAGTAGGATATCAATTTGTTTTGGCTAGCTATGGGTACATATCATAATGTATACCACGAAAAAATTGATTTATTGGTACATAGCCATGTAGGTCTGAAAATTAAATTTCCTATGAGGAGTGCGCGACAAGGTTGCGATATTGGACCATCACGGCCGGCAAGGCATAAAAGCACAATTAGGTCTTACCTGTTAAGCATTATGATATTTTCTCAGTATGTGTTGAGTTATAAGATTATTTATGACTATATCATGGGCAACGCCTTTAGCATCGGCCATCCAATCTAGATTTGTATGAGAGTTCTCAACAAGGTAACGACTTTGCACCACCGTGACCAGCAAGGTACAGTAGTTAAATTAGGTCCCGCTGGTCGAGTAATGTCATATTTTCCCATTAATCTTGGTTTGATAAGTCTTTATTACATGGTACAAATATTGGTTCAATTACAATGCTATTTCAAATCATGTACTTATGGTGTCCATCTCAAAAAGTCACAAAATATCACTCAGAGGGGAATCGAACTCGAGAGCTTCGATGTTCTACCAGTTCTCGCAATAAAATCTACCATTACGCCATGAGTGCCTTAAGTTAGTCGATTCAAAGTGTCTACATATTCCCGTAACTCTCAAAAAGTCACAAAACATTACTTTGAGGGGAATTGAACTCGAGACCTTCGATTGTATGCTAATAAAAGCTAGATTTAACCACTACGCCATGAGCACCTTAGATTGAGCAATTCAACGTGAAATATATCATCCTCATGTCCCGGAAAATGCCGGGGACATATTTCTGTCCAAATCGGGACAATTCTCTTGATAACTCGACAAGTGATCACTCCGAATTGTATTGCACATCTACCGCTATCATACTACAATGAATAACAACATCAACGCTAATGGAGGAGTTGGAGACCGAAACGCAGATCGTAATGGAGACCGAAACTACCAGGTACGTCAAACGACTCTCGCACTTTCACCACTTACCAATATTCAACAGATTCCAGCCCACCTTTTGCAAAACTTACCACGGCCTCGTAGCGTCACGTTCACGATGAACGTAAGGCAGCTGGTAAGTAACGAGCCCTTTTCACAAGTGACACACTCACCCTGTTGAAGGAGTGGATGTACATCACATGGGACGCCGCGCGAAACCGCGTCCGTCAGCAACTTTACCACCCTGACTTACCGTTCGATCCTTACCCACTGCCTCCCGTCTGGCCTGAAGAAACGCGGGCGATGATGATATTGTGGATCGCAAGGGAACGCCGAATCTTCGAGATGGAGTTGGAGGAGTTGGAGTACCTGCTGGGACTCAGAGGTGCGCGTTAGTATGTGTAGGTGAGCCGATTTTGAACAATTAAATTCAAATCAACTTACTATTGTCAGACCGTATGCATGATGATATGCGATGTTGTACGAGGACGAGATGTCAGTGGGATTGCGCGAGAACGTGTTGCCTGTCATATGGTCAATATAATGATACGAATAATGTACAATAGCAGTACTCAACCTGCGCATGTCTCGAAGTATGGTTTCGATAGCATCGTCGTGAGAACAGCATCGATAGCGTAGATAGCGTGGTTGTCATCGAGAGGAGGAAGAGCGTCTGATCTGGAGAGTAGAGTATCGATAGCGTGGTTGTCGTCGAGAGGAAGAGCGTCTGGTTTGCAGAGTAGAGTATCGATAGCGTGGTCGTGCAGATGTGGCTGAAGTTTCGATAATCGAGCGGGAACGTGGTCGAGGGAGAGAGCTACCATTTGTTGAATTAAGTCGTCGATAGCGTGGTCGGGTACTGCAGTGCGTTGCAGCTGGCATAAAGAGGACGTTTTCCATGATGTATGAGCCGAAGGGCATTTGGAACTCGAATGGCTTTCCCTGAAGGTCTAGTTCAGCGGGCGGAATTGCTGCACTTTGGGGTATCTTACCTTGAAGAGAACGTCTAGAAACCCCAAGTCTTGGCAGTGAGAACTGAGGGAAGACCGAGCTCGCCCTTCTTAACGAGAAGACCGAGCTCGCCCTTCTTAACGAGAAGAGCGAGGTTGACGGCACGGGAACAGGTATCACCTGCTGCCCACGACTTACGAGGGCCGGTGTTTGGTGCGTGGCGGTACCCGACGATCGTTGCGACTATGTGATATGATACGACGGTGACTTTGCTGCTCGCCGCTCCTCCATGGGTGCTCGCCACGATTGGTGCCTTTACCATCTCAAGGTCAGTAAAGGAATCCCTTCTATCTCGAATTGCGTCTCATAGACGATCAGGTACTCTGATAAGTACGCAGGGATTGACCATCGACCCACGCTTGCGAAACGGCGTCAATCGTTTGAGAGTGCGAAAGACCACTACGTGTACCATCTTAGTAGTTGCATTTGACTCCAAAGTGAAGTGCACTTACAGGAGTTTAGAGACAACAGCGGTACTGGAAACATTGACGAGCACGATGTGGTCGAGACCAACACGGTTGAAAGAGTTAAGCAGGGCAAGACCACCTTGAATCTCGTGTGCCTTGATCATGCCCTCGAGGATGTCGCGAACAGTCAGAGGTTGTTCCTGGCGAGTAAGGTGGTCCGCAACCGCGAGAATAGCATCCAAGTTGTCGGATGGATGACCCCCTAGAATGCGGAGTGAGCTCATGTTATAATTGTCGCACTGCTCGACATGAGACAGTCATGTGTGTCTGGCTTGATTCGTTGTTGTCTTACTCACATTCAGCAGCGAGGAAGCAGTCATTGAAGTCCAGCCAGCGGATGATGGTGTCAATATTGAATGCACCACGAATAGGATCCAGCTGGTAATTCGTTCCGGGAACCTTGGTGCCTGCATCCAATAATTCAGCATTTCATCGTTCATTCATATCAGGACGTCGCACCATTAGGCACGACAGTGCCTTCCACAACGGGACCGAGCTTGGTACACTCCAGGAAATTCAGACCCTCCAGTCCGCATCCAATAGTGTCTATGAGACAGAGTCGGTCGTTAAGTTAGAATAGGTTTCCAATGGCGTGTAGAAGCTCGAATATTTAATGTCTACAGACCAAGTAAGCAAACGAGTGAATAAAAAAAATGGATCGCGAACCCAAAGATTGACGATGACGAAGCTGACTCCGTGTCCAACTTCGAACCGATCAAAGATGCTGCGGATACGGGGCCCACAATCACAGTCGAGCCGCAGGACCACAATCAGGCGCGTCTCGCAGCAATGCTGGCGCAAAGCAAAGCTGATAAGATGATTAGGTGGCCCAGGGGGGGAATAGTACTCTAGGTACATACCTCGCTGACCGAGCAGTTCTTGATGGATCTGGCGATTTGAACGAGAATGGCTTCCGGCGCCTTGCTACTGTCCCATGAACGAGGACGATCCTCTCGTCGGAGAGAGAGCAGCATCCCACTCGGCCATTTGTTTGGTAGACCCCGTGTCCGACTTCGAACCCATCAAAGACACTGCGGACACAGGGCCCACAATCACAGTCGAGCCGCAGGACCACAATCAGGCGCGTCTCGCAGCAATGCTGGCGCAAAGCAAAGCTGATAAGATGGTCAGGTGGTCCAGGGAGGGAATAATACTCTAGGTGCATACCTCGCTGAGCCTCATGTATCGAGCAGCTCTTAATGGATCCGGCGAATTTGCTATTGTCCCACGGACGAGGACGATCCTCTCATCGGAGAGAGCAGCAGCCTACTCAACCATTTGTTTGGAAGTTGTTATGCATGGCCTGTGTTGTTCGGATAATTTTCAGCGCGAGACGATGGAGGAGTGAATCATTGCAGATAGCAATATCGTCATCGAGAGCTAGAAAGGAATGTTACTCATCCCAGTAGTGCAAATGTCCTTCAAGCGAGCGAGCTGTCCGGTTATGCGAGAGCTGATGCGAGGCATTATGATTTGAATGAGAAGGAAAGATCAAAATCGAACCTGCTATCGAAGACACCGGCACAGACACGTCGAGGCGCACGACCATGCGTTATTCCAAACGAGAGCACTGACTCTGTGTTGTACATGCGTATTGTTTTATAAGCGGAGCATTCATGTGCACTCCACCTAATACCAACAAGGATTAGAAGGAAAGGACCACAAATACAGAAAATCTGTACCCACAACAGAACCTGTATCGTTCGAACCTGTGAAAGTAGTAGCGATTAGGCACGATGGGTGCAGCATGGTGTCAGGACCTAAGCGCCCAGGCCATTATGATGGACAGCGATTACCTTGCTCGTAGTTATAGTCAGATTCTCTTCAGTAAAACGTCAAATACTCACAGTGATCCAAATATTAATGGTCTTCTGAAGGTGATCTCTTATCTTCAGAGCAACTTCAGGTAGGGATGGCTTCGCACTATCAACATGATGGACGCAGAAGACACCGATCGGACGCAGCACCAAAACAAACATGGACAAATAAGATGTTTGTGCGAACCCGTGACTTAGCCCTACTAAACTACCTAACCTAACGACAGAAAGCGATCAACTTACATATACAAGTACTAGTACATACGAGGACTCGGATGGATGTGCCATAGTAACTGACAGTAGATCGAATACTCAAGCATGGTAATCAGCTATGTCTTGCAACCTGGCATAAACACGTCTTTTAAACTCTTCCCAACGCGCAGACAGCTCTGGGTTGGGTATGATGTATTCGCGAATGTAATCCGATAGTGCTTCATACCTAGGTTTGAAATTGTGCACCCCAAAGTCAATGGACACGTTTGACTTTCCGCTCGCTAGCTCCTGTAGAACACACTCCACGGCCGCAGCAGCTGTACAAAACAAAGCATCAAGTTCACTGGCAGTGATGTAATTTGCGTAGCCGAGTTTCAAGACACTGTTCACAACGATCGTGGATATGACGCGATGTTGGAATGGATACACCTCGCCAACTGGGTCACCAGAATTATTCCCGAATATGTATTTGAAGGGAAGTGAAGGATCGTCGATAAGATCCTTCACTGCATCAATCAGATGTTGGGGTTCTCGATCATCCGACCAAATTGGCGAGCGAAGAAAGTACCCGAGTTCGACCAATGGGCGAGCGGTCTTCTTGAATGTTGACATGAGCTCCGCGGATGGGGGTGCTGTGAACGATTTGTAGAACGCAGTAAGATTCTCTGCGCTCCACTGACTCCCGTACTCTTGTAGAAGCTTCAGATACATTCAAAAATCGTAGGTAATGCAGCTTACCTTCATCCTGTTCTTTTGCTGCCGAAAGCAACGCTTCTTGAGCCGCCGATTTTCTCTCAGTCTCAGTCATAAATGGGCAAGTACAGAGTGAGGAACGAATGAGTAACTCGCGTGCATCTTCGAAGATTGTTTGATGAATTCGAGACTTGGGGTTGTATATTAAAGGCGAGATGCGAGACGGTCGCACTGGCAAAGGCGCCGTGGACGAAGCAGCGCCCTGACATTCATCAGTGACTAACAATTTATAAATAATCATGATGGAAACATACCTGAACGCTAGAAGTTAGACCCCTTAATTTTGGTCGTGCATGCGGGTAGGGCCAGAATTTAATTTGAAGCGGTTTTGCCGGTGGTTGAGAGTTCTGCGATCCAGATGAACACGGAGGCGGGCTGATCTGAATCGAGTCTCCGAGGGACAACGACTCGTTCAGACGCACTGGCTCTCCAAGGGGCCCAAGATCCACTGAGCCTGGCGGCAAAGTGGATGCTCCGTCCAAAGATACGATAGGCGGAGAGAACACAGAATAATGAGGTGGGTGCGGCGGTGGGCCGGATTCCTGGTGAGGGATGGCAAACGGGTTATACATTGGATGAAACCCTACACGCGGATCAAGGGTGAATTGATATGGATTATTGACGGATGCCGTTGACTCGGACGGGTCGTTGACGGATGATGTGGATGGATCGTCGACGAACGACGTGGATGGATCGTCGCCGAACGACGTAGATGGGTCGTCGACGAATGCCGTAGTTGAATCTTCGTCAGGCCGCATGATTGGATTATTGTAACGATCGCGAAAGTCTGGCGATGTCTGGTCGCCCAGGCCAGAGCTCTGGCTCGCTGGCCCGGGCACATTCACGAAATAGGACGGAGTAGTATGTTCAAGTTGGGGTTGCTGGTAGTCCAAGCCGAGGTTGGTGGCCTGGGGATAGCTTGAATGAATAGCCTGAGCGGGATCACGATGACTCTGGCCGTTTTCATCGAGAGCAGCGTCAACGGGCTGTCCTTCAAATGGATACATATGCTGAGAATCCGGGTTGTCTAATGCCAACAACGGCAGCGTCCAATGAGTTTTATTTCGGCCGCCCTCTGCACCTCAAAACGTTCCAATCCAGTCTGGTCTTGCAAGCGGCGATTTCAAAAAACCCTCAATTGACTAATTAGAACCCCAAGCTCAGCAATGAGGCATGGGCGCTAGATCAGGAATTCCTAATCAGGCTTTCAACACCGGCACGATTTAATGATGAATTCAATTCACCTTGCACTGTACTGGAAATTTTGGGGCGACATTTCAAATTACCGTTTGCCGCTTGACAGACTGAGGTAAAAGTGCTGGAATCGCATAACTCAATGCCCGGGCCAGGCCCTGAGATGTAATAAGACGTCGTTTGATCAACGGGGCGGGTTCCATATCGAAGCAGGTTGGACCGAATAATCGAAGAAGCCCTTACTAATTCATCGAGTAAGGGAGGACTGGGATCCAGCGCCGAGTCATCGGGCCAAGTACTTGATATCCATGATATGGGTCCGCTAGCCTGAGTAGTATGTACTATAGACTCGCATTGAACACACATGGCCAAACACGAAAACTAAATAGAATACTTTTCTTCGACGAGCCTTGATAGCTTGCATACTCCCCAAGGCATGAGGGTCCAATCTATCGTACGGCTAGCCCTGTTCTCCGTTTGCATAGGGACGATCATGGAGACGAACTGGCTCGTAGCAACTTCGGGTTAGGTTCAAATTAAGTGAAATCAAGGAAGTACTAATCATAATATGATGAAAAGTTGCCAGTAGGCACGTTTTCGCGTTTTCTCGAGCCTCGACTCGCCAAGCTGAAGCATAGGCTCGAGTGGAACATGCTGCTGCGCGAATACTGAGCGTGCTTTCACTAAGTAAACTGAGATACATACTTCAATCAATCATCCGTACCACATACTAGTCACCAAACCCTGACATTGGCGATGAACGTCTCGGAAATTCCCAGTTGAATTTACTAAGTTTAGGTTAACTGTACAGATTCCCGAGCCTGTGATGGCAAGCCGCTGCGACACAGGCAAATGTAGGTAATTAGAAGTTTCAATTTGGGGTATTTTCGATGAGCACCCTACCATGATATCCGAGTCAACACCTGCGCCACTGACTCATGCTCGCGGCTGTCTCTGTGACTGCATAGAGCCGAGCAACATACATTGTGATGCTGCCCGTCGCTTGTCCTC
This sequence comes from Suillus brevipes Sb2, assembly GCA_011800875.2. Lineage (NCBI taxonomy): Eukaryota > Fungi > Basidiomycota > Agaricomycetes > Boletales > Suillaceae > Suillus > Suillus brevipes. Next base: position 157,433 of record JRHT02000065.1, on the reverse strand, counting down.
CCAAAGTGTCCGTGACAACCTGCAAGAGTTCAGAAATATACCAGTTCTGCGTCCATGGTATATTGTGTCGGGCGGAAGATATCTGAGATGTGTGTCGCGGTACTTGAAAGAAGAATCAATCAGTGATTGGGCTTCCTTACTATATGCAACAAACTGTCTCTCACCGATAATTCCTCATCTCCATTGCCGGCTGTATAACGCCTGGTATAGAGACGGGATTGAAGCCTCGTTGCCAGTGTTGTGTAGCATTGTAGATATCGGCCGGCAATGACGTAGGATTGTCCAGTAAGGTAATCCTCGGACGATGCATGGAAGGTTGCGTGAAGTGTAGTACCTGATGCGTAAACTAGCACGACATAGTCTAGAATGAAGCGAAAAGACGCGTTGTAGAGACTCGCGTCTCGCTGAGCATGCATCATTGAATACTCCCAATTCCAAAGCACAAACTCGCAGCTGTGCATTCCCTAGCCATTGCCTTATAGAGCGCGCGCGTTTCCCACGCCCTATGCGCGCGCGCTTTCCCGCGCTTTTATCACCCTATCATCCAGCAGCATCCATCCATAGTTCAGCAAGTCTCACTGGTATGTATTTTCGCATTTTTATTCATTATGGTGCCATATTATAGCATGGACCCTTACTTACATATTCTGTTACATATTTCATACTCGGCTCGCTTAGCCTCGCGTAGCGCGCTTAGCTAGATATATAGCTCCGCACTTTTTCGCATTTTTAGAATCACACTGCATCCCCTTGCTTGACCTCCCAGCATGTCCATAGCTAGACTTAGAAGCTATTAGCAGCACCTTATTCATATATTCATTGAGCCTTTATCCATCACATTACACTTTTCCGCGTTTCCGCGCTTTCGCGTTTCCGCGCTTTCGCGTTTCCGCGCTTTCGCGTTTCCGCGCTTTCGCGTTTCCGCGCTTTCGCGTTTCCGCGCTTTCGCGTTTCCGCGCTTTCGCGTTTTCCGCTCTTTGCGTCACGCGTTCCCACGCCCGCGCGCCTACAGCGCGCGACGTCCATTAGCTCCGCGCGTTTCTCAGCTTTCAAACGAGTCGCTGCGCGACCCGTGGATTTGTTTCCTTGCTTCCCCTTGGATCGAACGCGCTTGTCTATGCAAGCATAGCAGCCTAGGCTACGCAACTCGGTCATTATATCAGCTCCTTGTGTCCCCCCCATTTATCATCATTTTTCCCTGGAGTTGAGTTGATTGTTCTTCAGCGTACTCACATCCGTGTTTTGGATCGTGAAGATTCCGACCGATTGGGTCCCGTTCGACATCAAATTGAAGTTGAGCGTTGCTGTCGCCCAGGAATCAACTACTTCACAGTCCGTCGGGCGACTGTATACATTTGAATGATGTTCAACGAGAAAAAAAGCAGGCAGGACACGCACTTGTACTTCACGATCTCTGGACCGAAGTGGAAGGTCAGTTCAACTTGCAGTTTTCACTAGTCATAGACCAGCTAGCTCTCCGTATGAATTCCGAAGTGTACGCCTCGGAAGCGATAGTCATTAGAGTTCGAACCACTTCAAAATGATTAACTCACCCAAAATCATCATCGTGCATTCACCCACTGTTCAGAGCTTGAGATAGTCCAGCGATTTGAATATCAAGCACCCAGACACCGCGGCTGGAGAGCAAGTGGGGACCAAAATCTTATTGCCCAGCATCATTGGGCAGGAGCGCCAACAGTTCACCATTAAAGTAACACTAGCAGGTAAGGTGAGCGAGGCAATGGGATACTTTCGATGAGAAAGAAAACTGTAAAGTATGTGATGACAGCGAGCCAAACCGGATATAAATGCGTGAGTGTCATCACAGCTTGATTGTCAAGGCCGCGAGTAAGGTTATCCAGAGGGACAGTTACTGAAGGAGCAGAGACAGCGGCCAATCGTACAATGGTAGCATTATCAAGAAATGAAGGGGGGAAGGGGGGGCGGGGTACTCAACGCATGATACACCTCACGGAAGCGTCGAAGAATGGAGAGATGAGCCAAGGTAGAACTCACATCAACTAGAGTCGCTCTCGCCGTCTTCAAGTCTCGCTGACTCGGAGTCCTTTGCTTTTGTGGTCTCAGGCGTCTATTCTAAGTAAGAATTTTAGTTAGAATCAACATAAGCAGAAACGAGATAACCTTTCCTGTCCGCAAGACCTGGGAAGGTAACACAAGACTTCACGTTAATTTGAGGTCTAATTTGATTTAGAACGAGGTGGTTATCCTAGATAACTTGAAGTTGAAGCCTATGTGACGTGACCTGACTCAGCGCTGAGCGTTGGAGGAGAGAAAATGATCACCTTGAAGAGCAGTTGTATTAGTCATCTTTCTACCTCTGACCCGAGCCTCTCTCCTAGTATATGACTCCATGATATGTTGGCCACCAGCAGTGGCGATGAAAGAGCGATCAAAAGATGGTGAGCAAGCCATACTGGTAAGTGTGATAGGTGCAAGGCTTACTAATACCACAGATCTGGCTTCCTAGCCTGACTCGGATTGTTTGATAAGCGGTCGCACTAGGTCTCACTGACGCAGGTAGTCACTAGTGGTCAAGTAGTATAGGCTAGTGTCGACCAAACGTTGACCATCACGGATCAACCACAACTACACTGTGAGCCTTTCAACGGATAATCGACGGGCGTCAATCTCGAGCATTTTCTGTTAATATCTTACTGTGTTTTAGATTACTAGCGCATTGCCAAGTTCGATTGAACTTCAAGTTGTTGTTCGCTGCGTCGGCTTCGGAAGGTCCCCCGAGTCAGTCTGAGTCTTCTCTCGCCAAGGATTACTAGTAGCAGCCGACCGTCTTCCATAGCCCACGGGCGTCTACCGCAGTACTATTGGGTCGAGCAATGCAACTTTTCTCGCTCGGAGTTTGGGCCAAGGCAGCGCAAGAGCACACAAACTTAGTAAGTGCGACTCAGATGTCAAGTCTGCGGCACCAATCCTTTTTGCCACACATTCAAGTTGATCATAATCCTAGAGCTAGTGACACCGTCCATGTAAGTGAATTTTCTTGCATCTACTTTTCCTCTTCAGTAACTGCCATGTCCTTATCCCGCCTACTATTCTGTTCTTCACCGTATGCGATCACATCAAGGACTGTCTGCCAGTCGGTACCGGTTTTCTCCCGGCAGATGCGCTTGACAGTAGGGATGCAGCGGCCATTCAGAAATAGTACGTTCTCCTTGTCGACGGTGTCGACACCTCCAAACTTCCTCTTGCGAGTCTGATTATTACCACTGCTAGCAGTGTAAGGGTTTGATTTTTGAGCTGGTACCACGAGTTTACAGCCGAAAACCGTGGCGGGAGCAGCCCCAGCTTCCTAATTTACATCAGTACTTGGATGAAAACACGACAACACGCGGCTATAGACACCCACTGTTATCCTCATTGTGGCGGCTTCTTCCTGACTTTCCGACTTGGACATCCTCAAGTTGTCCAGGCAAGTATTGACGATATCGTTCTGCAGCAGTGTCACTTGGGGGAGTTCTTCCTGACTTTCCGACTTGGACATCCTCAAGTTGTCCAGGCAAGTATTGACGATATCGTTCTGCAGCAGTGTCACTTGGGGGAGTTCTTCCTGACTTTCCGACTTGGACATCCTCAAGTTGTCCAGGCAAGTATTGACGATATCGTTCTGCAGCAGTGTCACTTGGGGGAGTTGATTCAGATGTTCAGACTTCAAGGGTGAGCCTTTTATATTGCTGTGACTGGTGACGTACCACGGTAGGGCAGAGACTCTGACACCGTGCGCACAATCTCAAGTATGCGTAGCCTAGAGATCGGCGGCTGAGTGCTTCGTAGCACAATCGGGCAATAATTCTGGTTACCCTGACGTGAAGTAAGGTTCAAACGCAGTTCCCCATTTTGGTATGTGATAAATTCGATTCTTATTTTGGATATGCGTTGAACGTTAGTACTAATTGTGATGGTGCTGTCGAAGCGATAAGAATAATTAACATACTGTTGGAGCTCCGGGACGTTCAAACTCCGATGGGCCTATTTACCACACCCTTACGCACGCCATATGCAACTCCAACTAAGACCCACGGTTGAAAATATGAACTTCAACTTGTCACCATCTTCCAGCAAAGAAGTAAAACTTCAAGCTAAAGGGAGCCCATGTATTTACCCCTCCAGACCTCTTCAGCGCCCTTATCATCGTCCTTCTGCTAGTGCTCCCAGCCATCATTCAAGTTCTCCTCCAAGCTCACCATCACTGGTTTCCACAACAGGATCAGGTATGAATAAATCACCTATAAATGGCAGATAAAATCTGAAAATTATTGCAGCCAACTATACATCAGATGATGACTCTATGTTTCCTCCGACACCCAATTCCAAGATTTCATTCCATGTTGCAACTGGGCCGCAGACTCCAAGCTACACCCCTGAAAGCAAATACAGCGATCTTCCCTATTCAAAGACCACGTCATACGAAGACCAAAGTCTTTTTGATCGATTGTCAGGCTGGTCTATTGATTTCAATGATACATCAGGCACCATCAGCGAGAGGGTAGGAATTGTTTTGAACATGTCTCTTAGTTCCAATAACATGTTACATATAGGTTAGGGATGCCTATATGGGCATTTTACAAGGTCTTAGCCTAGGTGCTTTCCAATGCGTTATCCACTACCTAGAAGCCGTCCGTGAACGTCACCGCATGCTCTACCACGCCGCATGTTGGGAAGTCTCGGAACACGCAAGACGAGAAGCTCTCGCCCGCGAGATGAGGGAAGAATCAAAAAGAGACTACTTGAGGGCAGAGCAAGAAGTACAGTTTCTAATGGATATTTTGGGTCATCGCATGGCATTGTCCCGCCAACCCGTTGAAAATATGTCCGCTCAAGTTCGCGACAACAGCATGGCTTCCGTCCGTCGGACTGACTCTGTACTCGTCATCCTAAATGATGCTAATGGGATGCGCCCCGCGGATCAGTGGTACGTCCTACTGTAAGATTTTTATCTGGTCACTTATGTACTCACAGAGTTTGTCCAGAATGAAGATTGTATTACCCGCTTTTTATGTATCGCTATTGTTACCGTTCCAATTCTGAACTCGCCTTTGCTGTTCCAGTAGTATTATTCAGTCATGCCAGTAACGTAGATTTTGAAACACCTAGTCACGATCGAGTCGTTTGTAACAGTCACATTCTTGCGTCACCTTGGCACCATGGAGCTAAAATCTGATATTAAAGTTTAAAAACTAGTATATCGGCTGCAACTCATGGCTACGTGCTAATCAGCTCCAACGTGCCATGCGCTTTACCAAAATTCTTTGGCCCGTCGCTGTATTCCTCTTTCTTCAAGTCCTGATGGTATCTTGCAATGCTCTGGGCTGCTCCTGGGAGAGGACCACTGACAATCGGGGACTTAGTAGACATCGCGCATCCTGTTGTTTTTTCAAGAGAGCCAGCAGTCTGGCGAGTCGGAAGCGACAAGATCGCGCAAAGGAGGCGGGTATAAAGCTTTCCAAAGCACAGACAGTGAGTGACATCTTTGCTAACCCTCTGAGCTGTACTAGAATTCTCAACTTTGGCGGCAGGGGTTCGGAATCGACCGTCCAAATATGAAACCGATTGCCCCTCGCAGACTCCTCAAGGCAATTTCTATGGCTCGCGGTTCATGCGGCGCGTCTAGTGTTGTAGACGTAGACTTGCGACACACCCTTGGCTCGGACTCGGAAAACCCACAAATTGATCAAGTCGACATTGAGATGGAGCCCGGCGGGAGTGGTTTTGGTTCTGGCTACGAGACAGGTTCGTGTTCCCTATGGCGGCTACCTTGCGATGTGTAGTTACTATCCTTAATTAACATTTCAGAGGGGCGTAGCACACTCCCAATGGGACGGATTCCGAGATGTCTCGATAATATTGAGCCTTCACCAGATGATCTCAATTATTCTGATAATGCAGGCATCCCATTACTACAAACGGCCAACCTGCCCGCCCAATCTAGAATTCGACGCGTTCTTCTAACCCTAAGAGACACCCTCAAGACCACCCTCAACTCGATTGGCCTTTGTCGGCTCTATCCCCGCCGTCCTTCTTTTGAACCGGATCGGTTGATTCAATCGTCGTTACTTGCAAAAACTTCCCCGACAGCTACTACCTATAATATTCAAGAGGCTCCGCCAAAGGTCTTCGCTCCACCTTACCCCTTTCCCAACATGTCGGTCTATCGGCTTATGTCTTGGATGCACTCTGGTGGTAATCTATTATCGGAAACCAAAGTTTCGCACCTGGTCAAAGACGTTATTCTTGCGGATGATTTCGACTGCAAGGATCTTGAGAACTTCTCGGTGAGGCGGAACTTGCACAAACTAGATATGGATGGGAGCGGCAAGGGAGTCACCTTCCCAGACGATTGGGTTCAGACAGGCGTCACTATCAAGATTCCCACGAAGGCAAAGGAGGATGGCCCTCAGTCTTATACTATTCAGGGATTCCATTATCGACCTCTCGTTGAAGTCATACGTGCGGCATTTGCAGACGTACAAGCTGGGGCGTACCATCTTTTCCCCTTTAAACGGCTATGGAAGGACCCTCTAGACGGCCGTGAAGAGCGAATATATGACGAGCTCTACTCCTCGGACGCCTGGCTAGAGGCTCAGGATGACATTCAGAGACTGCCGAAGGAACCTGGATGTTCACTTGAACGTGTTATCGCTGGACTGATGTTTTTCTCCGACGCCACTCATCTAGCAAACTTCGGGACTGCCAAGGCCTGGCCACTGTATATGTATTTCGGAAATTTGACGAAATACGCCCGATCATCACCCAAGTCAGGGGCATGTCACCTAGTAGGGTTTTTACCTTCGGTAATCTTTCCTTGATGCCGTATATATGTCTACTTCTATTGACAATATCAGCTTCCTGACAGTGTCAAAGATATCTTGAGTAGCCTATCTCGCATATCGAAAACAGGCATAGCATCCCTTCAAACCCACTGTCGCAGGGAGTTATTTCATTCCTGCTGGGACATCTTGTTGGACGAAGACTTTCTATCTGCGTACAGCCACGGCATTGTTCTGAGATGTGCCGACGGAGTGGTACGGAGAGTCTTTCCCCGGATTTTCACGTATTCCGCAGATTATCCCGAAAAGTATGTACATGCTCTGTTCGCCTCATCAAAAAGATCGCATCACTCATAACTTTACAGGGCTCTAATTGCAACGATCAAGGACATGGGCTTATGTCCGTGCCCTCGTTGTCTGACACCGAAAAGCCTGTTTAATTTTCTCGGGCTTTCAAGGGACATGAGAAGTCGTGTCGTCAACCTTCGTGAGTATGTGATGACGAGGATAGTCAAGGCTCGTGATTTTATCTACAAGAATGGAAATACAGTAGACGGTGTCAAGATACAGCATACCCTTGGAGAGGGCTCTTGGGTACCTACTCTGGTAAGTGAGACTGCTTTTCTTATCATCATTAGCTCATGCACTTCACTCGCAGAATCAATTTGCTCAGAAGCTTGGACCGCTCGGCTTTGACTCATTCCGCATGCTCGTAGTCGACTTCATGCACGAGTGTGAACTAGGCACTTGGAAAGCGCTGTTCACACACCTCCTTAGGCTCCTCCATGCGCTTCCTCGTGGTAGTGAGCTTATCGCGGCCCTTGATAGCAGGTATGGAAATCTCGTTAGGGGGGCTGTTGCCTGCTAATAGTCGCAAACCCTCAACCTTACTGTAGGTTTCGACAGGTTCCCACCTTCGGTAACGGCGTTATTCGTAAGTTCTCAGACAACACATCTGAGATGAAAAAATTGGCCGCGCGTGATTTTGAAAACATATTACAGGTTTTTCCTACCTACTTGTCTGCATTCGACCCACTGATAGATCTTCATTGTCAGTGTGCCATTCCAGTCTTTGAAGAGTTGTTTCCCGCCGAACATGACGCGCTTGTGCAATCTCTGCTATATCGATTTGCAGAGTGGCATGCATTGGCCAAGCTAAGAATGCATTCAGACTCTACAATACATTTTCTCGAGGAATCATTCAAAAAACTATCTCGGACGTTGCGGAAATTTCGGGACGACACTTGTGCGGCTTTCGTTACTCTGGAGTTACCCAAGGAAAGGGCAGCCCGCCAGCGAAAAGCTGCTCAAAATTCTACAATGGACGGCGCTATTCCGGAGTCCAATGGGCCAAGGACGAAAAGGTTCAACTTGGCCACCTACAAGTTTCATGCCATGGGCGATTATGTGAGAACCATCCGGCTTTTTGGGACGACGGATTCCTTCACTACTCAAATTGTAAGTGCTGTCTACAATCGTGCTATGTATCTTAAGTTAATTGTGTCAGGGAGAGCTTGCTCACCGAGCACTGAAGGCATTCTATCCACTGACAAACAAAGTAGACACGCCGGCGCAGTTAGCCAAGCACGAGCATAGGCGCCGCATACTACGGCGAGTAGCAGAAGTTGGAGGCACGCAGTCCTCTAGCAGCCAACCGCCAGCTAATGCCCCCCCATCGGCGTCCCATGAGACTCACCACCATATCGCGACTACTCGCAACAATCCTGTCGACATTTTCGCAATGCTCAGAGAAAATGATGGCGATCCTGCCCTTAAGGTAGAGTCACATCGTTTTGGCGGCATGGCATAATTATTCACGGAGACCCTTAGAATTTCGTACCAAAATTAAGAGACTATATCATCTACAGGCTGCAAGAGCTAGATGTTAGCTGCTGCGACCATACGTTCACAGACGAGGAACGAAATCGTGTTATTATTCCCAATAACACGATCTATTCCGTCCAGACTATGCAGATCCACTATACGACTTACGACTTGAGGCGTGAGTATGACACGATTAACTCAAGAACACACGGGGACGTCATGGTACTTTCCGGAGAGACAAGCCCTAGCCACCCCTACTGGTATGCCCGAGTGTTGGGCATCTACCATATGGAAGTATGGCTCAGCAGTGGGGCTCAACCAGTGAAGCGGTATCTCGAGGTACTCTGGGTAAGATGGCTGGCAGCCATACAGGGCCATAGGTGTGGCATTAAACATGCTCGTCTTCCAAAGATCGGCTTTGTGGAGGAGTCAGACCGGGATGCCTTTGGGTTCCTTGATCCTGGGCAGGTGATCCGGGGGGCACATCTCATCCCTGCGTTCGCCACAGGACGTGGTGTGAGCTCACTGCGCTACGGAAAGTCATTGGCGCACCCTGGGGGACATCTGGATGACTGGGAGGGGTATTACATTGGGATGTAGGTGGTATAGATATCTCCTAGTAACGCATTACTCAAATCTCGAGTCAGATTCGTCGATCGTGATATGTTCATGCGGTATACTGACCTTGGTGTCGGACATTCACCAATGCTACGGAAGATCATCAGGGACTGCCTGGGTTCTGTATCGGTGGCACTGGCCGATCCTATGGACAATGTAATTCAAGGTAACGAGGACGATTTAGACCTTGAAGAGGCTGGTAATAGCGAGGGTCACGAATACGAGGACGAAGATGACGAGGACGATGTCGACGAAGACGAGGACGATGAAGAATGTGAAGAAGCGCTTAGCGACGGTGAATTAGATGAGGGAGCTATGGGGAACGATGATGGTGACGAGAACGATTGGAATGATTATGTCTCTTTCTAAAGTTCCCTCCAAAGCTCGTAAAGTTGTTTTCAAATTTTATTACTGCGGCATACCTTCGAGCCATCCGAGTCATTCGAATAAGTTGGTCACTACCGGAAAGTTATTGCCTGTCAGCGGCAGATTCAACACACGGTCACCGTTGTCCTCTCGCCAACCAGACTATGACCATTGCTCACTGATAATTGTTGTGCATAAATTTGATATTAATCTGCTGTGTCGCGAACCCATGCGTGTTGTGCATTATTATCAACTGGAATAGTATAATCATAACGAATGGAAGTGATGTGACTTTGAACCTACTAGTAGTAGTAGTTGCGATGCATAGTTGTTTGTACTTGTTGAATCCTAAAGCCTTTGGCTTTTTTGGAAGCGATGACCTTGCTGATCAACTGCCAAGTTGTTGCTGACAAGAACAGGTTCAAACAATGACTTCTCGGATATCGATACGCCACGCACCTCCATAACGTCGTTTTACCTCTCCAAATGCACGATCTAGATCATCAACCCCAAGACGCGGCTGAAGATGATATTCTCCTCCCCGGTATGTACTACCGTGACTTTTTTTTTGATGTTTTCCCATTGGACTACCGCTCATAGCTGTTCACAGGATCACTGTTGTTATGCCACTCTTATCGAGGAACACTTAGTATTCAGCAAGCGTCCGCTTCAGGTCTCCAGCTATGGTGACTAAGAACCCCTACATCAAATCTGATACGCTGATGGCGATAATCATTCCATTCGTACACCTTGTACCTGGCATACCGACATAGTTTTCAATGCCAAGCTCTTCTCATAATAAGGGGACCACTTTATCTTCCTTCTCTTGCGCTCTGGCTGCTAGGGGAGACTAAGCTGGAGCCCTCGCATTGCGACAGTTGATCAACTCGCACGATTACAACGCTTTCCCTTTAACGATCGTGACGTGAGAGCAACCTTGTAGCTCGCTTGCCTCAATTTATAAAGCGCCAATGGCCATCACCGACCCAGCATCGTCCAGTGACTATTTTGATTCATTTTAATTCCTCCCCAGCGCGCCAGGCCATGTTTCCGAAGATTGATGTTAATCCTTTCCTCGATGTGTTTGAGCTCTTTCGTCAGGACCACCACACACGTAAACGGCGACGGAAGCACGCTTCGTGGGAGCTGTGGAGCCAACAGACGAGTAGTATCCTAGAAGAAATCGCAGCTCAGGGCCACCACCACCTCGCCGAGTTCTCGAGGTGCTCCCGTTCATCTGGAGTACCGTATTTCAACCAGCGCATGACGGAAGCTTTTTCTTATATTCCGAGGTACACACAACCCAGTCCACCACCTTGTGGAAGAAAGCGGGCATTGTTTACGCCGTACTTCTATGATTGAACGATAAGGCCCAAGGCGCTACACCCTCCAATCCTCGAGGCTTGCGGTCAAGGCATGACCTGATATAATATTTAAACAGGGCTGCCACCCACTCTTCTTCCTGCCTTAATTCCTTCAGGATGATCCTCAACTATTCGCCATGAGCCACAGCAATCAATTGAGGGATTCGAGCCCAGTTACTCGTGGACGCTCGGTACGTGGCTTATGTCCATCGCTTATCTATCACACTCTCAATCGCTGACTCTGTTGCCCCATCTGTCCAGGTCCAACCACGAAACAAAGTTCGTCGGTCTTTGACGAAGGCCAAGGATGGTTTAACGACGAAGATTTCTGTAAGTCGAGATACCAGGTTGTATTGGGATTAGGCTGATATCGTGCACAAGCGCTCGAGCTCACGCAGCCGCGACCCCGTTCTCCCAAACGCCGATCGTGAAGATGCCTCATTGGTTCCGAATATCGAGGTAGGTCTCCTCTCAGTTTATGCACTCTCCATAAATTCGCTTGGTCGTGCAGGTTCAGGATGCTTCTGGTGTGGAACAAGGTGCTGATTCGCAATAGGTACTTCGAGACGCCAAAAAGGCTGTCAAAGGCATGAATCTACTTTCGGGGCCTCTGGGATCTGGATCATCCGTCCCCCAAAATGCTCCAGCTGATCTCGAGGACGCATATAGTTTCCAGGACACATATCTTCAACCCCTCAGGATGTTCGACAGCGTCATCGACAAGCTCGCGGATGTACGAGCCCGTTCCTCTTGATTGGAGCTGAGCTAATTTCGTTTCGTAGGTACATCCATATGCAAAGATTGCCCTGGGCGTCTTGTCTTGTGCATCAAAAGTATGTTCGTTTCATATCTCATTTCTATTGCCCGCTTAGTAATCATCGGTGTAGATGGTCATCGCCCAATCAGATCGCGACCAAGCAGTACATAGTCTTGTCGACAAGTTGGATCAAGTTTATGGCTTCATGATACAGGACGACACGCTCAGCCAAATTTCATCGATGCGCGGCATCCTTGGACAGATCTCTCAGCAGACTCTTTGATGCGCCCGCTTCATCAGAGATTATTCAGAGACCAAGAGCTTCTGTGAGTCTTCAAGCTGCTGCACGTTCCACATACTCAATTTTCTGCTATTGTACCAGGGAAGAGACTTGGAAAAGACATCCTCGCTGAAATAAATAATGAAATCCAACGGTACAACGACGTGTTGGATGCGCTGATGCAAAAATTTCGGGACCAAGTTACTCGGGACGGGCTTAATATACTAATACTCGGAGAGTCCTGTTTTTGAGTTTGTTCCTTATATCTAACATAATGTATTATCCTTAACAGGAATTCGCGCAAGCGACTTCGTTATTTCACGTTGTCCTGAATAGGAATGTGCTTTTTTTTGGGGGCGGCCAGCGGGTATATAAGGTGCGAGATGTTTAGTACTATCCCTAGCCCCAAGTCGTGCTTTCCACCCTTCCCTTTGTCTGTGCAGCACGCTTCTCTATACCAACTCGTCCCCTTCTTCCCCCTTGTCTTTATGATGCACGCCGAGGAAGGCATCTCATTTGACGCCGAGAACCGACAGGATGACAGCAACGTCGAAGGCACGCAGATCGAGCATCGCGAAACATACCCAACCAACGCGCGCAATCAACAGTCCACAGCGCAGGAAGCATCTGCGCAGGCTCGCCAGAGACGAAGAATAGCCCAGTTGGAAGAGAAGCTAGAGCTTCTCGAGTCGGGGCGTGCGGTTAAAGAAAAGTATGTGATCGCACGTTCTATTCTATCATTACCTTTTCTGACCGTATGTTAGGCAAGCGAACTATTACGCAGCTCAAGGACGGGCGATTAGGCGCGTCGTTGCCCTATTCGATAACGTTGAGGACCTGATTGCTGAAAACGATCGACGATATGAAGATGACAATGAAAACTATACTATTGAGTAAGTCTTTCGACCTTCAGGTTGGTTAGTGAGTGTTAACCATGAACTTGATTATGTAGCCAAGATCGGCTACAAATAGGGTATGTCACCCTCACAACTACCTTACCGTGGCTTTTCAAGAAGTCGGCGGACATGGAGTATGATGAATACTTACAGATGTTGAAATTGGTTGGTTTTACACATGTCAGCTATTGGTTCTTCGTTGCTAAGTCGGTTTCTTGTAGCTTCGGCAGGGGGCTGATAGTGCTCGAGGTGACGATACCTCGAAGCTCAAGACCCTTGTTGCTGAATGGGTCAATAAGGGATTTAAGCCAGATATACCGGTCGACTTCGACGATAAACACACTCGTGGCTTCTCCAACGATGCGTGCGGCAGGCTGCTATGCCCTGCCGAATTAGATTGGAACAACCCAGTGCAAGTAAATTTTTTGGAATGCCGAGAAAAAATGCTCATTGCTCACCAGGGTTCGGACAGGCATTCGAGATCGCTCGGAGGGCTATATTGTGACGGATCTCTCCTTTCCGGCCTACCTGTACGATGGCTATACCGCCAATCCGGATGATCTGGAGGAGGGTCTGTTTCAGGGTAAAATACTCGTTCAGGTTCGTTCCACTAGTATGGCCTGGTTGTAATCTCACTTGTACGCAGGGATATAAAGCCGTGTTTACATCACCTTCCTCGGCAAAGGTTGTCGAAGGCGACGGGGATGGAACAGATATTATCCAAAACAACAGACGCGCCAGGAAATCTTTCAATGGAGCTAAGGTCAAAAAACACGTAGCGCAAATTATCAATATGAAAAAAGTCACTCCTCACTCAATCGCGTACATCGCGTGCCTAGTAAGTCATAGTATTTGGCAAGGTCAGCGATGATGTATGACCATTCTGGCAGGTTCGATTCTCGCTTTCTTCAATTACATCGTGGCGGTCCGTTGATGGCGATTTCGACTATTTTCAATTTTGGTGTACCATTGTTGACTTCTTTGAAAGGCCCCCTGGTCGAGATGCGCGGCGCAGGGTCGAGAGGCTTCTCGAGTGGTGGAGCAGGTGCGTCATACATATCTTTTAACAAGCATTACCTAAACTGCTGTTTAGGAAGGTTTTCGGACGGAGCCACCGTAATGACATCAGTGACGTAGCAAAGGCCAGAATGTCCGTCAATGCTCTCGCAATGCAGAGGGCACAACGCGATGATGCAGCCTTTGACTCGCCCTAGAGATCCCTAGTATAGTTGATTATTACTTCCATATTAATGTCCGGCTTTGTCTTAATGTGAATGAACAATATATATTCCGCTACTGCCTACAGAGTGCTTGCTCTCCGAGTCCAATCCGTTCATAAGCTCGTGTAAGATACTAGTATGAGTATTATGCGTGCTGGTGTTGGATTAACTGGATCTAGGGAGCGCATCGCAACCATGAACATCGCTGAATTCTATGTACAGCTACAACTAAATTATGATACATGGCACAATACGTGCAAGGGCAGTCAAATTTAAAGTTGGCTACCGAGGTTGATACATGAGCCTCCACTGCCAAAGTTAAAGTCAAGGTACATTGCTGCGATGACACATTGTCCTCGAACAGGTCTAACTTCTTGGGACGCAATTGTATGTGGTATATCAGCGCCAGTTGTTAGCTATTCGATACAAATCGATTGTCGCCTGCCTGTTTGAACAGGGCGCAGCTGCCGCGCAAATATAAAGCTTCTTCGCATGCATCTAAACTGATATACAGTTGACGACTCCATTAGACATATGAAAAAGATGGACGTTCAAGTTGAAGCGGCACATACCAATAGCCCACATTGATGGAATGGACCAACTATACATGACGGCTGTCAAATAATAAGCGAAATACCATGGCGAGGCATAGCCCTTGGTTGTCGAGTTCTGAGTCAGGTTACTAGGTCATAACTCCGTGGTATTCATGCACAGCTGCAACTTCTTGGGACAGGCAGCTCGATAGCAATGATATTTGTATCTTCTAGCCTTTTCAGGACAGAAAGCACGGATGTGCGAGGTGAGAACCATGATCTTGACAGCGGCGATATCTGTATCTTCTGGCGTTAATGTTTATCTCAAACAGAATGCATAAACGCGCGAGGTGGACACAACTGTAAAAACATTCTGAAATCGCAGTACCGCGCATGGCACATGGGGTATTCAGGACGTCATATTTATCAGCAGGCTTTCTGTAGTCTTTTCTTCGGTTTCGGGAGGTTCACAATATATGCGTAGTATTGCCCAGCAATAGCATAATCGTTAAGATCGACAAATGCAAACAAAGACTTTCTAAATAGACGGATGAATAATAACTGATGTGGGGGTGAGAAACGGCCAGCTTTACTGACAATGCAAGGTGACAGCAATTAGGTGTAGCACTGCAGACACAACATCTTACGGACTTAATGGTAAATTGAGTGCTGAGGTGAACCATGAGACACCACACTCAATTCTCTAGCCTACTGTCTATGTCATCAAAACGTACCGCCGATGCCAAAGCTAACACAAATTTGTATGGAATAGCCATTAATCACTACCAGACTAAAACTGTATATTCAGAGCAGATGGGCTAAAGGTTCGAAGTAGCATTTAATTTGTTTCCCGCTCAATTGGCGCACAAATCATCGCTTCCGCGAGAAGTTACGGCGGTTTTGTATGAAGTAGCCAATGACACCTGGCAGAATTATATTATAAATTCAAAGCACTCGGACCAAAAAACCAAATCACCATGTCATTCGGTTTGAGCTCGATTTGTAAACAAATCGTTGGCTTCTACAAGGTACCGACTTCTGCTCTGATCTTTAAAATCGTGGACCTTGTTCCGAAAGTGGTGGGCATAATTCGTTGAGAAGAAATATCAGATTTTGCACCACCTACCTCTCCATCTTGAGTTTAGGAGATCCATGTGATTTAGGCAAGTTGCAAACCTGTACACATGGATTCATCTATCCTCTTGGCTTTATAAAGTCAAGCATCGTAATGTAACGGCCGTTAGCAGAATTATGCTGATGTTGGTGATTGTTTACTATATATTGTAATACATGTCCTTCTCACGTGTCCACCAGTTCACTGATGACAGACCCTCGGAACTGATAATAGTTCGGTCTCCAAAAGCTGATCTTAGTCGGCTGATAGACATCGCGAAGGTGTCCAGCAAGTACTCTTTCAAGTCGACGGAAACATGGGCATTGGACGCAATTCAAGAGTACCTTGAACGAAACACGTCCCCCATGTTCAATGACAACCCTCTAATACGCATGTTCCCGACATTAAACACTCGCTCTTCGGCTCTTTTGGAAAGTGAAGGTCAAATTGCTCGCCTGATCAGACTCGCTCAGATGTGTTCGCACTCACGTCTGATGGACACAATGATTCAGCTTCTTCAAAAGCTAATGTCTGGTTCTTTGCATTATTCATATCTGGCCATGACCCTCGCGGATGAGTTTAACCTTAGGGACCTACGAGGTGCGGCGTATCTTGGAGTCATGCAAACGTCGGTCTTTGTCTGCCCCGGAGCGGGCATTGGTCATACATACGTGGAGGGTGACATCCAGGAAACGAGCGAGGGGTCGCAGAGGCTGGTGGTCAGCCCAGTGCAGCAGCTGAGACTTCTGTCGGGATATCACCGCCTTTCTAAGGCATGGGACAAGTTGCGTGCTGTTCCTCCGCAGTTCGAACATGCGCCGTCCTGCGGTGCGACGTGGCACCAACATGGATGTACTCAGAGTTGGACAGATTTCTGGAAGGAGAAGACGAGGTCAGAAGGCGTACTATCCCTTGGCTCTGCAAATGTCCTCGGGAGATTGGGGGTCATTATCAAGGAGTTTGACAAGTGGGGATCTGCAACATATATGCACCATGATTGCAAGTCTGCGGCGAGACGGTCTATCCACGAGAAGGTGAAACAGATTCAGCAAGCGCTGCCGGATTATTTCACAGAAGGTGGTGAATATTGATGTCCGCCCGACTCGATAGAATACATTCCATAGCTATTGCTAGATATTGTACACATTTTGCTGTTTAGTACGTTGAGTGAGCAGGTCCAATGGAAACGGCCACGACATGAGTCAGTACTGCCCTGGTCGTCCTTTCCCGGTGGCGGTCCTCATGCTGCTGGAAGTGGAAGTCGCATGAGCAGTGTTGCGCTTATTCCAAGGACCATCTTGTATGTGACTTGCTTCGTTTCCTATTGAGGTGCCCATCATGTTCTTTATCAAGTTCTCCACGTTGTCAGCTGAAGCCAGCTGCTCCTTTCCGATTTGAGAACCGTTTATGACTGCTTGTTGGAATATTTCATCCTCTTCCAGCTGCTGAACACGCTGTCGAAAGCCACGTAGTATTTCCTCAAACAGCACTACCTGGAGTGATCAGCAAATGATATAGCGGAACAAGGATGTTCAACTCACGCTTCTGTTCTTGTGGATCGCTAGGACAGATGATCAAGGGATCTTTCAAGTTGTGAACTTCATCATGTTTTGGCTCATCAAGTCTAAGGTTGGCGATCCACTTCTGCTCGAAAACATCCTGACTCAATCCTGAGTCAGATAGAGAGGTGTCATCTGGCCCGTATGCGGTTCCCACAGAACTTGCAGGAGAAGGAGGTCGAATTACGGGAGAAGCATACGCAGGATCACCAGCATGTATCTGTTGAGTGTGTGGCATCTTGCGGTTATAGCTGATTGAGTCAGAGCTTTGGATCCAAGATGCCCGAGCAAGCAAGCCAAAATAACGCGGTACGCGATTTCTGTTGATTAGCGTGTCCGTGCAGACATAATCAGCAAACATGCCCGAAATTCATTATTTTGGGTCTCATTTCACGCTCTGATATATATGCATACACGTATATGCCAATCTGAGCGGTCTGAATCATTAGCATAGTACAAGAAGAGTGCGTACATATTGAACTCGCACTGGACGCGATGCGTGCCAACGCGATATCCTATCTGGGTTGTTTGGCTGAGTAATGCACACGCCACTTAAATTCTTCGCGACGCGTCTTTCCTCTCCTTCATCTCGCCCACCACCAGACTCAGCTGTTCTATCATTTTCCTCCTGCTTGATTTCAATCTTCGAGGAGAGATTTATAATGGCTTTCGTGTTCAAAAGAGGTCAGTCGCCCCTAAGTCTGGTGTACGGTACGGTAGCTGATCTTATTCCTCTGCACAGATGGGTAAGCAACCGCACGCGAGGACATTCATTTCAAAATCATCTGACGCGTTATTCACGTGTAGACGCAAAGAGGAAGTCAAATTTGACAAGGTATAAGCCTATCAAGCTGTGTAGTGCGTCGCTCACCGCCTAATAGATCACGGCAAGGATAAACAAGCTCTGCTATGGCCTTGATCTTAACTATGTCGAGCCGATCGAGTTAGTTGACAGTTTTGTCACTCTGACGTGTAATTAATCATTCTACAGGGTTGCCAAAAAGGTCATCACAGGTGTATACCAAGGTGTCACAACCGTTGAACTCGATGTTAGTGTCTAGTATGATTTGTTGCCTCGTTCACTCATTGACACGAGATAGAACCTTGCCGCCGAGACGGCAGCCTATCTTACTACGAAGCACCCTGACTACGCTGTCCTCGCGGCACGTATCGCAATATCAAATCTCCACAAGGAAACCAAGAAAAACTTCTCCACTGTCGTGAAAGACCTCCACGAGTACAGTATGTTTCCACATCTTTGGTGTTCGACTTGTATTTGAATT
Source organism: Suillus brevipes Sb2 (assembly GCA_011800875.2). Taxonomy (NCBI): domain Eukaryota; kingdom Fungi; phylum Basidiomycota; class Agaricomycetes; order Boletales; family Suillaceae; genus Suillus; species Suillus brevipes. The sequence goes on along the minus strand of JRHT02000065.1, from coordinate 138,816 downwards.
TTCTTCTTCAAGTCAATCCTAAAAACGGAAAGCCTGCCAGTTTGATTGCCGATGATGTATACGAGGTCGTGGAAAAGAACGCTGCTCGTCTTGACTCTGCAATAATCTATGATCGTGACTTTAGCTACAACTAGTGAGCACGATCATCAATTTTCGCGACGATATTGTACTGATTCTTTTTCAGTTTCGGATTCAAGACTCTCGAGCGGTCGTACCTTCTCAGGATCAATGGTCGTGTTGCCGAACGTCCCCAACATATGATCATGCGTGTTGCTGTGGGCATCCACAAGAACGATATTGAGAGCGTCATCGAGACATACAACCTTATGTCTGAACGATTCTTCACACACGCGTCACCAACTCTGTTCAATGCTGGCACTCCTCATCCACAACTAAGCTCATGCTTCTTGGTGTGCATGAAAGATGACTCCATAGAGGGTATCTACGACACCCTTAAGACTTGCGCCATGATCAGCAAGACCGCTGGTGGAATCGGCTTGAGCATTCATTGTATTCGTGCTACTGGGTGCGTCAAATGAATTCATGGCATACCTCATTTAGTAACATTTCTTCGCCTTGCAGCTCGTACATTGCTGGAACAAACGGCTACTCTAACGGTATTGTTCCCATGCTTCGTGCGTATGATGCCACAGCACGCTATGTCGATCAAGGTGGCAACAAGCGACCGGGAGCTTTTGCGATTTACCTTGAACCATGGCACCCTGACATATTTGATTTCCTCGACCTGAGGAAAAATCATGGTAAAGAGGAGTCACGGGCGCGTGATTTGTTCTACGCGCTGTGGATTTGTGACTTGTTGTATGTGTTCAATTGTAATCTTGTCACTGCCCTAACATCCCTTGTTAGCATGAAACGCGTCGAATCCAATGAAAATTGGTCGCTGTTCTGCCCAAACGAAGCGCCTGATCTTCACGAGGTCCACGGCGAGGAATTTGAAGCCCTCTACGAGAAGTACGAGAAAGAGGGACGCGCGCAAAAGGTCGTTTCAGCTCAAAAGCTGTGGTATGCTATCCTTGAAGCTCAGATTGAGACTGGTGGTCCTTTCATGGTCTACAAAGATTCCGCTAACCGTAAGTTGAAGTTATTCGTAGCGCTTTCCTTTCTCACAATCATCGTAGGCAAATCGAACCAAAAGAACTTGGGCACCATCAAGTCGTCCAACTTGTGCACTGAAATCATAGAGTACTCGTCGCCAGAGGAAACCGCTGTCTGTAATCTTGCATCTCTCGCCCTCCCTACTTTCATTTCGAACGGCAAGTACGATTTCCAAAAGCTTCACGATGTTACGAAGGTCGTCACCCGTAACCTCAACCGCATCATCGATGTAAATTACTATCCCGTTCCGGAGGCTCGCACTTCCAACATGCGTCATCGCCCCATTGGTCTTGGTGTCCAGGGTCTCGCAGATGCTTTTATGATTCTCCGTTTGCCATTTGACTCACCTGAGGCAAGGCAACTCAATCTTCAGATCTTCGAGACCATCTATCATGCTGGACTCGAGGCTAGCTGCGAGGAAGCTGAAAGAGATGGACCATACGAGACTTTCAGGGGCAGTCCCGCCGATCTCGGTCAACTACAGTATGATCTCTGGGGTGTCACGCCCACTGACCTTTGGGACTGGACCAGTCTCAAGGACAAAATCGCGCAAACTGGATTGCGGAATTCATTGTTGGTTGCACCCATGCCGACTGCATCAACTAGTCAAATTCTCGGTTTCAATGAATGCTTTGAGCCCTACACCAGGTACGTTTGACTTCCTTGTCACGTCGTGCAAGCTGACGCATTCAATCAGCAATATCTATACTCGTCGCGTCCTTGCTGGTGAATTCCAGGTTGTATGTCCCTGGCTGCTCAGGGACCTTGTTGACCGTGGGCTCTGGAATGACGACATGAAGAATATGATTATCGCTCATAATGGCTCTGTCGCCAACATCCCCAGCATACCAAATGATATCAAAGCCATTTACAAAACAGTTTGGGAGATCTCGCAGAAGAAGGTCATCGACCTCGCTGCCGACCGTGGAGCATTCATTTGCCAGAGTCAAAGTTTGAACATTCACTTGCAGTCGCCTACCATAGGCCAACTAACGAGTATGCACTTCTATGGCTGGAAGAAAGGCCTAAAGACTGGCATGTACTATTTGCGCACTCGTCCAGCTGCGCAAGCCGTTCAGTTCACAATCGACCAGAGTGTGCTCAAAGCAGCCAAGGTGCAACAGGGCGAATCCGACAAAGCTGCCACTAGCATTCCTACCCCTTCTGCCTCTCCATCCCCTCTTCGCCGAGTCCCTCCACCATCTAATTCGAATGACAACGCTGCCGCGACTTCGTCGGGCCCCAGTGAGGCTACCGACGTTGACCCCGAGTACGCCGCTGCCCTTCAGCGTCAAAGGGAGCGCGAGCTCGAAGAAGCAAAGATGTTGTGCTCGCTAGAGAACAAGGAAGCCTGCCTCATGTGCTCTGGTTAATGGAGGTGGTATTTTGGTGGTGTGGTCAGTATTTATTTGCATCGTCGTAATCATGCACTCCTTGTTGTTTGTCACCCACATTGTTCTACATTTCTCGGCACGATTGTATACCAGCTGTTGTAATTATAATAAAATGGATGGGTTTTGGTCTGTCAGTGAATCGCCAGGATACGCATGACAACGAGGATATCTCCTAGTGACCAAAACTACAAACATGAGCAAGACATAATAAGTACAACGTAAATAACAGGGTAACGTCCCATGCACACGGTATATAACACAACACCACCTCGTCGTCCAAACTGACAACAGTACACCCACTGAATATACTAAGGCCACAATTATAGTCGATTGACAGTCAGGATTGCAATGCGTCCATCTTGTGCAATGGCATGATTAATTCCTGAATGGCAAGTCAAGACTCGTAACCGCAGAGGAAAGGAGGATGCTGACCTTTGTATCCTGGTTCGAGGAGGCCTCTCCGCCACTCCACATCAGCCTGCCACCACCTGCCATTCCAATGGCTGACAGTTGCGGCAGCTTCGACAAGCAAATCGCGACCGATGTTATATCCGTCCGGAATTATCATATGGTTCTTGGTGGAGTCCTACCAAAGGTGAAATGTGATTCCTAAGTTTTAGTCAGTTCCACTCACCATTTCCTTGGAGACTCTGAGGCCGAGTATCAATAGTCAGAACTAGAAGCGAGGTGGTGGTGCTTACGCCAAAAACCATGCTCCCGTGTCAATCTCTGAGCCATTTTGTTTCCAAGCGCGGAAGTGGTTTCCTCCTGAACACCGAATCACGAAAGATTTGACGAAACGTGGAGGAAGACGAACCTGCTATACTTTCCCAGCATGTTCCCCACTTAGGGAAGTAATATTGCCTTGCCAAAATATGCTCGGATTTCTTCCTGTCACCGTCACCGAGGTCTGCCTTGTGGACATGACCATAATGGAGCCCTAAACACTCCTCAGAAAACCCGATGGACCTTGCAGGGCACATTGATGAGGCTCGAGCATACGGTTGCAGGCGGCTCACTTGTAATACAGACGGAAACCAGCATCCGTCAAAATAAAGGGATCTGACTGGTTAGATATGATGACATTAAGCGGTTCCCCGTATCTGGGAGTCGTAAACTGCGAGCAAACGTGACGAGGATCATATAAGTTTACGATGAACTCACGTCTAGAAACTGTCCACCATTGAGGCGTGGATCGGTCCAACCAATCTCAGGTTTAGGAAGATCTAATGTAGTCCCAAAGATGGATTGCAGGGTATCCATAAAACGGGTAGGGAGTGCCAGCGCAGAGGCAGCCAAAACCAGAATGACGCCGGACTTGACCATGGCCTAAATCTTCAGTCTTCAGAACAACTTGTTCAAGCCGCTGCCAGTCCTGGTAAGCGCAGCAGATTCATTTCTCAGCCTCGTGGGCCGCCGCATCAATGCGAGCCAATGCGAGCGAGCGATGACTGGGCCACGTGAGTGCCATGATAGGCTTAACAAGACCGTGATTAGCGCTTCAGAGGTTCCACAACTTTCTTCACCAATCACGTCGTCAATATTCGACATGTCCAACACTGAAAGGACTGATTTTGACGAACAAGTCGCCGATGACGGTTTTGTCGTAAATGATCACAGTGAATTCGAAGACGAAAGCGAAAACGACGATGCCGATGCCGATACTGCTTCTCAGCGCTCAATTTCTCTTTCATCTCCTCCACGTTCGCCAGGACACGACCCCAATACTTCCCTACGCGCTCAGGATTTGTTTGCTAGACGTGGATCACAGGATGACTCCTTAGAGATTGATTTCAACTCAGAAACGGACGATGTAAGCGACTCGTTCAGCGAGAGGAACGCTCGGCGTGCTAGTTCAATTACATCTGCGGCTCCCTCTGCAGCTCTTTTTGACGAACCCAAATACCGTAACACACCATATGCTGTGACTTATCCGCCAACTCCTTCATCAGGCGCAACGGACACAGACTCATTCACTTCTGCAGCTTCTTCGTATTCGAAGAAAGCGCGACCGGAATCCATGTTGCTACAACCTCCGGAAGGCCCGCTAGTCCTGGGCATTGCACTTATAGACTTCAATCATCTGGTATGATAACTGAACATACCTGCATTACTTTGGAAGCTCATATGTAACTAAGGTTGGCCCGAAGATTGAATTCTGCCATGGCGACATTTTCCAGGATGAAGATATCGTCAAGATACTTCCCTTCCTAGCCCTTCCAGATGGCGCACATCTGGTAAGCACGACGAAGCTTTTGCAAAACTTGCTCTCATGAACATCCTCATACAGTCTCTGGAAGATTATTCTTACTTTCATCTTGTTCCGAATGCTCCAATACCTACCACGATTTTTGGCATCTCGTGCGGATCATTCTAAATAATTATATGTACGTCGGACTCTAACTTTTGGTCTACAGATGCAATCGCCAAATACCAGCCTCTGTATTACTTGTAAAAGATGTGGATGTAACTCGGTCAATTGTTCAAAAGGCTGTCGTGGTCCTAGCGTCGAAGCCAGTTTTTGGCCCTATTCGGTCGGTCTTCACCATCGCGCATATACCTTTGACTATATGGACTTGTTAGGGATCGCTTGGGTGTCGTTACACGCGCACTGTTCGAGCAACGGTAAGTTTGAACGTTACCTCGATGAGCCAAATCTAACGTTGCGTCACAAGGGACTTCTCGGATACCTCTATTCTGGTAGAATTCGGCGCATCGCTGGAAATCTCCCTCCGCACACAACTGACGGAAAGTGGATTATATATTGGTGTGTTAGGAGAGGTCATCGTGACGATTTGGCACATCTGATCTCCTTGTATTTATGCAGGCACAAGCATGTAAGTTGCACAGTGCTGGTCATCTTGAGAAGCTGACGTGGGCAGCCGGGAGTTTGTCCACACCTTCCGCCATCGCACGCTTATTCTATTGAAAGCCCTCATGTGTCAGAAAAAAGTTTGTTATAAAAACTGAAAACGTGGTCCGTATTGAATATATCCTAGATCATGTTCTTTGGTCACCCAGTGGAACGATTGTGTACTTACCAGTACTCACTCATATCATTGATCCCTGGTAACAATTCATAATTCATCTTTTTTTTCTGACCTCACATTCGTATCCAGGCTTATTGCAAACGCTGGAGGATTCCGGATCCCCGCCTCTCGCCACACGTGCACCCACACTTTCGTGCCCACAGTCGTTACGAACTTCAGATCGCAAAAGTATGATGGCATACATGGGTCTGCCGCTAGATATTTTTGGCAAGGTATGCTTTGCGCTGCACAATAGTGTATGAAGCTGACCATGCGGTCTAGGATGCGTTCTTCCAACCGTACTTGCCCTTGCAACAGTTGGACCTTCTAAAGGATTCACAAGGCTGGCTATGCGGGAGCACGAACACCATCGTGACACAACAAAAGGAGGTTGAGTTGCTTATCAATGTTAGTCTTCAGATGTCCCCGAAGCAACTCGATTCTCATCTTTGGTTTCCAGACGGAAACAGCCACATTGGAGTTTCGAAATCCTAGGTTGGAACGGCTAATGGGCCTGACAGCCGCCGACCGAAAATGGATGGATGAGATTGTTCGAGACGTCAACGATGCTTGGGACGATGCAGATCCAATGAAGCCTGCAATGCAGTGTGTAACCTTGTGGAATTGCCTGGTTCCGGTTCTAATATATTTGACAGCTTCAAAGGCAGTGATGATTACCTGCGAGCCAAGGTTGCGTTAGTCTATGTGTCAGATGCGCTTTGACTCATATTTTGCAGTTCGAAGAGTACGTTTCCGCTGCACTGGCATCTGTTCGATATCGAGAATTCCTTGGAAAAGGGAAAGTGAACAATGTGATCATTACTGGAACAGGTAATTCTCGAGCGTGCACCTCAGTGATCAACATTCACAACATTCGTGCAGGTGGAGATGATAACTCGATTGAAGACTTTAATCCACATTGGATCGCCGAGTTCACAAAAACGAATGCATATGATGTGTGGCAGAGGTCTACAGATCCTATGCTCTTCGACATTGTCGAGCCACGGTTGGACAACTTGTTCCAACGTTTCTCTCAAACACTTAATTTTACCCCGACAGTCACCCGTGCAATGAGAAGCCCTCTGTTGTTGGAGACATTGGAATACGGTTGTCCGAAGGTCTTCAAGAACTGAAACTGGAGCAACAACTAGCTCCGACCCGAGACGCCATCTCACGCACCTTCACCGCTAGCTCAACAAACTTCTTTAAAGCGGTCGAAGGCGTTCGTGGGCGGTGGCAGCAGCAGCGTACCACCAGCTCGGTTTCGTTCAGCTCCGATCTAACGAGCAGCACGTGTGAGACCCCAGTTGAGGTCTCAAAATCGGAAGCGGGAATGCCTTCATCTCCCTCTTCTGAGGGGAGCAAGCCTACTTCTAATATCAGCAGACAGACGTCGAGAGAGTCCGCATTGGGTACGCCTATGCGGCCTGTAAGTGTCGCGCAAGCCGCGTCAGAGGCGAAGGCAGCGTTGGGAAACTGGGGTGCAGGTATACAGTCTTTTTGGTCTGGTCGCGCTTCACGGTTTTCCATGGCTCGCTCGAGCATTGCAAGTGTAGCATCCACAGATTCGTTATCTAACTCGGGCACAGTACAACTTCCAACATCACCGATATCGCCGCGCCCGAGCGTGGGTACGGTGGAGGAGGAATCGGAACATGATTTGGATCACAAGGGATATGAGTCACAAGAGCCAGGTGGGATTGCTCTTTAAACTGGTTTTGGACCTCTCCACACATAGACATATGTACTTCATTGCATCGCAGATACAGTTCACGCAATGTTTGTAATCGACATGAAACAAAGACCCAATCATGTAACACGAGCGTGGAGATAGTAGACTTCCTGAGCTCTTGTCGACAACGTAGATACGGAAGTATCCCAATGTCCCGATGATCCATCAGAATCCTGACACTGATAGCAATTCTTCCTAATTCTTCATTGCTACTTCTATTGGTCAGTGCGACTTTTCTAGTACAATATATTTGCCAGACTCTGAGACGTCAAAATTATTCATTTCAGTTGTTGTATGTGCATTACAATGCCAGTCATCAGCGACTATAATAAACTGCAGAATGTCAGGTCAAATATGACCACGTTATGGCCAGAGAACATGTCTATCAACGATATAACTAGCCTCCTCGGATCTAAAGCATTCATCTAGTGGGGCATCAATTTCATCGCTCTCGATCTCCATCACGATCTCTTCTCGAATGTAAAGGAAAGCCAGTGACAATGAATATGTGATGGGGGGAATAATCGTGCCAGCGACTGGAGCACTTTGTGCATGGTTCTGCGAGAAGAACTTGCAGAAAGTTGCAGCAACCATTTTGGCTCCTCAGCAATGGTGAACACAATGGACATCACCGGCAAGACCGTTGAGTCAAACATTTGTCCGATCATGTAGATCGAGGACTTGTGTTAAGCTCTCGACTCTCGAGAGTCGTGACACGCGTATTCTCCATGCATCGTGAGTGGAGCTGACGACATTCAGCATCGAAAATGCTGCTGTGGTCTACAACGTCGCATGGACTCTGCCATGGAGCCTTCCATAAACGATGTACTTGAAGGTTGGCCCAGTGCGAGTCAGAATTGGTCAACTATGGGGACACTTACTTTGCACTTACTCAAATCCACTGTGAGGGAATTTGAGAGGGTGTCAAGTGGGACTCTAGTTGATACTGACCTCTAGCGGTGACCTGATCAACTGCACGCGCATTGCAAAGCGCGGACTTGATGCATATGGCCGCCTTCCCTCTTTGCTCACACGGATATTTCCTGTATCCGCTAAGAATATTAATGATCTTGCAAGGGGAGGGGGTGTTGTCAAGAGTATCAGCAGGTGATAGTGCGACGGCGTACATATAATGAGATTATTAATAGTTGGAGCAACCCATTAACTTCCTTTAATCAAATTTAATTAATGTCGAAGATGTTTCACTCCAACGTATGCACAAATATTTTGCAGTATGTATGCAGACCAGACACCAGTTAGGTAGAGATGAAATTACCGCGCCTAAATAGAGAAGTTCTGCAAAGAGAAGTTCAAAACAATATTTCAAGCAACCACGAAAGGTATATGAGGCTCCATTTGCATATAAAACGGCCTGTGGTTGGTTACTAAGTGCACCAAGTTAGCTGCATGACGATCGATCAAACAAGGCAAGCACCTTCGATGCAAGACCTTGTGGAGCGTGCACCAAACGCGTTGGGATCCAGAGCAACGAACAAAAGTCTAAAGGGTCGTGCAAGGTTCGCGTGATAACGGGGTTGACGACGCAGCCTGCAGGCCAGATCCAGAATTGTCACGCGTCGCCATGACTAGGCGTAAAAATATACAAGAACAGTGAATGATGCCAGACAACTTGACAAGAGAAAGTTAGACTTATTACTAGTAATAGAAGTTTAGGGCGGTGTTGCCTACGTTGGGTCTTTAATATTGTGATGGGGCGCTCAGCAACGTTCTGACATATGCTACGCGGTAGCCAGATCTATAAGGAATGCCCCTGTACGCTGTGGGTACGGAAGTTATTATCACTGATCAGTCTCTGAGAGAAAGTAGGCTATAGTCTTGTAGCATCAGTGTCCTGTATCCTGGGGACAAGTGAGAATTTGTTGCCAACTTGCGCGTCTGCCTCCGAGTCATCTGAAGAAAAAGCCAAGGGAGCTTGAAGCTGGTAGCGAAAGACGGGCCACGTTCCATAGATCCGCTGGACTGCATAGCATACAGTTTCACGCTTGCCAGTTTGGAATTCAAAAATTCCGATACGATGGACTCGTATTGATCAGACTAGTACGCGCCGTTCGAGTCGAGAAAACTCACGATAAAAAGTAAATTATGATGAGACTCTAGCGTGTCTAGGCAAATTAACCGTGTGACTACAACGTTGAATGGGCTTTTTCAACCAAGGTGCTGTCGTTGTTCAGCCAGGATGCATCGGGTGATGAAGTCAAAGTTTGAATATTCGGCAATAGTATATGGCAGTCCAATGATCGATGCGTAGCTTATGTAATCTGTATGAGCTTCGTTAGTCGAGTTTTGGACATTCTGAACACTGAAGCAACTGCTTGTGCTCAGCTTTGCAAGAGTTGCGGAAGCTGGCCTTCTTGATCAATAGTCGACAAATGGCTACACCAATTCGCAAGAAGCGCAACTTCAAGGCTTTGCAGCTCGATGTGCCCGCGAAACCAAAGGATCCAGAGCCAGTCCCCACAAGGGCTGCTCCCGCGACTACAGCGGCGAAGGGCAAGAAACGACCCCCACCTATGACTCTCAATGCCCCAAAATTGGGAGTATCTAATGCCGTTCAGGATCCGGACGGTAATTTTGCCAATGCAGCAGGCGCGCCTACTTGCACTATTCCCTCAGCTTCCGCAAATACACGGAGGAACACATACCACACTACCCTTTCCAACACGCTAGCAAACCTTGATATGAATGCCGAAACGCGTTACGATCTTCGTACTGAGGATCTGAAAGACCTTCAGGAACTTGGCCAAGGCAACGGCGGAAGCGTCAAAAAGGTAGAACATACACCCACTAACACCATCATGGCCAAGAAGGCAAGTATTTCAATGAGTCAGATCTACATGTCTTTTCATCTGTTACTTCCAGATTGTTCTCATTGATGCGAAGCCTTCCGTGCGGAAGCAGATTCTCCGCGAACTTCACATTATGCATGATTGCCATTCGCCATACATTATCTCATTCTATGGCGCATTTCTTTCTGATCCAAATATCTGCATTTGCATGGAGTTCATGGACAAGGGATCTCTTGATGGAATTTACAAGAAAATCGGTGCCATCGATATCGAGGTCGTCTCCAAAGTTGCGCTGGCTGTCCTCGAGGGCTTGACTTATCTATATGACGTGCACCGAATCATTCATCGTGGTGAGCTTAAACACAGACAGCCTTGATTCGTTTGTCGAGGTTCACGGTTGCGTCAGATATCAAGCCGTCGAATATATTGTGCAACTCACAAGGTCAAATCAAGATATGCGACTTTGGTGTTTCCGGTGAACTCATAAATTCTATCGCCGATACCTTCGTAGGAACCTCAACTTATATGAGCGTGCGTCTATATTTCTTGCGTCTTCTTTGCCACATCTATATGGTTATCCCAAACAGCCTGAGCGGATACAAGGCGCACAGTACACTGTCAAGTCCGATGTGTGGTCTTTAGGCATTTCTCTCATAGAACTTGCCTTAGGACGGTTCCCCTTTGCCGATTCAGATCCGGATGACTCTGACCTGTCCGACTTTGAAGGTACTCTGTCGCCTGGTTGCATTGGACTTCCACCAAAGAAAGAGAAAGACAAGACGTCAAAGAAGGACAAGCGGAAGAGCAAGGGTGTTAGCCTACAGGGAGGTGGAATGATGATGAGCATATTGGAACTACTCCAGCATATCGTCAATGAACCTGCCCCGCGACTGACACCAGAAGGGCGTTTCCCTCAGGAAGCAGAAGACTTTGTCGATAGCTGTCTGCTCAAGGACCCTGATGCGCGGAACACACCCAAGGATCTTTTGGTACTTCCTTCTTATTTGTTGTTTTCGTCGTGTCCTTCTAACTGTGTTACTCAGAAACATTCTTGGATAGACAGTGCCAGAGCATCAAGGTTCGATCTTGAGGTTTGGGCGAACACATTTTAAGTTCTTTGTGTGATTGCCCTTGTATATCTCATATACCCCCTTATCCGCCCCCTTATCCGCCCTCCCACGTCATCTTAATTCATGCCTGCTGCCATTGTTCTGATTGCACATTTCATCTCGTGCGCGGTCTGTATCATAGAAAACCACGGAATAATATTCCTTCAGACAACTTGATGTTTGGAAACATATTTCATCTACATTGTGCCAAATGCGTGTTCTGATGCCATATTTCATCGCTCACATTTCTAGACTGCGAAGACCCCCTTCATCTGCGTTGTGCGATGCTTTTCCCACACTGCTATATGATCCCGCGTTGCTTTCTACGCCAGTGATTCCGTCAGTCATAACAGCACCAATATTCCACTGTCTTGTTCCCCTTTTTGGTGCACGATCGACGGGTTTCGAAGTCCCCTGGACACTGCTTGCCGCATCCTGACCAAGTACCATTGCACCAGACAGTATCGCTTGTCAGTGAGCCAGGAGTGGCTCGTACGCTCAGAGGGCTGATGGCTGTTAATGCTAGGAGACTGATCGTCAACAGATTCATCTAGATCATTGGAGTCGTAAGCTGGATCTACAGGTTAGTGACTGACCCCTTACCGTCGAAAACCACCTAAAGACTAGTGTCAAGCTAAATCACGGGTCTGTTGTTCGCCGGTGCCAGCGCTTGAGTACTCACGGTTTGTCCGTCGCATTTGGTATAAGTAGCTGCTGCTTATAATAAACCTGAAAACAGCATTTACGCCAGAATCATCCACGAGAAGAATGGAAGCTCATTGACGGCCCAATGATCATGCCCGCTGTGACGGAGTCCGATGGTTTGACAGAACAGACTTCTAGTTTCGGGTGAAAAGCCGGTTGTAACACCACTATATATGAACGCCTTCTTGAAACAAAGTTTGCGCTGTAGTAATTTTACTGGAGAATGTTGTAGATTGGGGGCAGCGTACGGCATGCACCATGAGGCTCCGCAGACATTACGGCACTCGTACTTCCTCAGCATTGGAGGAGGGAACTCATGAGGGGCTCCCGATTTGGATTGAAGCCATTAGTGGCGTCCGGTGCATATAACCCTAGAAGCCGCATGCCAGCTGCAAACGAAGGTATCCAATGGGTCAAACGTGTGATGCATTCCGCGATCGAAGGCTGGCACAGCGAGAGAGGATTGTAGCATCTCCTGAAACTCGCGGAATGCACGTTCGAAACACAAATTGGTACCGATGCGATCATATCATCATTACAATCATAAAGCGATTTATAAACAAGCTCGAAATATTACAAGGTAGAACTCACGCAAACAGCTCAACGCTGATAGGATGTTCGTGTTATGGGTCCAAAAGATTTCTGTCATGGATGGGTATCGATATGGGTAGTGTAGAGGTCCGGTCGTCGTTATCATCACTATCTCATCATCATACAAATACCACTTGATCGTGTCGGTATATCGCTCGTGGCGTATACTTCAAAGGTGCATAGCCCATTCGCTCCTTGACGGATGAATGAAAGTTGGGATGCTGGTAGGGAATATCGCGACCTTTGCCTAGATGGAACCTGCCATCGATAATTAAATAAGTTCCTCGCAGCAACAAGTAGCTCACCTCCATCTCGTGTGCCATTTGCCAAGCCCATCTTGCCATCTAAATGGAAGGGGCAAGATTTCAAGAAGCCACCATGCCTTCTGGAGTTGCAGCTGATCGAACAAAGGAGCTAGAGCATCGCATGTTTGGGGGTTTGGGGGTGAGGGTGTAGCGGGGGGATCAGTGGGAGGGCTAGAAGGGGTGGGTAAGGGTGCTTCTGCGAATGGCGACACGGCATCGACAGGCGCAGCACTGAGACGGGGGATGTCCGGAATCGGGTGTGACTTGTCAGCCGGATCCTCAGTAGCGGGCGGCGTTTTCGAAATAGGAAAGCTTGATAATGGCATGCCGACACGCTCAAGAGCTTTCTCATCAAAAACGATACCACAATTAGACAGGATGACCTGCTCAACCATCCAGCGAAGAGTGACTTGAGCTAGCGAGACCTTGACAGAATTCTTGACATTTCCGCCACCTATATCTGCTCATGTTGTGAGCAAAGAGAAATAGCGAAACATGTGGATGCTTACCACTATGACATCCTGGGAACCAGACTTCCATAACATCCGATAGTGGTGTCGGCTCTATGTCAGGAATGTCGGGTGCTTCGATACTTGTCTGTTCCTTGACGCAGGGAGTTTCTCTAGGATTCTCAGCGGCAATCTCGGTTTTGCTGCGCCGGCGCAAAAATGTCTTAGTAAAACCTCGTTTCAACCCTTGAAACTTCGGCTTTTTCAACTTCTTTGCACGTTTCACAGCTTGAAGGAGCTTATTCCGCAGTGAACCAACTTCATCGGATATAGCGTCTTCCAAAACTGCAACATCTTCGGATAACCCCCACACCTTGATAAATTCCGGATCAGGTATATCTGTCTGGGGCCGATGGTAAAGTTCTGGCTGGAACCTAACGCGGCGCTATTGAAGAGAGTCAGTGACACATAAGTTGGTAATGAAATTGATAGACCTCATCGAGAGCCAAAGCATGCCGAAATGTCTTGATAAGGGTATTACAGTCTGTGAATGGCAGGTTCCGACTCAAGAGCACCCCAGTGCTTTGTACGGTGTCCCTGAAAACAACAAGTCAGCGAAAGGTGGCTGGACATAGAAATAACTTGCCAGACTCCTACAAACTCTACCTTGACGTCACGTGAAAATGTTTGTTTGAATCCTGCAGCAAGCGCATCTGCTTGTACACCAGTCCGCTTATATGCATCGTAGGCAAAGCAAATTTGTTGGACGTCGGACTTTGGAAGCAGCCCAACCTATGACGGAATAAGGAAAGCAGCTTACTAATCCATGGATCAACCACTGACCTTATGCAACATTCCAGCTAACGCACGTGCAGTATATGCTCCTCGAGAAAAGCCTACCTAGTTCAGTGAAATCTGTCGTACTGCCAAAGCGAACATCTTACCGAAAAGACAAATCTTGTCACCAGGCCGATAGTTATCCATCAAGAACTTGTAGCCATCCATGACATGGGCATCCAGGTACCTGAATAAACTCAAGCAACGCCGATCTTCATTTCGGCCAAGTTTACGCACCATGCAAATGCCTCATCCAAGATCTTCGCGAGCCAAGTAAACGTGGGGGACACCACTCCAGGAGCAAAGTACGTTCCAACACCAGCCTGTATAATAAGAGCGAACGTGAGTTCCCTTGCTACTGCAACGCGACTCGCGATCGCATAGTAGAGCCGCCAGAGTCCGTCCAAGCACGTACCTGGTAATAGGAGAGCTGGCTGTCCGTGTCTTTCTTTAACAATGAAACGAACTTGACGACATTCGTATTCTAACAGAATGATGTATGAGTGCCGTTAGTCTCTGTATTCGTGGTCGGGGGGCTCACCGTCGAATCGTAAAACCCTGCAGTACCGTCAAAGTTTGCGACTAGGATCTTTGGCTTCCTCGACATTTCGCTGCCGCCAGTGTCTGACATAGTAGTGAGCAGTCACGAACGAGAGAGAGAGAATATATGTGTTCTATGGGCAGAGGCTCACGGTTGTAGGAATACTACCCGTGTAGTGAGGGGTATTTATTATTAACTTTGGGGGAATTCTTGACTAGATAGCTGAATTTTTGTAGCCTTCGGGAGGGCACAGCTATACCAATCTGGTGTTCGGTGTTTGTCTGATTGGACGGTCCTAGTTGAAACGGCCCATCGGTATCGCCAGCAGGAGGCTCTAACATCATCATATCGAATTGTTTGCGACCCACGGCTGCTCGCAGCCTGTCCCTCGACTCGCGATCAGATACTAATAGCATGAAGATCGACAGTTGATCATAAACATACATGAAACAAATGACAGCGAGCGTGGGTTGTATTTCCCACTCCGACACCAGGCTTCGAATTTCAAACTCCGTGATTTTTCCAAGTAGTCTAGTGCAGGCGCGACTCATACGACACTCCAGCTTCCCTACCCGACTTACGCCACAGACAAATTCGGCCCACTGGGAGGCGCTTGTATCAACTTTTCCTTGGTCTTAGAACCTACAGTTCCCTTCGTCAGATGATCAGCCCAAGATGATTAGGCAGTGACAGCGGAGCTACGTCAAAGTATATATCATATTTGGATCCTTGAGAAGGTACAGCTCTATACTTGTTCAAGAGAAAACGGGAAATATTCCCGAATGATGCCAGATCGGGCTCTTGACTAGGTAGAGTGCTGTGCTCTGATCATCGAAAGCTCCTCAACTAGCGTGCGGTGCCGATATGCTAGCCGAAGATTTGGCACGTTTGTCTGCGGTTGGTGAGTACATGCTAAATCGAGCATGTGGAAACAGCTCGCGTACCTTGTGGATATCATTGCCTGCAGCGCCTGGTAGATACCATTCTTGACCGAGCCAGTGCCTTTTGACCTCCATCTCAAAGCCACTTTGGATCACAGAGTTGCGAGCGAGCTCGGCTAGTGAGCTTTGAGGAAGCTTGTAGATCTGTCATGTGGGTCAGTTACAAGTTAATGTTGGATTGGTGATCGGTAAACATCTTACATGGGCTGCAACACTGTATTCTTCTAGTAGTGGTTCCTGCACCGCGTCCGAGTGAGTGACCAACAACGGTACATCAGAGTAGGGGGCTCACCTTCGTAAAATGGAATTGCAATGGGTCATCGGTGCTCAAACTGACATTCAAACCGACTTTGAAAAAGTCGGGAAGCGGGTTGCGCTCATAGGTCAAGAATAGCGCATTGTTGCTCAAGGGACTCATAGCCAGCCCAATTTGTTTCAGATAGAACAAGTACTGCAGCGCGGGAACCTTGCGAAGCAGAATCCCATGTGAAATCGAGTGGGATGTGAGAAAAGCCGCGGTCAGGTGATCCGTGTCTCCTGCTTCACCAGCGTGAGGTCGGAATACGAACGTGTCTACATGGCGCTTAATTTCACTGGAAGCTCAAACGCAAATACAAAAAGGAAACTCACTGAACCCTCGTGCTTTTCGCCAGTGGTTCAAACTGGCCATATTTGCATACATGTAGTACATCCTGTGATCCGATATTCAAATGACCAATGACAAATAGCAGATAAGTGCTCGCTCACCAATAAGAAAACGGAGGATTCTGCTTAGAGTCCCAGAGTCGAGGAAAGGGGAATTTGCGATGGAATCGACGTTCCGCCTTAGATTCGTCATCCACGCTGTCGAAGCCGACGACACGTTGCAAAAATACATGAAGTTCAGGGTGCGACTGAGGATCTTTTGTAACCTCAAAGAGTGGACGGAAGACATCTATAGTCACAGTACATTGTCGAAACGGATGAAATTATGAGACAAGGACATACTGATGACAATTTCTTCAAATGTGTTGATTGCACCAGTCTCCTTGTATACTTGATACAGTCGAGGAACTTGAATGAGCCAGCGAACGTTGTGCGAGAACAGATCATTGTTGATGATCCATTTCGCAAGCTTGTCCCACTCATCCACGGATCTGCCGTAAATACTGACACGCCATTCGCAGTTCTAAGGATATGATAAACATTCTGAGGGTCAAGGGTGGGACATTCATACCTGATATTTACTTTGCTCCACATCATTCATGACCTCTGGGACATGTCAGATTAATGCGGTGAGAGTATTATGAAGCATACCTCTAGTGATCTCAGCGAAGTATCTACCATCTATCTTATTATCTATTTTCAAGAAAATTTCTCTCAGCCTGGACTCGCCGATCGGATTGTACTTGAGGTTAAATTTATCGAACCGATGGAATGAATCTTGGTGGGCATGCATATCGAGCGTATTGATGGATAGATCGTATGCGCTCAGCTTGAGCGACTGAAATACTTGTTCCAGTGTCAAGTCTGTCCCATCACGGAAGATAACAACGTCCTAAAGTAGCGAAACGTTTCAGTGATAATAATACAGGTGAATTTATACAAACATGAGGGCTGCGTTTCATCTTGGACTTGATAAACCGCAAGAGGTGCTTCTGGTTCATGCAACTTGCTAGATGGACGTGCGTGTCCACCTTTCGCACATTGTAGAAGTCCCTTATATCACTTGAATCAGTCCATCACCTTGTGCTTACAATGGAGGAAGTACCTGTGCGGCACACTCTGTAAACGAATATTACATGAACGTTTGAAATGAATTTTGATAGTTTTTACACACCTTCATGTCAGCTAATTCCTGAAATTCGTTTAAGAGACTGTACATCTCGAACTTGCTCGCGAGATACTTGAGCCTACGATATGCCATACTTTTCGCCGGACCATCGGAGATAACACCGAGGACATAGTCTAGATCAACGAAGTACTCTCTGATAGTGGGTATATCGAAGAGTGGCTTCCTGGTTTCTGCTGGGAAAAGGGTTGGATCAAGTTCCTCAGGCAGAAAGGGAGCAGAATTACCATCAGCGTTGGTGTATACTTGATATACGCCTTTATCATCTATTTCAAACTCCCAATCATGATTACCAGGTATTTGACATTGAGAGAAGTTGAATTGGCCGTCTGGTGTAACGCGACCATCTGCGCTAATGACCGTCTTTACCGCAGTAAAGCGCCAGTGAGGTGGAGGAGGTGAAGGATATATGACCCAGGGCTCGTGAGGGCTGCTCAAAGACGCAGCTAAAGAATGGTCAACATCGGGCTTGACCCCAGAAACGTCCGCCAGGCTCTCAGCCACGCCGTGAAAAACACCGTCGTGGTCTCTGGGGTTATCTCCCAGCCTCTGTAAAGATTTCGTGATATATTTATCGCGAAGCTCGAGGCATTTCTGAAAAGACTGGACAACGCGTGCAAGCTCTGGGTTGATCATGGTATCCACTGTAGAGACATATAACCTGAGGGCTCAGATTATATACGTCAGATGAAGACGAACTGTCGTGCTGAGCATCAGAAACCTGTTCTTTATCTTCGTCGTCCGAGAAAGGTGATGGATGTAATTCTTCAGTCGTTGGAATTTGAAGTGCTTCGCGGATGGAAGACAACTTGAAGCTGGCAGAGAGTGATGTGCTATCAGCCTGAGAATGCGCGGCGTCCGAAGTACGGCGTTGTGCCCATTTCTGTTCCTCCATCTGATCATTCAAGATTATAAGAGCTGCATGTCAGTGTCGGAGAACACCATCTCACTTGTTGGAGGCTCTTTTCATCGGTATAACCATAAAATCCGTCTCTGGTTTCGGGGATAGTCAAGCCAGAGGTCGACTCGATGACAGTATTTGATGATGGGGTGAGTGGCAAGGTAGGAGATATGTCTCCGCTCATGTTTGCAGTCTTTGATATTGAAGTGTATTTAGAAGTGATGGATCGACGATGGGTCTTAAGTACTTTAAAGTTATGCTATTCGATGTTATTATTTACATATATTATTGTTATCGGGACTTATCCTTTTGATAATAACATTGTATCACCTCTTCTTGACACCATCGAGCTCAATTAATACGACGAGGGGGAGAAGTACGTCGTCAACGGCGAACAACGACGGCCATCATCGTGAGATGGGAAATACCGCATCAAATATCAATCAAAGCTCACGCTCACCTGTCCCGAGCAGAAGACTTGATCCATCTGCGCGTCGACAAGCCCCATCACATTCCCCATCGCCTAACCCCCATCAACCTCATCGCTCGTTACGGACGAAGAAAAAATCGCTGGAGCTTCCAGATCTTGCGTCACTTTCGCTGACCCCAGCAGCATCGTACCACAACTCTGGGAATTCCTCCCCCTTATCACCCTACCGTCGGCCACCGAGGACAACTTCGCCAATCCCGATTCCGATTCCTGGCTTTAACAATGGAACGATGAATAATTCTTCAAATACAGGCACTTCCCCTCGTGGACGTCGGCCGGATTTGAAAGGAACCGCAAACAGAGTTACTGATACGGGAAACTACTCGGCAGAGCTACTCTTGGATCACCCTCCATCCACGCATATCCCGGTGCATCATAGTCATCGCACGCGAGGGAGCCCGTACTTCAGAGGCGCACCGTTGCAGTATAATTCTACTCATTCCTTCCCTGTGCGCGGTCAGTCTGCTCAGCCTCGTATGCAAGAGCTCTATGCCGAAAGTGAGATTGAGGCATCTGAGCAACCTAATCCATCTGGTTTCGTTCAGGAGACCGTACATTCAACCATCCCACTCGCACTTCACAAAGCGGAGGAGGAGATGGCCAAATCGGCAAATGCTGACGCCGACGGGGAGAATGGCCAACTCATGAATCGAACAAGTGAATCACATGAGGAACCAAAAGAGCCAGTCTCCGTGAAGATTACATGGAATGGTGGTGGTAAAAACGTGATTTTAGTTCGTGCTGGAGACGGTAATTGGAAAGGTCGACTGCCTATGGAGCCCGAGTACGTCTTCTCCTTTGCAGCATTCGCCCTATTGTTAACAACTTGTCATAGTGATCCGTCGAGCGATAAATCATGGTCTGCATGGGTACCACTCTTGCCCGGTACTCATCATATTCGGTTCATCGTTGATGAGCAATGGCGGGTAGCAGATGACTTACCTACTGCCGTTGATGATGAGGGTAGTCTTGCAAATTACGTTGCTGTTCCCATCTCCGGCTTGACTCCACCCCACGTGTCGTCCGTTGCCCCCGCTACGCCGGGGCGCCATCCTCATCCTCATGCGCACTCCTTCTGGTCAACTACAAGCTCTACGCACGGTTCCATCATGGATACATCTTCAAGCGATTCAAAGGGCACGCTTGCAAGGTGGACAGATGATATCCCCGCAGGGCTTATTGCGGCTGCTCGGGAGGAAGAAGCCTATCTAGCGTATACAGCTGGTCCCGATTACGACCAGCCACCTTATCAACATGTCCCTACTCCCAACATTCCACCTGCTCCTGGACTGCCACGACATCTTGATAAACTGATACTGAATGCGAAACCTGGGCAGTCTCCCGCCGGTAACAGGGGCAGGGAACGTGATCGAGAACGTGAACGTGAAAGGGAGCGCGAAAACAAACGACGACAGGGACGATCCCTTTTGGGAATGACGAGCACGGTTGCTCGTGAGCTTCACAAGGAGGACAGGAGTGCAGAACTAGAAGCTCCTGCCATTCCCATTACTACGGCTAGCGGCACGGATGTAACTAGCGCGCATCTGACAGCCCCTGCGCATACTCGGTTAGGTCTCGATGGTCCTGGGCTCAGTGATGATGCTAGCGTTCTCCCTGTTCCATCCCATGTTGTCTTGCACCACTTGAGCACCAGTGCAATTCGCAATGGTGTCTTGGCCGTGGGTAATACCACACGATATCGCACGAAGGTTAGTATTCTCGAATTATAGCATCCATTACGATTGCTAACCATAAAGCTACAGTATCTCACGACCATCTATTATAAACCTACATGACGATTTACGCATTATCTTGCCTTTCTGGCTGGCACAGTTTCATCTGTGCAATTAGGAAATCCTCCTGGATGTCGACAATTTCTAGACCCTCGGCCTGCTCTCTCGACAGCTTTCGAATGCCTCTTGTATTGAGACATGCACTGTCATCATACGCAGTCGTTGATCTTTTTTCTTTTCTTTTTTGCGAAGCTGGCTCTTTATATCTTCTACTACTCTTTTGTTATGACTGCTCGTACGACGTTCTATACTGCCGCATCACGACCGACCAGACATACACGACGGACTGACTAGCTACGATCTCAACATATTAGAATACCCACCAAAATGTATCTTCCGTATGTCTGGAAAATTGTAAACACAGTTGGATTATCTATTGCTGGAATTGGACATTGACACCCACTTTAGTGGGAGGGGATTATGCCGTCTGTTATTTCATGCGTGGAAATCGCTTTCTCCGGCAATATTTGCTATCAATGCTTGAATCTGAATCATTGTATATATGTGGGCGAGCCCTCTCCCCGCCATACTCACGACTATGTTTGTTATTTGCCGCAAACGCTCCATGATACTCCATGTGTTCACAAAACATCCTTCTGTTGTCTGTCGGTAGTAAGTTATCTAAATCCAATTTTTGTGTGTCAAGTGTTGTAGTATGTGCCGAAAAGTATTCTTCATGCTGCTTCTTTTCGCGGTGAGCTTGTTGGTTGGCCAACGAACAAGTCCGAGCCGATAGTGCGTCCGCTATGATTGGCAATCCTATGTAAGATGCTGAACAGGGAGCATGATGCCAAGTATGTACATCCGTTCCATTTTTACCTGTGCTAGTACGGAGACTGTATGTACTGTTTAGATGTATAACTCCACGATTATCGATCAACCAAATATATAGACTGATCGTCGTCGTGTCGAGGACTGGCACAGCCGACCGCTGGCAGCTGATACGATCAAGCAAATATTAATCGCAATTGAGTACTTGGTCGAAGTTGCCCATGAAATTCTAAAACTGCTAAAATTCTACGATTGAAATCTTGTACGAAAATAAACCGTTTAATATTATTTAATACTCGTGCAGATCGGATCTTGACAAGTACTGTCAAACCTTCATTAAAAAGAACTCGGTGGTCTAGGCCAGTCGGGTTGTCCCAGAAATTCACTCGCCGCACCTTGCTCCAAAAGGATGTCGCTGAGCACGGGGGACATATATTGGTACCGCCCGCTCGATACTACTGGAGACGGTAATTGAGATATTAATTTTTTGGGGGGGGCGGGGGGTATTGCTATTGGACTGCGGAGCGGTCGAATGGTGCGAGCCGAGTTGAAATTACCGTCGATCCTTTTCGTCTGATGCGAACTTGACACGATAATCAATTATTAGTACAGAAAGGGAGGCAGAGCGTCGAAGCGCTAGCGTGTCAAACGGACCATAGGCTGAGAGCAACATCTTGATGTACTAGCTCACCACATCTTTGTCTCCGAATACTGATATATTGGGAGATCGAGAGTGCCCCCGGTGCGCTGTCTAAGGCATCGAAGATCTATTGGCTGGGAAACGAGAAGCGGAACCAACGCGGGTCCTTGCAGGTCCTTGCAGGTCCTTGCAGGTCCTTGCCCATTGCTTTTTCTCCTTCCTGGCATTGAATATGTTTAGTTTTCCACCGTGACGCTCTACGCATTCGTACTGTCACCTTGTGGTCGCTCCTTCCAATGTTGGCAATCGCCTTGGTTTCTACTCTCATCACGTTCGAAGTACTACTATTTTCTAGGTCTGAGAGGAGGTTTGTGAGTATTCTCGTCACTGTTGGAGTGCGGCGGAGTTTACGATCGATGAATCTAGGATTCATCCCTACCTGTCTCCGATTTCGAAGACTGTCAGAGACTCTGACCCTTGTGGCCTATTCCTAGAAATATCAACGTTCGGCATGGACAATCAAATGCTCGCGTGCTCCTTGTACATCGGGACTCGCTCGCCGGAGCCGCGTCATCAAGCTGGAAGGGATGCCGTCGACTGCACTGACGTTATAGCAGGAGGTGAGGTGGAAGTTGATCCTTACTCACTATCACGTGCTAGAGCACATTTGGCTTCCCAGTCGCGATGCATGTACCGAATTCGATCTCATTCAAGATCGCATTCACATGCAAAAAGTCGCGTCGCAGCCGTCACATCACTGTTGTGCACTGCTATTCGATCCTATTCAGCTAAAAAAGGGATTTCTGTCGAGAGTGACTGCGGCTGTGAGTGAGTCCACATGGCTTGGATTGACAGTTACTTACAAGTTTGATTGCATGGGCACAGCATCACGGAGTTATGACAGTCTATGTGCCTCGAGTAGTATGTTCGAATTACTAGATGACAGTTCGCTCGAGGGTCCTACTTAAAATGAACGAGTGTGTCGGGTCGATGATCGCGGAACAACAGTCGGAGTCCGAATCTGATTTAGGGCTTTCGGATTCTTCCGCGTCATCCAAGTTATAACTGGTCAACTGGACAATATTGTACAGCCTCCGAGTCACTGCAGCGATCCAAGGTGTGTTCCACGCCTTTTCGTAATGTAATCATCCCATCAATTGAACTCACTTGCATCCTCCGTCGACTATGCTTTTTGCTGTAGCAAATAAACCAGTGATTGCGCTGGAACTGATGGAATTTTAATATGAACGTTGCTTCTATGATATCATGGCCCGGGTGCGTCGCTATACATACACATACACAGGTGAATTACAAGAGTGGCACTGTGCCCGAACACAAAACTCGGAACTCTAAACCTTCGGAGCAACGTGACTTTGATGTACTCTGATTTCATTTCGATATACGTCTCGTAAGTAGCAGTTGATTATCAGACCTGTTCAGTGTCACAGATATTCAGTACAACAGGGCCCAACTCAAAGATATCATCAAACCTTACGCTCGCCAAGGTCCGTGTGGAGACATCGTAATCTAGCTCAGGGAAGCCTGACACCCTTTTATTATGGTTAGTGGCAGTAAAATCAATAGGCCGCCATGAAATAAAGTATCTAAATCGGGGCCCGTTCTGTTTTCTGGCGTTAAAATGGTGGGTAAGGCGGTCCGCAGAAACAAAGTTTACGTGGCGGGGTAAAGGATGTTATAAAAGCACGCTTCTAGCTCTACCTGCAGACTCACCAGTGCACGATTGCAGATATGCAGCTCTACCACGGTGTGCAAGCCTATCAGCGTCCCGCGAAGCAAAGCAAAATTGCATCGCAGAGGCAGTATCGAGTCAAAGAGGGGGACGGCTTCCAGGAACTCCGCGAAGTGATCCGCGCAGTGACAGGGGAAGCTCCCCAGACCAGGCGCGAGACATTGAAGAAAGGTATGCCCCCTTTGAAATTTGTTTTGCTTGTAACACTCATTCATCCCCTTCATAGCTGCAGAACTGCTGCGGCAGTTGTCGAGAGAACATGAGGGAATTTCAAGGCATGAGCCACTCCCGCCCTTGGAAATCTCGTCAGCATCACCCTATGAAGTTGACCAGGGGTCTTACACAACTTATGGTACGCATTTGTAGGTCATCGGGGACGGATTCTCATTGATATTTCTAGAACCACTTGTAATCCCCAACAACGATACATGGACAAACGCTATTGCTCCATGGACAAGAAACAGTAGCCCGATGTCAGACACATCGGCGACGAGCTCGCTGCTAGAGTATCAAGGCCATTCTCAGGCAGAGATCCACCGTGTCGTCGATGTTGGGGGCGACTGGAATTTGGTTCAGCCAACCCCTTCACAATTTCGACAGACCTCTTTCTCCGCACAGTGGAACGACCTGTCACTCATTCACTCGAACATTGATCAAGTCCCATACTACGTAGAAAGAGTGGGAGCAAATTAAATTACAACTCGGAATTCGAGGAATCCCTGGATATTTGACTTGTAGCATATATAGCTTGCGGATTCACATACCTTGTAGCTTTTAGTCGTACTGTTTCGCGTATTTATCAGACTTATATACCCTTAGCATATACCCAACGAGAGTAGCCTGGCTGTTCTATGACAATATATCACACCAGTCACAATATCCTGCGACAAAAGCAATTCATGATAGCAGCCCAAGATCTTGCCTATATCATTCCGAGGCATGTAGAATGCACAAAACCTTTCCTTGGCAGGCAATAAAGTCCGCAGGTGCGACAACAACCGCGCGCTATGATGTCATTCGAGTAAACCACCATGATATGTGAGAAATTTGAATCCGCGTCCTTACCGGACGACTGATAAACTGACATGAGGTAAGAATGCAGTTTACTCTGATTCGCAAAGAACGGAATGAAATCACCGCGGTGTTCTCAATCATCTTTTCTAGAATATGTCCCGACAAGTGCGAAATGCAAGCGCCCAACTGCTGTTGGGCGCATGACATATGCAAAGCGCTAAATGAGCACGATCCATTTCGATGCGATTGATTGCATTTGCAAAGCCTGTACAATGGAAAAAAGATGGCAAGATGGGGCGCCTCTACGGTATCCGAAATTAGGGTAACACAAGAAGAGTACACGACAAACCACAGGTTGTGATGAAATGAGTTGCATCGATACCCATTGTCGTCAACCTACCGTAAGGGTCATTTCATAGGATGCGTAGCTGAACCAGTACTGGCAAACCGCCCGAAGAGTGGCTGAGATGGATCGATCAGCAACCGATCACATTGAAGAGCACGAAATGTAACCCTGGGGCCCTATCATGATGATGGCGTGATACTGTAAACAAGTACTAACAGACGCCTGGGACACCGTGACAGCAGGGAGCGGCGACTTATGACCGAACCTGCGATAAGATTTTTATCGTCGATCATGGCATCGATGTTTGTTCAGTTATCATAGAGGAACGTAAGAATCTGTTGTGTGACACTGACACTTTGATCAGAAGAAAAAACTCACGTGTTCGTAGTGCTTGGCCCCGCGGAAAGATCCAGTTGGACCCAGCGCTTGTGGTGCTCCGTCGCTGCCAAAAAAACTATTGCGCTTGCATCTCAGTAGGAGCATATTTTTGTCATCGTCAGGCGTCGCCTAGACATCCTCGGAGGCCCGTCATCGTCGTCCCGAGGTATCATACACTTTGCAAACCTTGGATTTCGATTGCTGGTTCGCACAGGCACGATTGAGGCATCGAGGCACTCGGTATCAGTGAAGAACGTTCCGGGGTGCCAAAAAAGTGTACCTGGATTCCAGCTCTGTAAAACTGGGTTTTGACGATGTGTTTTCTGCATCAACTCACACGCCCTTCATCTTTGTATTTGTTCGGACAGAACGTGCTCTTGGTTCTACACATGCGCAATTGCTGGGCTGTGATGAAAACACTGCGTTTGTGATCCCTGAAGCCTGGATCAAAAAGCGGGGGGCGCAAAATTGCTAGTTAATTGGAGTACAAAGTAGTACGACTTCAGGACTCAGCTAGCAGAACCGACCTGTGTCATGCATAGTAGTCGTCACAGTAACTTGGTTGATTTGAATTATTTCAAATTATTTCAAATTCAATTGAAAAGCCAATCATCTTACGTAATAAAACTAAGTGGGTGGCATGCTCAGCCAGTGACTCGAACTTCATTCACGACGACTTCAGCATGTCCGATACGACAGTAGGCGACCTTGCGAAGCTCACAGTCCCTCAGCTCAAACTGCTATGCAAAGAACGCCGCATTGTTGGGTATTCTAAACTGGGGAAAGCTGCTCTGCTCCAGAGATTAACCAATAATGATGCTGCCCGTGGCGACCCCCAGCCTGTGATTTCGATGCAACCAATATCGGAAAAAACAGCACAAGAACACACAGGCTACCCAGCCGGCTTAGCTCCTGCACGCTCCGCCGGTGTTGCTGCTTTTAATCACACTCGCAGTACACAGATAGCAAACAAGGACCTTGCCGCTACATCCGAATCCGCCGAACAATCTGCCTTACGCAAAGTACTGCCAATGTCTGGTCCGGTAAATCACTCGGCCGCCAGCCATCATGGATCACAAACGGTCGTCGCTGCAGCAAGCCTTGATACTCCCAATGAGAGTCAGAGCACGAAACGGCCCCGTGTCTCTGCTATGTTTGAGTCCTCGAAAAGACAAAAGCCCTCCCCTGTGAATGCTGCTTCTGGCTTTGATAATAACACATCCTCAAATTCCGCGAAGTCATTCCCGGCTACTGGAACCCGTGCTCAGGCTGTTGTTACCGAATTACCGGTTGTGGCTGGATATCTTCCACATGGCTCTAGGGCTAGCGTTTCGTCAAATGCAGTAGCTGTTATCGCTCAGTCTCGAAATATCGATCTCGTCCAGAAAGGGTCTACAACAAAACTTCAAGGCCGATTCAAACCTCTCGTTTTCACAACAACTCCAATTGTCGCTAGTACATCAGTAACCTCCCGGCGAGTCTCCCACAACGGCCACCGGGCCGATAAAATTACTTCTACATCATCAGACACTTTTAGCCTTGAGGCCGCTCCCAATTCAATATCATCCTTGATGAATATCACACTTCCGCCTAAGATATCCGACCGAAAACGGGTTCAGAGCTGGGCAGTAATCCTCGCTGCACTCACTGATCGAGATCGCCAATCTTGCACCCTGGTTTCTAGGACTTTCCGCTATGCAGGCAAGACCATCTCCTGAGGTTTGACGTGTGCTCGCTAACAATATTCCCATATAGTATACCTTTCTGCCGCGCATATACTCACTCAGAAATATCATGGTCGCCGTCTAAACCAAATAATGAAGCGCTATCCACAAAACACCACGAACATGTGGCCCTACCTGCGTCAGCGTCAGAACGAAGTGGCGTTCTGGAAACATGCATTCCAAAATTCTTTCGCCGGAAGGTACAACTCTACGCTTGGAATAGACCCTCTATCCGCACACCTCTGGGCGAGTGTAGATGACGAGAAGCAGGTGGTCGTAGCACTGAGGTATGCCATTTTCGATCGAGGACAAAGCACAATTAAGCCTAAGGTTTAGATTTGTCCTCACAAGACTTTGGTTCACGCTCTCTGTCGGAACGAATCAGCGAGATCCATCAGCATGGCTTAAACACACTGTGGAAGATGCCCAAGAAGTTGTGAAAGGTGAGATCTGGGCCATCACGATTCGAGACGGAAATTCGTTGGCCGAGTTTTACGTACTGGAATCCACTTGCGAAGTCATCGGCCGGGCACTCAACGCTCCTCAACTTGAAGTCTACTCCTCTGGTTTGCGCGCCGACTGGTCAAGATATATATCGTCTCACACTCCGGGTTCACGTGACTTAATCTCAGAAAACCTTCGGTGGGCGAATTACGAGGAATACAACCGAGGAATAAGCAGGCACTGGTTACGCCGCATCTCTGCTGAGGGCGATGCCGGCTTTTCGAAAAAGGTTGTTGCTGAGCGATATGTCCTGGCGTGTGTGGTTGCTAATAGGTGATCTACTGAATGAGATAGCTCACGTCGGAATATACTGACAGCTGGCGAATAGCGTTAGTGGCCAGTGGATGTCATCTAACCAGATGGCGCAAGAATTCGCAGGTCTGCCGTCACAATCGAGCCTTGTAGCTATCAGAGGCGGAATACCGAAGATAAGCCTCTACCTACCGGCGTAAGTACCGCTTTTGTGTTTTGCTCGGTGTCCTCAGCACTCCTTCATAGCCACCATCATGTTGAGAGCGTTCACTTTACCACACCAAAAGGTGTACCCTTGCACCCGGCACTTGCCATCATGCAGACCCCAGCAAGAGAGTACATCGTCTTGAAGGACAATGGAATGCAGGTTGGATGCGAAGAAGATGGTGTTGCAGACGTGTGGATGCACGTCCTTGGATGCGACAAAAATGGTATAACAGTCGTACGTTCCAGTTGAATCATGATGCAGCCCAAATTCTTGAAATGATGCCCGATCATTGAGGATTTAAGTGACTTTGACCGTTGTCATTTCAAGTACTCAAAAGTCACGACTCAGCAGATCATGTTTGTGCAACGAAACAAACAGTTAGAAATCCTGGACTTCAAGCTTCATCCTACGACATGACTGAACTCTGCGTTCGCGGGTCTAGACCTTGAGGCTTGCTTCTAGAGAGATAGTCCCGGGATTTCTGGATCGCGGCAGATCTGCACCCATTGACAATTACAGCTATTTGCAGAACACTAGGCCAATCGTCAAAAATAAAACAGGACAGCGTTTTTTGGATTACGATGTCCGGTCAGATAAGGTCAGATAACATAAATTTCTAGGACGTGTAACGTCCTACGGTAGGAACACGATTGATCAATGCATGCATTATCGTCGGAAATTGAAAGTTTGCTGGTTCTTGCCGATTTATGCTTTCTTTTTCAGGACTAGCCTGGCTGCAAATGGCTGTAAATACAACTCCCCAACCCGACTCTCTCGTGCCTTCCGAATGTGAGTCCAATCTGTATCCTGTTCGATCGATGTGACACAAAAATTATCTTCCAAATGATGCTAATCCAGAGCAGGCCATACTATAGAAGTGCCGTCACTGTTGACCTGACATTATGTTTCTTCTTTCTTCCCGCGGTGCCAACGGCGCAATACCTCTCCAGGTTTACTAGCTCAAATGCACAACGTTCACAAAACCTCCACGACATAAATTTCTCGCAAAGTTCCCTCGGATCAATCAACGGCTGACGTCACCGAATGTAACTGCAAAATAACTGGATCTGCCGAGTGGCATAAATGACTCTTCAGTGGGCAGAGCTTAATCAGGAATAGCGCTGAGCGCTGAACGGCCACCAGCATGGACCATATTCTGGGACGAATGGATCTGCGGCTGATAGCGTCTGTTTTCACACCTTTAAGTTTTACCCATACATGTTTTCATGGACTAAACGTTCTCTGCCAACCCTGGGTTCTGCCATTATAATGGAGTTCTGCTCACAAAACTGAATTTTGTCCGCCACAGGTCATGTATTGCTGGCTTGTTAGTGCCATTCCCCACGCCGGCATCGCTTGTAATACAATTGTCGTGATGACAGGCGAGCTTACGGGGCGAGAAGGAGCTAAACGAATATATAATCTCAGTCTCGGAGAAGGGACTCGGTATCACGTAGGAAGACCTAAACGAATATACACTAAGTGTACTCTTAGCTCATGGGATTGGTAACGAAAGGCATAAGGACTTACATCTCAGTCTCGGAGAAGGGACTGAGATGTTTCGACGACGGAATGGAAATATTTATCGTACGGATTGAACGGGTTGAACGGGTAGGTTAGGAATTGAGAATATAGCTTTGAAACAACAGAAAGATATCGGCCGCTGTCATACTGCGCGCGTACCTCGACCCTCAGCACCTTGTGCCTTTGGTCCTTCGGATTTTGACAACAATGAGCTATCAACCCATACCCTCCAGTAAACGTCTTCAGTGAACCCCTTTTTGCGCACGGGTACAACTAAGCCTTTTAAATTAGGAAAATTAATCATACTATAGTTCTCACGGTCACCATATCAAGCACTCATGCATTCACCGATGTCGGACTCGGACTCAGGCAATGAAGAAATCACTGAAGAATACTTGCAGTCTCTATTGGACAAAGCAAAATCAAATGCTCGAGAGTCGGCTAACATGAAAAAGGCACTCCGAGAAAATGCGTTTGGTGCTGGAGAAGACATCATCAAATTGGATAGCGACGAATCGCAGAGGTGCTGCATGATATGAAGGACGTTTTTCATCGTTTTGCTGAGTCTCTCCACAGACCATTACCGCCATTAGATCCCGGGGAACTTCCGCGCGCATATTTTGAATTCGTGGACGATCGACGTGATGTCCCTCCGACTGTACGAGACCCAGACGTAGAACGCGCAGAAGCAGCCACCTCTGGAAACGTTGCTCCTGCACCCCCTCCAAAACCAACACTTGCAGGAAAAATATCAAGTCGAAAACAGCGAAAAGCTGTGAGTTTCATTATGATCCTGTCAACCGAATGGCTCACGGGCTTCAGATGAGAAACCAGACCGCTGGTCCGAGCTGGTTTGACCTTCCGGCACCTGCTGAAGCCGATCTGCCTCGATTGCATCGCGAAGTTGAAGCTCTGCGCCTGCGCAATCAACTTGATCCAAAGCGCTTCTACCGTAAAGACGACGGTGACGGGAAGGGCATCAAAGGTCTCCCGAAACATTTTGCTGTAGGTTTCAACGCAGTCTCTCGTACCGCAGAGACTTAATCATGATTTAGATTGGCACCATTGTGACTACAAACACGCCATTTGGCACAGCAAGTACAGACAACCTTCCTCGTGCTCATCGCAAGAGAACTTTGGTCGATGAGTTAGTCGATGATGCAGAAGCACGACGATATGCGAAGAGGAAGTTTGAGGACCTGCAGGCCGTGAGGGGTGTGAGAGGAAAAAACACATTACACCAAAAGAACGCGTTACGCAGGCCGAAGTGGTGACTGTACTCTCACCTATGTCAGGCTAGTCGCTCGTAAGGGGGCATGGCCCTTGTACGGCAACTGATGTGATTGGATTTTACAGTATTTTTACTCGTTCCTAGGGATACCAGTGTGCTGCAATGATTAACGCGTGTCTGATGAAGAATTCAGCGATAACAACACGTAGGTCTAATTCACTTGACCTTGCCTCACCATGCCGTCTTGAATGAGCCATCGCATTTGCTAGTTTGCTCAGAGGGTCGTCCAAGTTTAAGGCTTCAGTCATTGTGGAGGTCACGTGACGAGTCACATGGAACAATAAGTTTGGCGGACCGTACTGAGGCCGAGCGGTTGTCATTGTTCTGACATGTGCTTGTTTTTGACGTTGTGTGTCCATTAACTCTATCAAGCGCCGTCAGTTTTGAAATGGTGATATATAATAAGAATGAGTCCATTCTCCTCTTTTCACTCTCATATCAGTTATCAGCATTCGTGGCGGCTGCGCCGCAACCTCTTTATTAACCTTCCACTCACTTAACACTCCTTTGACTCATGGTGTCACCAGCCGCAATGCTCGTGCACTTTCCACTCATTGTCCTTTCCTTTGCAGCCCTTTCCCTAGCTTCTCCCTTGAGCTCGAGGTTTGCCCGACGCATAAACCATTCGAGCCACCACCTTGCACGCAGTTCAAGTTGCAGTCCTGCTGTACAAACTACTAAGCCTGTACTTGCCCTCAATTCGTCAGCCGGACCATCGTTCAGCATGACGCCTACTTCTTCTTTTAAGGTAACTACGACGACGACTTCCCAGGCACCCACCAGTACAAGCTCTCCTTCAAGCTCTCCTTCAAGCTCTCCTTCTGTGTCATCGAAATATGTTATTGCACACTTCATGGTCGGAAATTCATACCCCTATACCGTGGATAATTGGCTCGCGGACATCTTTCTTGCACATTCGAGCGGAATCGACGGCTTTGCTTTGAATGTAGGAGTGGATACTTGGCAGCCTTCGCAGGTGGCCAACGCGTAAGTCCCTGTGTTTCTAACTGAGTAAGAGTCAGTTATCTGATTCAACAAATTCTTAGTTACCAAGCAGCTCTTCAGTCTGGAACTGGTTTCAAGCTTTTCATGTCCTTTGATATGACGTAAGTTAGTCTTTCTTTTCATCTTCAGCGAATCCTCATTCGTACAGTTCCTTGCCTTGTACCACAGCTTCTAACGCTGCGACCCTGCGTACTTATATAACTACCTATGCCACGCACCCCAATCAGTTGATTTACAACGGCCGCGTTATGGCCTCAAGTTTCTCTGGCGAAACTTGCACTTTTGGACAGGGATCCGTCGCTTCTGGATGGTCTACTCAATTCGTGCAACAGTTGACAGGATCTTCCGCAGTTCATTTTGTGCCATCATTTTTCGTCGATCCATCACAATTCAATACCTATAGTGGAGTGATTGATGGCATGTTCAACGTAAGTTCTTCCAGTACCGCATTCTGCATAAATTTAATTATTTTAAAGTGGAATTCCGGATGGCCAATTCAAGTCACGGCTTCATTTGTATCGTCAATACCCGGTCTGGTTGGAGACATCGCTAGTGGTCTATCCTCTTCCGTCAGCTCTCTATTATCAAATCTTATCGGGTCAACAAGTACGGACGAAACATACATCTCAAGCTTGGCTGCAATGGGTGGCGGTCGAACGTACATGGCAGCTGTGTCTCCGTGGTTTTTCACCCATTATGGCCCGTCAACTTACAACAAAAACGTGGGTCGCCTCGCCCCTCCCTCGTGCATGTCGCAGAAACTCACAAAGCTCCTGTAGTGGATTTACCTCAGCGATGAGCACTTGTACGCTACTCGGTGGGAGTCGTTGATCAAGGTCCGCGACCAGGTAGATTTAGTACAAATCATTTCTTGGAATGATTACGGAGAGTCGCATTATGTTGGTCCGATAGAGGGTGGCCAACCTATGAGCCAAGCATGGGTTGATGGCAATGATCACACTGGTACGCATTCACTAGTCTATGCAGATGGTCCGATGCTGACTTGGGTCCTCTAGGCTGGCTCAATCTGACGTCCTATTACGCCTCAGCCTTCAAGACTGGAACGTACCCCACTCCGACAAAAGACCAGCTCATAATGTGGTCGCGACCACATCCTGCCTCCGCTTCTGCATCAAACGACCCAGTTGGAAAACCAACTAATTACCAGATTGTATGTGCCTTGTTAATTTCAGGGGTGCTTATCTCAACTCCGACAAATTTAGACTACAGATACGGTCTGGGCCGTGGTCCTGGCGACCTCCCCTGCCACAGTCATACTCTCGACATCGTCTAGTCAATCACAAACTTTTAACGTCCCTGCCGGCGTTTCGAAGTTAGCTGTACCCATCTCAGCTGGCGGGACCATGCACGGCACACTGATCCGAGGAGGGCAGACTGTCATTGACCTGCAGGCACCAAACTTCACTTTTGAGGCTAATCCAACGACATATAACTTTAACGTCCAAGTTGTTGCCTCCCCTTAGACTATTTTATGTTCGACATTCGCAATTCTCAACAAATTTTGGGCTGATGTAACTCAGGTTAATTATTTATATACCATCTGTAGTGTTACAATTCCAGGCTTCAGTGCATTGTATACCTCTCTTCTGCTAGTTACCATGTACACGGGTGTACGTGATACTTACTTTGCTTGCAAAGTGTCTCGTTCTCATGATAAAACCAATCTGCGACGCAAAACATTTTGACACTGTTCTTGCCCGCCCCTGATTACATAACCATTTTATTCTCATTCAAGCAAAAATATGAGTACTGTATACCGCGACTGTCACCAAAACAGCCGGGCACTTCATGGATCATAAGCATGAGCGACACAATCCCAAGGCGCGCCGATCTACAACAGGCTCGAGAAAGAAGGGGAAGTCGCGTCATAAAAGCAACAGTGTCGTCCCTTCAGCCGATGCACCTGATCCCAATGCCGCGATTCTTGAATACAAGACACTCGAAGATAAAGAGCGAGACAGAAAAGAGAGGCTCGTAAGAGAGGTCTGTCCGTAACACTCTTGAGAGCTAGGAGATGCTAATATTGGCCGAAGCTTGCAGCACAGTCAGAATCCAAGGTATCGAGACAGAAGCGGAAGAGGCTGGAAAAGTATGTCGTGCGTCAATCTCCTTGCCTTCCAGACGAGTTGTACAACGGTTCCTGTAGGAAAAAAAGCTAAGAAAAGAAGAGAGGCTCGTAATTTTTGAGAAGCTAGCGTATGTCATGCTCCCGCATTTTATCGTCGCATCTCCACAGAGGTTTGTAGCCAGACGCAAGCTCAAACTTCAAGCCTTGATCTTCAATCATCATCTACTCTTGGTACAGGAACCACTTCTACAGCTCGGGAACGCCACGAGAAGCTAGAAGACAAGGAGGTACGTCGTGCCATGGACGGCCAGCCCAATAAACGTCGACGGCGCCATAACGATTTCACTGTTCATGAACACGAAGATGATGAAGGCGAATCCGATGCGATGGACGGAGTTGGTTACGTTGAGAGAGTTGAACAGACGCAAGAGCAACATGATGGACATGAGGGCCCGGTGACGAAGGAATTTTTCGCGGATCCTCCTACGGCTTCGATAGTCTCGCAGCCACCTCTATCCGTTTTTACTGTTGGTGGAGCGCTTAAACGAAATCCTGATGGTTCTGTCGTGGCACCCCTAGTTGTGAATAAAAAGAGTGCAAAGAGTCGAATGGTATGTACCCCCTGGCCGAGGGACTTTCAAACTGACGTGTTTACTCAGAAGGCCTCCTTCCCGAGCTGGAAAAGAAGGGTACCACCGACGGGGGTTTCAGAACAGGAATCAGACTCATCATTTGACAGCTCTGATTCGGCCTATGATACGGATGAAGACCAGCACGAAGATAGAGAAGGGGAAATTTCGGCGGTAGGTTCAGACGAGGAAGAAGAACGCCCTCTACCTGCCAAGAAACGCCTTGGATTTAAGGACTGGGCCGTAAGACAGCTCAACACAGCAAAAGGCCACGAGATCACTGAAGGGACCCCGCCGTCGCTCGAAACCGAACATCCAGCTGCACCTCCATCTAAAAAACGAAAGTTGATGTCATCACAACCGAATTCAATGCGCGGCCCCCTGGGTGAAGATCTAAAGCTTCCTTCTACATCTTTTGCGGAGTCCATGACGAAAACCCAAGAAATTTTCTCTAAAACTTCGTCTAGAAACATAAAATCGGTGTCCGTCACTCGTCCCCTTGACATCCAGGAGTCCAGGATGCAGTTACCCATCATTGCAGAAGAGCAGCCCATCATGGAAACCATAATGTTCAATCCAGTGGTAATCATTTGTGGTGAAACTGGTAGCGGAAAGACTACTCAGATCCCACAATTTCTCTACGAAGCCGGGTTTGGTGATCCTACTGGAGGTTAGTTTACTCATACGAGCATATCCCATGATGTCTGATATTGGTGTACGCAGAAAATCCGGGCATGATAGGCGTTACGCAGCCAAGGCGAGTTGCGGCAATGGCAATGGCATCTCGAGTGGCACGTGAGCTATCCTTGACCTCCTCCCGCGTGTCGTACCAAATCCGATACGATGCAACTGTATCTCCTTCAACTACTATCAAGTTCATGACCGATGGGGTACTTCTGCGTGAACTTGCTACCGATTTCTTGCTCTCAAAATATTCGGTGATTATCATCGACGAAGCGCATGAGCGTAGTATGAATACCGACATTCTGATCGGCGTCCTTAGTCGGGTAATCAAGCTACGCGAACAAATGTGGAAGGAGGGCACAGAGGGTACGAGACCACTACGACTAATCATCATGTCGGCGACCCTACGTGTCGGCGACTTCGCAGAGAACCAGACTCTTTTTTCGTCACCGCCTCCGGTTGTCAATGTTGATGCTCGCCAACACCCTGTAACAATACACTTTAACCGGCGGACGTCTACCGACTATGTGCGCGAAGCGGTCAAGAAAGCGGCCAAGATTCATGCTCGTTTGCCACCGGGAGGTATTCTCATATTTTTGACAGGGCAAAATGAAATTCAGGGCGTCTGCAAAAAGCTCGAGGCACGATATGGCAGAAAAGCCCTGGAGGCAAGAAAGAGGAGAAGACAAGTTGTACAAGCCTCTTCTATTTTTTCAGATTCCGTTACCAGTGAAGCTCCTTGTCATATTGCTCCAGTTCACGGTGAGGATTTTCAGGCAGTGGTCTATTTATTTCAACTCAAAGGGAACTCGCAGCCGACATTGAAGCTGAAGACATCGAGTTTGGTGTTCACGAGCAGGAGTTAGCACTCGATGTGGACGGAGATCTCGCGGAGGAAGATCCTGATGGCCTTGATAGTGACGACGAAGACGGCGTCAACGCTGAACTTGGTATCGATATCGAGGAGTGCGATGGTAACTTTTCTGCCATTTTGATATTCGACAAGCTCAAGCAACATGGATCTAGTCCCAATGCACGTTGTCCCTCTGTACTCGCTCTTGCCGAGCGAGAAACAAATGCGAGTTTTTGACATACCACCAGCAGGCTATCGTTTAGTGGTAGTATCAACCAATGTTGCAGAGACCTCCCTCACGATTCCAAACATACGTTATGTGATCGATTCTGGTCGGGCGAAAGAGGTACGAAGTTCTCGATAGTGAAAAGCATACTCTGACAGTCTTTAAAGCGACATTATGATATGGCAAGCGGTATTCAATCCTTTCAGGTCAGTTGGATCTCCAAGGCTTCTGCCGCCCAGCGAGCTGGTCGCGCGGGTCGTACAGGTCCAGGACACTGCTACAGACTCTACTCCTCCGCTCTTTATGAGCATTATTTCGAGTCGTTTTCGCAGCCCGAAATCCTGCGCACGCCGATTGAGGGCGTCGTTTTGCAGATGAAAAGCATGAACATTGATGCCGTTGTCAACTTTCCTTTCCCAACTCCTCCGGATAGGCAGGTATTAAAAAAAGCTGAGACAGTCCTCACTCGTCTTGGCGCGCTCAGTAGTGCACCTGTCGTGTCGCAAGCGGGGGTGTCTATGTCAACAATCGGGGGCCAAGTGACGCCTCTAGGGAAGGCAATGAGCTTGTTCCCGCTTTCCCCTCGTTTCTCCCGAATGCTTGTTGGGAGTCAACAACATGGTTGTCTACCCTATGTGATCTCGATTGTGGCAGCCATGTCGGTTGGGGACCCTTTTTTTCATGAAGAGGGGTTAGATGCCGATGGCGAGTCCGATGGCGATGATGAAGGACTGGGACACATCAAGAACGCTTCCGTCAGAGCAAAAGAGGCGAGGAAGGCCCGACGGCGGGCATTCTTCGAGTCTCAACAGGCTCGTCTTCCATCTGTTTGTCCAACAATTTGCTGAACACTGAAATAGATTCATGGATCGCTGGGTAATTTCAATAGTGACATTTTTAGATTCCTCTCGGTTGTCGGGGCTTATGAGTACTCTGGAGGGGGTCACCAGTTTTGTAAGGCCCACTTCGTAAGACCCAAGGTATGTCCGCTAATCATTATACCAGCTCGCAGCAACATGACGGGAAACTACAGGCTATGGAAGAAATACACAAACTACGAGCTCAACTAAGCAACATTGCAGATGCAAATTTCCAAAACGCTGAAGTTGGCTTCAACAAAAATATCCGACCTCCCAACGACACCCAGGTAATCGGTGTCTAGTTCATGCCATTTACCTTTGAATGACATCATTCTTTTAGCTCAAAGCTATCCGTCAACTACTTACCGCTGCCTTTATTGATCAAGTAGCAGTACGGAAAGATTTAATACAAAAAAACGCAAATGGGGGACAGTTTTCAACTTCTAAAGGCGTCCCGTATGCGGCGGTCGGAGTACCCGGGGATGTTTTCATCCATCCAGTATCCGTACTTGCAAATCGCCCTCCTCCAGACTATATCGTCTTTTCTGAAATAGTCCAAACATCGCGAACCTGGATCAAAGGTCTGTTACCATCGTTGCAAAACTAATAGGTGCTGACAAATATGAAGGACTAACGGTCATAAATTCTGCATGGTTGTCGAGTCTTGGAAAACAGAGTATGTGCACGTTTTCCAAACCCTCAAGAAACAATGCTGGTGTTATGATGTCTATACCGCGGTTTGGACCAGATCAATGGGAGCTGCCACCGGTGAAGGCGTGATTAATATACAACTGTATTATTCGTAGAAATAAGTGTGGTCAACTCGTCTACCACATGTAAGGACTGGATAGTTGATTCCGCGGAAGTACTTATCAAGCTACTTGTAAAGCTCATATCTCACGTTCTTTGCAACTGCTGTATCTTTATCCACGATAAATGAGTGACTATGCTATAATCTCTACAAAATATGTTCGTCATACTGCTGTCCAGCGCTCAGCGCTCAGCCTCGGGCTGGATGCAAGCAAGGCTGCTGCCTACGCTGGTTCCCGACTTGTGAAGTCGAAATATGTATATGTAATTCTGACATTATCCTCGTATTGAAGGCCTGAAGGTGGATTACTTGTATAATTGAATGGATCTAGAACACCAAATGATCGCCTATGGCTTCCCAGGCTGATAGATAATGAGCGCTGATCACCGAAACCCAAGGAGACATTACCTTGTTCTTCTTAGGTATAAATATGCTACCTTTCTCCTTTTTAAAACGTTTTGGGGGTGGCTGCAGTGTCGTTGTTCTAGTTTCATGTGGTCTAGAGGTGGAAGGTTCCCCGTTCATGCCTTCAGCCAAACGACGCTTCTGACCAACATCCCTGGGAGTCGCCAGGTTTGCAGGAGGAACTTTCATTGACGGTTGCTCCTCAACCGTTTGGGAAGGTTTGGAAGAGGGAGGCCGACGACTAGACTCAGCAAAGTTCTTGGGGGTGACTAAATCATCTGGCTTAGGTGGCAAAGTCACGGCAAATTGCTTCTTGAGTTTCGGTGGTGATGGAGGCCGGCGAACCGAGGGGTGCACAGCTTGAGTGGTGAAAAAGCTAACATCCGTCTGTATCTCAGTGAGTTCGGATCTGGTAAAGGAGTATGTGGATATCAGACCTCTGCGAGTAGTGATCTTTCGCGAGCGTCTTGTATGATGTTGCGCCATGTCTCATCGCTTCGCTCGAGTGTAGGCGCATGTCCCAGAATAAAGAGGGATGAACGTGCACGAGTTATAGCGACATTCATTCTCCGAACGTCTGTATGCCGTTAGCTGCTTGTAACTATGTGATTGAAACATCATACCTGACAGGAAACCAACAGATTGCACTCCGGGGCCAGCACGAACACAAGAAAGGATGATGACATCCTTCTCTTGACCCTGGAATCCATCGACAGTGTGGAAATGTACCTTGCCCTTGATATCTCTCCCAAATCGTTGTTCAAAAGCTCGCTGAAGCTCTATGACTTGACCGCGGTACATGGAAACGATACCAACTCGGAAGTCAAAGTCTACGTCGGAAAACTCCTTGCACAACCGTGCGTACAAGGCGAGGGCGACTTGGCTCTCCGTAGTGTTCTTTAGAGAATGACCTGTTGTGGAAGCCTCTTGTCCCCGGTTAACGTTGAAAAACCTATATGTACCAAATTTAGGATGTGAATGCCATGGCTGCTTTGTTTTGACATCCATGTCGGGGCCATCCAAGAGTCGGCCCTGGTAGAAGATCCTACTAGGAAGACGACTAATATCAGGGTGCATGCGGTATTGGATGCTAAGAAACATGAGGGAATAGACTACTAGTGAAAGACGGAAGACATACCTGAGGAGGTGAACGGCATCCGGGCGATGTTTCTGAAGGCGCACGAAGAGCGATTGATTATACCGGTATTTACAAGCCTTCGATATTCATCAGCGCATACTCATAAAATATTGCTGAGGTCGGCTTACCTCTTGAGACAAAACTGTGGGGGGAAGTTGTTGTGGATCTAGACAGGGCTCAATGGCATGTTGGGAGTACGAAGGCATATTACTTACCACCGACCATGATGCATCTTTGACAACGAAACTTTAGTGGTATCAATGAGCTCAACTCGATGGACTGAGCCGCTTCGTCGATGATGACCATTTCGAAATCAAGCTGTTCGAGCGTTTCATGCCCTGCACCTGACAAAGTGCAACAAATGACATCTGCCTCTTGGAGAACCTCCGTCCTGACGCGCCTCCGTATAGCATCGAGCGTCCTAGAATCTGACTTTTGTTTATCTTTCAAACGATCAAACTGCTGCGTCAGCGTCATCCGTCGCGAGTTTAATCTCTTGATTTCTTCCTCTAGGACCACCATCCGGGCATTGTTGTCGCGAACAAAGGCCAGCTCATCCAGCTTCTGCTGCTTAATCTGCTTGACCTCCTCGATTTCACTTCGTAGAACGTTAATTTCGCTGTGCGCATCCTTGGAGGTGTTGTTGGGAGCTTGGCTATTGAGCTTTTGTTCTACCAAGTAGTCAAGAGAAACGTCTTTCACGCTGATATCGATAGCCTTCTCTGTTCCGACTCGAACCACTTTGAGGGAACTTGCTTTCCGTTGAGGACCTCTGTATCCTTCTTTGAGACGGCCAGCAATTTCGTTGATGGCAGCATTGCTGGGTGCGCAGAGTAGAATTTTCTTCACGGGCTCTGAAGGGGTTGCGACTTTCCCAACATGAATGGACGCCACTGCACGTGGACGCTTCTGAAGAAAAGCTTCAACGAGACCGCATATGGTTGATGTCTTTCCAGTTCCGGGAGGTCTGCGGGGAGGGTTCATTCGGGGAGTAGGTCCGATGCCAAATAAAACTTACCCTTGGATGAGCACAAAACCATCTATTTTAAGCGATCCTATTATAGCTCGTGCTTGTGGCTCGTTGACACTATATGCGGACATGGTGTGCTTTACCTCCTGTAGCTCAAGGGGTGGCACGACAGACAGTTTCGGAGTTAATATCGTTTGAAAGAGATCATAGTGGGGTAATGCCACAAGAGCGCCATATTCCCGGTGAAGAGTGCTCAAGCTATCGAGCGGTAAGCAATTATTGCAACACAGACAGAAAAACGCACCTAAAAACCTTCTTC
This sequence comes from Suillus brevipes Sb2, assembly GCA_011800875.2. NCBI lineage: Eukaryota > Fungi > Basidiomycota > Agaricomycetes > Boletales > Suillaceae > Suillus > Suillus brevipes. Next base: position 97,854 of record JRHT02000065.1, on the reverse strand, counting down.
AGGCTCCAAACAGTGTTGATCTGCAGACCTATGTCGCCCATGGTGGAATGTACGAAGCAGCGGAGACCCATCTGTGATCCAAACGGTGTCGTCCTAAAACTCTGCACCTTCATCATGATTGATTTTTTACCCTCAGGATGTCGAAGCAACACGACATCCGTATCTCCGAGCCGCCAGTCTTTCTGGACAGGCTCCGCAATGGTTGCGTCAAGGTCCACGAAATCATCCGTGAACTGCTTGGAGGTGATCCTGCAATCATACACTGGTTGTACCTCCTCTTTGGATTGAACAATTTGCGACCAACATTCTAGGAGTAACAATGGCTCAAACACTCGGAGATAGTGCTGATAGTCCTGGAAGGTGTCGGGAACATAAAGCCATGTTGCTTTTTGGCCGACGGTGGGGGGATCAGGACCATCGTGGTCGTAATTCCAAGACAGGAGAGTGCGATGCAGTCCGGTAGTGTCCGGTTTCAAACGCAATGCCCGACGACGAGCATCTTCACGACGGTGGAGACGCGCCATAGTTGCACTTTTGGCTTGGTTTTGAATTTCCAACATTTTCACTTGACGCCTTTCCATGGGCTTTTTGACTTTTGGGGACCGCTGGAATTTCCCCAAGGCAGCCAAACCCTGCGTAGCTTCAGCCTCGGATCCAGAATCACTGGAATATTCTGATGTGGGAGCTGAGGGGGTGGTTGGTGGTTTATTGGCGCTCGCCGACGTACTTGTTGATAAACGCTGGAACTTGGGAAATGCGCCCTTCATGATGTCAGGCTTGAGTTGGTCATTCTCAACGGGTTTCCGAGGAACGACGTCACTTTGCTTTCGCGCTGCTGCCTGTACCTTCTGCGGTGGAGGTTTGGTAGGTTTTATAGGTTGAGCCTGCGGCGCACGGACAACAGAAACGACTTCAACCTCCTCCTCGAATGAGGCTAGTGCGTCCTCTAATTGAGATATTCGACTTGCGTCCAGTTTGGTCTTTGAAGTGCCGGATTTATCCTTGCGGTAAGCCTCGACATGCTTGTTCAGCTTGGCAAGGGTAGTTTCCAATGGAGGGACACCAGTTGTCCGAAAACATTCGAGAACTGTCTGAAGCAGCGCGAAGGACTGATGGAGAAGCTCTTCATCAGAAAGCCGCAGCCACCGTGCAAGTTCTGTAAGCACTGGCTGCAAGTCGTTCATCATGTTCTTCCCCATTCGGGAAAGTTTTCGAACTTTGCCTGTTAATGATAAGGATGATTCATCTGTGGCGATTACGCTGGCAGACTCCATTACTCTCCACTGTGCCAGCAGATCTCTCCCGAATATGAGCGCATCTCGCATCCAAACCGTCATGTCTGGAATTTCAAAGTACTCTGACCAGAGGTGCGTGCGTTTGAATATCACGGTGATGGACCGTGTCATCAAGTTCCACAGTCGAGGTATTTGCGCTGCAGGCGATTCTTTGTCTTTTGACTGCAGGAATGAGGCGTCATGCAATAGTCCGTCAGGGTTGGAGCATAAAACCTCGATGACGTCGGTGAGACACTGCACCAGCGATTTGGAGAGGCTGCAGGCCTCCGGTACCTGCGGCGCGTAGTGAATGTATCGTTCTAGGGAGCTGAAGATGCCCTCAAAAGAAGGGTCTGACAGATTGGAAAGAAGGGCACGGAAGCAGTCAATCCGAACGTCGACATCAAATGCTTGGCCAACTAGCGTCTTCGCAGCGCCTTGAAGATCTTCAATGGGAGACAGCATCAAGACCATAACATCGCGTGCGACTCCAGGACGACCCAAGACATCAAGAACGAATGACCTCTGGTTGTAGTTCGCCAACTTGGATACTACGTCGAGAAATCCGCTTCGGGAAATATTGAGGCATCGATTGATGGCATCAAAGGCTGGGGCGTCTGGGCTCGAAAGAACACGTTTGTACGCGGCTTTGTTCAAGAAGTCAACGTGAGAGAACTGGGCAACAATGGCAATGACGGCGACAGCGCCATCTGTATCATTTGTCTGTAGAGATTCATATGTCTTCTTCCACATTTGTTCTCTAATAGCACAGACGGGGAACACCTTCGTGCGTCCTGCCAAGAACTCGCAGGAAGTTGCGATAGATTTGGAAATCTCATTGGCATCCTGAGTCAAACACGTCGTGATGAGCTCACGAGCAGCGCTACGAACTTCTTTCCACTGCGAATTTGCGTACGAGCGGCCAAAGGCCGCCGAAATGAAGACTTCTGCATGAATGTCGAGTACACTTGAAACTGCCATGCGACGTGATGACGTCTCGTCCGACTGAGTTTTCCGCATCTGGGCGGCTAGCAACTATGAACATTGAGTATAACGTTGGATAGGAAGATGAAAGCACTGACTCGGACAGCGGAATACATGACCGCTGGACGTGCTTCCTGAAACCGCTCGTGCTGTAATTCTTCACAAAGAAAATCCACGATTCTTGCTAGAACGTCCCCATACATGCCAGAATCGGATATGGTTGCAAGATACTCCCCAAACCACAACAAGAACCATGGTTTCTCGCCTGCCGACTTGAGATCCTGCAGCATACTGCTGAAGGAAGGATTGTCCTTGATTGCATCGAAAATGACTTGGGGAAATTCTGGACCCTCGCCATGCCATAGCTGATTACCTAAACGCTTGAGCAAGAAGAGTAGACACTTTAAGATGTCAGAAAACTCTAATACCACATTTATTGGACAATCAATGCAACGAACGGAATAAACTCACGTCGCCCAATGTCGTGTAGATGGCCTGTCACGATTCTGCGACACCCAATTCCTTCCGATGATTTTGCGAGAACCTCTGTTGGGAGATATCGTAGAAAATGGCTGAATCCAGCCCAAAGTTCGCTCGAGTCGCAGGATAATGAGTTCGGTATGGTACTGTACGTCGTCGTCGTCGTCCCTTCGCCTTCGCGAGACAGCGACAAAGCACTGATAACAGCCTGTAGCGCCGATTCATGCCCAGAAACAAACTGGTGTTCTAACATTGGGACCTGGGTGCTCTTGATAATTTGCGCCTTCGCCCACTGTCTAACGGCAGAGGATTCGTCCATTAAGAGTACAAACAAACCAGGAGGAGGCGGATCCAGTGGCCAGGTTGAAGTGGGCGGGCATGCACGAATCAAGGGCAGGACCCGAGGGTCGCGAAAGATGCGCATATTTGAGACTATGTGGTATGACAGATGTTGCGGTACGTCTTGAGATGTCCGGGAAACCAATCTAGAGCTGGACAAGTCTATTCCGGAGCGTACGAGGGCCTCTACGACCACCGATAGTTCCCAGTCATCGAAGTTGCTATAGAACGATCTGAGCACATCATCAGAGAATGCACCAAAATAACTGCGGGGTGGTCAGTTGAAAACACGCATTCTAAGTACTATCTCGTTGAGACACTGACGTTGTCCGAGAGCTAGCCTTCACTTCCCCAAAACCTTTTATACAATGACAGCAACCTGAGAGACAAGACTTCAACCTTCTCTTCCAATCATCCACTTTGGGACTGTCGTACGCAAAAAGCCTTAGTAGAAATGTAGCAGCGTCGATGGTGACCTGGTTGGCGCGACTGCAAAACCAGTGGTAGGTACTATCAGATGCGGATGGAACATTCATCAAATATAGATATATCGGCTGAAGAATATCATCTGCCGCGTCCTCTGTATTCACGGGCGCATCGCGAACTGAAGTAAGTAACGTCTTGACTTTTGAGAGTTCGACATTGGAGGTCATGAACGAAGTTCAACGTTCAGCGTTGGTAGTGGTTTCTGAAGGAAAAACGGCAGTGACCAAAAGCGGTCACGAGTGCCGTATTTTGCAGTGGCTCAGTTGAACAGTGAGCCGATGATCTCACCCAGCGAAGGCCTTCTCAGTACAATAACTTGCGGGTGCCTCATCATTACAACATATGGATTCTTGTGATGTAGAACGTCTTAACGAACTGCTGGAGCAGGATGTAGAACTGCGAGAGGTGCGCGTTAATATTCATAATGACATGGGAAGTTGCTGATCACCGCTGACCTCCAAAACTTCCCCCTTCTAGAAAATCAAGGAGCAAGTGACGGATCTGGACAAGAAGACTCGCAACATGGTCGGGATTCTCAATAAAATCCATTCGACACTTCCCGAGTCAAGTTGTGCTATTGTCAAGTCTTTCGGCTGATTGCCGATGCCTATCCTAGTTCCAGGTCTCCTTGATAGTGTGCGCCCAATATTGCACAGTTGTCAGATCACTTGTGCCGCAATAGCTGCACTCATCCCTCCCAGCCAGTTCTGGCGATGGAAGGAAATGTGGACCAACTCTTTGCGCACTGCCATCTTTTCAGCTGCTTTGGTTGAATTTCTTGCTACAGGGAAACTTATTTCCCTGCCAGAGGTCTGCCAGATTTTAGGGAGTAAGTGTTGTTTTCTTATCTGCGATGTTTGCATAGTAACTATCCTGTCCCGGACTCCAGTCAAAGATGAATGGAAGGGCCGATTTGCACTTCCCGTCGAAGATTATCTTCACGGTCTGATAAGCCTTGTCAACGAGTTGGTAAGTCAAATAATATTTAAATGAATGCATTCTATCGTTGTTTTCTTGCAACAGCCCTTCTCCGATAGCTTTGGCGATTTTTTGCACTCACGATACGCTCAACTCACTCATTATTATTCTATAGTCTCGCCTCGCTGTAAACGCAGTGACCCTTGGAAACTTTGAAGCGCCTATTCAGATATCTATATTTGTGAAGGATCTATTCGCCGGATTTTCGATGGTTAGTTTCAAGTGTATAACTGGAATTAGCTTGAATGAATTGGATGGTGTCCAGCTGAATCTAAAGAATGACACGCTCCGGCGACGTTTTGATAGTTTGAAATATGATCTCAAGAAAATCGAAGAAGGTGGGCTCACACTGCGCACGGGCTATATGCCACAGTCTTTGATTACCTTTTATTCAGTGGTATACGACGTCTCGCTCCGGAAATTGGCACCTCCCCCACAAGGAGGACGTCAAATCTAAAATATCAAATAAAATTGTATTGTAACAGCGCTCAACAATGCTGCATTCACAATATCAATATTGGATACTCCAGTAGAAAATGTACTAGTAGATGACTTGACACGATGAACGCACTTTAAGATTCGAAGTGAGGAGGTGGCAGGGGCCCTCGCGGTCATTGCAAGGAGTGAACTCCGCGACACCTGTTTGTATTCATCCCAAAGACCATCCACACGTTTCCGCAGCCATTCGTTCCACTTCATACGCTACATAAACCCACTTAGAAATACTCGCTAACGACTATTTTCTGCACCTCACATAGCCAAACTCAGCAAAAATGGATAGAAGGCGTGTACCACCACGACCTGCATCCACGGATCCAGGTATGTTCTCACGCTCAGTTCATCGTTCTCAAACAACTCGAATGGTACAGCCGCTCACTTAGTATCAGAGGTAGATTACTGGTCGCATGCATCTAAGTCGTTGATGTCGCTCTCCAATATTTATGCCAACCCTAGCAGTCACGAAACTATCGGGCGCGTCAACAGATTGATCTCCGCGTGGCCAACCGATGACGTCCTTCCGGCTGAAGGGTATGATAACTTGAAAACTAATTACAAACGGCTTTTTTCAGCCTTGAAAGAAGTTCGACACATTAACGAAGAGGAAGTCAAGTACGGCGATTTCTCAGCCTCCTTGTAAAGTATAACATTTTTTTCTAGGGCTATCGACAATGTTCTCGAAAACCTCGAAGTTTTGATAGCCCTTCGAAAAGGACCAGATTTGCCATCACAAGGTAGTATTGTGATTCTATGTCAAATCTTTAGACACTTGCTCATCCAAGTACATTTTATTCAGAGAAGCGAAACAAGCGCCCGAGGCCCCCATCACCTACTGCCACAGCTGTGTCGGTTACGCCACCCCTGATGTCTGCCACACGGCCGATGACAACTCAAGTAACATCTTCGCGGAGCTCGACAGGCCCTTCTCCTGCTATCCCATTTTCGAGAGAGCCAAAGGCTCGTAGAGAAGTACTTGCGAAGCAGCTGCCATTACAAGAAGGGCGAAAAGTCGCGTTCCACCCACCTGCGGGCAAGGCAGCTGACGGCAGCGCCGCTGACGCCGATGAAAACACATGGATATTGGCCGTTATCACAAAGTGTATCAATCAGGATAAGAATCGGTAGGCTTTATTTTAGGGGGTTGTTTTTATGAACCTTATTCTTTATCAGATATGAAGTGCAAGACGTTGAACCTCAAGAAGACGGGCAGCCTGGACAGTAAGTTTTTATTTTCCATCATCATCAGACGGAACAAACTATTCGATATCAAACATCATCCAGATGCTATAACACAACTCTCCGGGCCATTATACCACTACCGGATCCAAGTGCCATTGCAACAAGTGCCGCGCATTTGAATGCCTATCAGGAATTCCCTGCTGGTTCAACAGTCATGGCGCTCTATCCAGACACGAGCTGCTTTTACAGAGCTGAGGTTATATCCTCCCCGAGAGACGTGCCAGGACGCGTAAGATATTAACTTTTGCTGTGTTTACGTGGCTCAATTCAACTTAGGGCGCGTCCACAAAGACCATTGCAATGTACAAACTGAAGTTTGAAGATGATGATGACCAGGAACATTCTGTTGCTGCGCAGTGGGTTGTTGAGTGGCCCGGATCATGACTATATCACATGTCGTGGCATTAAGTATCTCTATTTACTGTATTTTCTCGAAGGTCCACGATGTTCCTAGACAGACCAACGGAGATCAGGTTTAGTCTCAATGTGTTGCATCAGGAAAAAACTCACATTGTCGTAGGCATAGTGACAACTATATAGGCAGATGTAGGCACTGTAGCGCTATATAGGCACCGTGTAAGCTATATAGCACTATACACCCTAGACCCACGCTACATGCAACTACAGAAGTTATGACTGCGCTACAGATAGCTACAGATACTACAAAGATGACCGTTGTGCTACAGGTTCGTACACTGCGTGTTATCAAAATTTTGAACCGTCTGAAACGAGTGCTAGATACAGGATGCGCTAAATACTCGTCACAGATGCACAAAACATTTCGACATCAATGAAATCATTAAAATAAAAATCGTTAGCTGCTTCATACGCATTACCACCTATTAACCTCAGGTCCACTGACTCTCCCATCTTTGGGATTAAATGGCATGGGCGCACAATATCGTCGACATGAATCACCACCGCATTGCGGCGAAATTGGCGGGTCGACCGCGACACTTGGCGCATTCGAGATGAAGGGTCTGGAGCTCTGAAAGGTGTGAACAGCTCTATGTAAGCCAGAGCTCTTGGGTATTCTCCAAACTGACGAGGGATAGTGAAAATCGCGCGAACTTGACCCACTCGCAAACCTGCAGCAGAATATGATTAGATTGCCATGATGAAACGAAATCAAACCTACCATCTAGAGTACGCAGGTGTGAAGTACGAGGACCAACCGATATCAACGCCATATCAAATCGAGCCGGACTACCAGACTTCCGTCCTGATGCAAGTTTCTTTGGTGTTGCTCTAATGCGCCTACGCATCGGAGCCTCACTAACTTGAGGAGCAGATGGCGTCACAATGATGACTTGACGGTAAACATCAAAGCGGTCCTGAATGCCTGGTACAAGGGTATTGTTCGGGAGATGCGTACGAAGAAATGAATGGAGAGCCGGGAGAAAATCAGTTGCGCCATGTGCAACCACGATATCCCGAACAGATTGGTGTGGATGCGCTGGTGTCTTGGCAAGGACATGTCTTGCTCCGAGTTTTTCAGTGGGTGTTGCAGCAATAGCAACCTCTGCAGCTTCTTCTGACCCCAGATCCGAATCTGAATCTGAATCCGAATCCGAATCTGAGTGTGAGTGCGAGTTAGTCCAACCTGCAGGCTCTCGTGATAGCCAATCGAGGTATCTGCCGCGTAAGAAGACTGCTTCCTGGCGTTGCAGCCACAAAATCATCTGTTCCTCGTAATCTCGTTTGTTGCTGGCACGGTAAGAGTTTTTTGCAAAATCTATGTGCAAACGCTCAGGGAGTTCTGTGTTAAACCCATCAGCTGCCCCAAATAAAGATATCGACTGGACATAATGGGTGAGCTGGTGTAATTTTGGTATGTTGAAATGATCACGTATCCCGAGCTCCTTGATGACATCCTTATTTGCGTGAAATCCTGCTAAGGCGGTCTGTAGAGCTTCGAGCGACTCGGCTGTGTGCATTTGCAGCTGCGCATAATATGAGAAATCTAGGATTGAACGTGCCACCACCAAGACCTGACTGCCAGGTGTGACTCAGCAACAAACACGACGACCTTCAAGACTCGTCTCACACATACCTAGGGACTGCTCCAGCAAGTAATCCTATAATCACGCGCTGCATTTCTTTATGCTCACTTCCTGTCCATTGCTTCACAGTTGATATGCCTTTTTTGAAATGCCGAAGTCCAGGATAATCTGGGATTGCCTTGAATCGTGCGTCCACCTCTTCCTCTCCGATAATCTCGACACACCACTTCACCAGGTGATCCTTGAACACACCTTTATGAATTTGGTGCAACAGATCGGGTGTGAAGGCCAGGAAAATGTCAGCATGAGGCATGTCGGCCCAGAAAGGTTTGTAAACGGCACGTAGCCCATTCTCCTCGAATTCTGGTGGGTGCTGACCCTTCTTGCGCTTTTCCAAGATATTTTTTGTGGACTCAGGATCACGCATCACTGAGTCCAGTACCTCCCCTCGCTCATTCGCTCCCACAAGGCACTTCGGACAACGATTTTCCTTACAACAGGACACCAAACATTGCTCTGGAAAATCCGCAACATATGCAGCCAGGATTGGATAGACACGCCGAGTCCACGAGTCTGCGCAGACCATATCCACACCGTCATTTCCAGCTGCGATGAGAGGTTGGAGGAGGAGGCTCATGCAGTGGTGGAAGAGCCGATATCCTGCCAGGGAGCGTGCGTCATGAGTAAAACAATCGAGTTTCCCTGCAGGTAAGTACCCAATGAGCACAGTCGCTCGTGCAGACGCCTGACGCCGTTTTGCTTTGGCAATATTGCCAATAGACATATATACAGGCCAAGCGGATTTGTCCCCTCGGAATTGGGACAATGATGTTTTGTCAGATGCTAGAATAATGGGAGCTATCGTGGCGCCATCGGGAAAAGCTTTCTGTGCAAGAGGTCAGTCTGGTTGGTTCATTTTTTATCGCTCTCTCTGGCACAAGCTTACTTGTTTCTCGGCCCACCAATCCGCTGTCCACATTTCATCAATAACTCTATGCTCTCCTGCAGCGTCCGAATAAGCTCTGGCTGGAGCGTAGGCCATATCAGCCTTGAAAGATGGGTTCCCGATCAGCTCCTTCACACATTCAACTGGATCTCGGCTCCACAGTTCAACCTCTTCTTCCAACAGCTCTCCGTTCTCACCCTCACGATTACCACGCACACTGACCTTTTTACAACTCCATGCGGGACCATGCGGGAGTCCATCTACCCTTTGCAAGAATGAGCGATTGTTGTGAAATGGAAGATTCGAGCGGTTTTGAGTCTAGTGACCATATCAACAAAGTGAGTTCAGGTTTTTGATCAATGCTTGTAACTTACTATGGGTAGTTTCAGAAATTCATTGGTCTGCGTTTGACCGAGATTTTTAACAAGCCATTGGGCTAGACTCCACTCTTCTCTGGTGAGTCGTCTATTTAGCATATGCTTTGCCACGCTAATCAAACACTCACGCATTCTCAAAAGGTGCCCATGGTTCTTCAGACTCTTCGTGTTGCTCTCTTCGATACCTTTCAAATGTGGTCTCGCCTTTGTGCTGTGCCCAGCCTGCATCTGGCTGAGGTTCGAAATACCGGCCATTATTGGTGAGTGATGTCGTGTCCTCGTCATCGACTTCTTCGACTGTGACCCGACGATTTTTCTTATCTGTAGGGTTGTGGTCCACATCTGGAGATGAGCGCATGTGAACATGACCTGGGGCTGGGGAGAAATCGACATCTTGTGCGTCCAAGCTTTCTGAGATCTCTGCATCAACCTCTTCAATCATTAATGTCCACTCCTTTCGACATTCAGGGCGCCCGACGATGTGTCTCTTGAGACCTTCGTTTGTAGTCGTTACCTTACCGCAAAACATACAGTTAGGCATTATTCGTTTGTCATTGCCAACTTGAATTCTCAGTTCCTAATACCCTGTTTTCCAGCCCATGGCGACCAACTGCAATCACGGATGCAGTTCATAACAGTAGTACGCCACTATTCATGCCCGTCCAATTTCTTCTCATCTACTCTTGCTCTTGTTCGCCTCATTGCTGCCTTGCATCCTCGCTACCCACTTCTATGCCCGTCCAAGACCGATTCCTTTTGACTGTTCAGTTCACGTCTAGCCCTCCATTTTGTTAGTGCCGTTTGCTCTATTGCTGCCTTGCAGCTGATACATCTAACTAGTTCACACTCAGCATCCTCGCTACCCACTTGTTTGCCTCATTGCCGCCGCCCAGCATCATTCATGCCTCGCGTCTTCTCTACCTCACATGGCTACCAAATGCTGTTGTTTGCCTTGTCCACATCTCAAGTTCACGCCTCACATGGCTTCTCTTCCACTTTCATTCTTGCTTTCTGTTCACATCTTGAGTTCACACCTCACATGGCTTTTCCTTTCCTTTGGTTCACGCTTTCTTGTGCCTGTCTCTTCTAGTTGGTCATGGTTACCATTCATTCATACCCGTGCGCCACCATTCATTCCCGACTGACTACTGACATAACACTCTGACTAAACTAGGTTAGTAATACCATGAGCTGCGAGGAGAAGTTCCAACAGTTGAACTTTTTGTGCCTCTTGGCACCGCTGCTTCTCTGCACTCCAGCGCCCACTGACTACTGACATAACACTCTGACTAAACTAGGTTAGTAATACCATGAGCTGCGAGGAGAAGTTCCAACAGTTGAACTTTTTGTGCCTCTTGGCACCGCTGCTTCTCTGCACTCCAGCGCCCGACTATCAACTCTCGGACAAATGATTGGCGAGTCATAGGCCCTGGGATGCATTCACAGAGCTGCACTTTGCATGCATCATCACAACGCCGGATTTCCGCATCCCAACGTTCTAAGATAAGGGTCCGCAGGTAAGTCTGAGATGCTGTAACGGGTCCTGGAGTCTGACGAAATGGTTGCACTGGATAATGAACTTCAGGTGCACCGCTAGGACGTAAAGCCTCTTTAGCCTCCTTAGCCCGTCCTGGAGCTATGACCACATGGAAGGGTCGACTTGGAGGAGGTACAAGCCTACTCCATGGTCAGCGTGGGTCATGGCAGTCCTTAGAGAAACCCACTGTGTACTGATTTCAGGTACATTTTCTTTTGCTTCGCTCAATGGCAAGAGGACCGAACTGGGGCATTGGTTAATGCGCGGTGAGTCTTCGAGAAGCCTATCACTTACTGTTTGGGCATTTCGGCGAACTTGATAGTATGTATTTCAGGTGTTAAAAGCATACCATTTTTCATCACTTTCAGGCTCTTTTTATGCTGTTGTGTTGACAATGCTTGGTCAGACGCGAACTCTAACTTTGAAATCAACAGACGTCAATGTGGTCTGTTGATTGGACACCGTGGCAAGGGTATTTAAAAGCTACGTTTCCCTGTTTTAATTTATCTGCAGACTACCCTGAATCATGGCAGGAAAACTCGCCTCTCGAAGGGGTTCCCAAAATGCACTCTTGCAGGCCCAGGATGACCTATGTGCACAGATGGTATCGACAGCTGGACGCACGGCAAGTGGTCGTCAGCGTCGGCCAACTGAAAAAGAGACGTATCGAAGTAAGCAACTCTGTGTTGTTGCTCAATTTACGTCTGATATTATCTCTACTTAACAGTTTCAAAATCTCGTCAAGGACCAGACCGTAAAATAGCCTTACAAGCTAAGGTGGAGAAGCATAACCTAAAGGCACTGCGGACGAAATACCGGATGAATCCTGATGCCTTCGACGATGAGCCCACTGAGCTACTTAGTGAGATTGACAGGGATGAAGATACTATGGTCGGGTTCCTGTCCTTCTACGTACTCAGATGCTCACAACCACACAATAGTTTTCACACCGCAGTGTACCTCTGAAGCCACCGGCACTAACATATAGCACAAGCAAAACACCCCCTACAATCTTAGGACCAAAAAAGACGAGTAAGGTTATCACCAACTCGAAGAAAGGTACTCAATCTTAGCTTCGGCAGTCTTTGACTAACTGACTTTGCACAGGTTCTGTCCCTGTCATGGCATCCAGCGACGATGACAATAATGGCAGCAGCAATGACAAGAGTGATGACAGCGGCAATGACAACGGCCATGACAGTGACAGCAATACTGAGTCCGTCTGGAAGGGTCCTAACACTGTCAACGACAATGCCAGAGTCACTGTCAGTTCCAAGCACCACCTCGAGGACATCGACGAAGAAAATATACCAAAGATTGTCAAAGGTTTGAATGGTGCACGCCAGCGTTTAAAGGCTGGTGATTTCGACGACGACACTAAACATGTGCTCACCACAGCCACATCTATTTATCGTTGTCTCATTGTCACTCGGACACCTTTTCCTGAGTCGCTCATTGTTGAGACTAAGGTAGCCAAGCATGCATGGCGAGATGCTTCAGATGTGACTGGATTCACAGTCCAACTTACACCTTCGTTGGTGAAAATGGTGAGTAGGCAGTGTATTATGTGGCCCTGGTTGATGTTATATTTGCCGCTGCATAGATGACAAAGCGCACCTCACATGTACGTGGGGAGCTCAAAACCAAGATGCGTGGTCTCACAGCCTCCTTTTTTGGCTTCCGTGCGAGTCGTTCGACTGTGGCCATCCAAGCAAACCGAGACTTGGCTGAGGCTCTCAAGGAAGGAACATCCTTTGCTTTTAAGGTACGTCTGCTTGAGCTTTGTTAGTTGTTGTTTGACCAAACGAGTTAAAGGATTGGGAAACAAAGTCCGGCATATACAAATCTGATTTAATCCAGTCAGGGATCAATTATATGTGGTTTGCGAACTGCGTTGATGAAGGCATCGTCTATGCGAGCTACTTTGACCCTTTGTCAGTGAAGATGATAGCGCTTGTACTCGCAGTGGTTAGTCTTTTTGCTGTCTTGTATTATGCACGTCAGCTGAATTTTACAAGATAGAATGTTGTATTGACGAGTGGCTCACAGGAGTGAGGGAAGATATTAAATTCACATCAGTCACTTATTCTCCGGTCTACGTGTTGCACCTCGAGTCCTTGCGGCGGTTTGAGGATCGGACAGCTCCTTACAAACTACTGCGCAGAATTACTGACAATCTCCTGGACGTCGCTCGGTTAGTGTCTAGGTACTTGCATGGATTACGAATCTACTAACTAGTATCATTGATTGGTAGATTCCATGCTGGTGTCAATCCAATTAGCGCAGAAGTGACTGCTGGTGGCTTCACTGATGATGTATTTGATGATGCAATGCGAGAATATGAATTCGAGGCTCAGGCAGCATGTGAGGATGCTGAGAAGGATTGTGAGGATGCTGAGGAGGATGCTGCGGACGCTGAGGAGGATGCCGCGGACGCTGAGGATTGACAACTGCTTCATTTTCACAACGAGTAGATACATGCTTGTGCGCATTGAATATATTGGATTTCATTGTTACTGTGTAGCCGCTGTAGCATGATCATCATGTCAATGGTAAGATCTATAGTAGCACTGTGTAGCTGGCTGTAGCTCGTATATACTACTCCTGTAGTACTATGTGGCACCTGTAGTAGTCTGTAGTAGTCTGTAGCACCTGTAGCCGGTTGCTACAGGAGTGACTGTAGTGCTATATAGCTAGCTGAGTGACTATATAGTTGGGTGTAGTAGGTACTTGACACATTGGGGTACAGGTACTACATTGACTATATAGCTCCGTGTAGTCAAGGGTGTTTTTCCTGATGACTGGGGATGTGTTGGGGACCCCAGACATTCATCCGACCTATGACGCGTTTTATAGCGAATTTTGACGCATATATATACGCCGCCGAACATGAGGTCATTCCCCTATACACCATCATGTCTATTGCTCGACAGCTTCTACACGAGGTCCGCCCTTTCTTCCGGATGCTGGAGGAGCCCTTTGGCAGGTCCGCTGTAGCGCCCATTTACCAACAGCGCTCACTTTTTGAAGACCCCTTCTTCCGTTCTCCTGCTGCCATACATCCTCCAGTTGATGTAACAGAGGAAGGAGACAAATACATCATAGAAGCTGAACTTCCTGGTGTTAAAAAAGAGAACGTTGATATCAGGATAGGTGATGCTGGTCGTAGTGTCACCATCCAAGGCAAAACTTCCTCTCGCCAAACTAATGGCGAATCAGACACCACCGCAGAAACGACCGATGATGAGGGTCAGCGAATTTTCTCCACAGACCCAACTATATTGATGCATCCTCTTATCATGACACAGGTTCCAAAGCTGTGGCAAAGAGCGAGCCAGGCACCCAGCTTACGATGGAGCGTCAATATTCAGGCAGTGCGACCTTCGTCCGCACCGTCTGGTTGCCTCGTCCCATTAACAGCTCTCAAGTGTCTGCAAAGCTCCAGGACGGCATACTTACCATGACTGTCCCAAAGGCTGAGGATCAGGAGAGCGTCAAAGTTCCACTCGACTGATTTTTTCGCAACCAATTGGCATTTGTATGGCACGGACATTTATTCTCGCCTGCACAATATTAATATTGCCATTCGGCGTTCCTACTACCTATCTCACCTCTTCATACTTCCTGGTATTAGTGTATAGTGATTCACCTTCGTCAGCCACAAAACTATGATGTAAGTTATGGTTCGCTTGTATGTTTTGCCCCAGCGCTTGTTTCACTCTGGTTGAGGTACATTCTTCTGACACGGTAAGCTTCACGGCGGTGGACATAGAATTGATTCGCAAATGTCGCTATAATACTGACAATCCAATTAAATATACATTCACTGGAGAGATTTAAGTGCAAGCCCTTACCTCTTGATCCCACAAAAACCGAGTGGACGGCGACCGACAAAGAAGTGCATGGAAGACAAGAAGAAGAATCAAGATCGCGCCTAGTTGCGGGTGTATGGATGATGTTGACTAATTTATCGCAAACATTCATACTGCCGCATGATGCACGACGCTAATAGATGGAACAGGTGGAGCAAAGAATGTTTCAGAAACAAAGTCAGTATAGTCAACCTCCAGCAGGTATGTCGCTCTCAGGCATGGCACGCGAGAACCACCCAAGATGCACGCGGGTGCCAGTGGACGCCGCTCCAAAGTCATCATAAGATATGTGTGTTGTGGATGGACACTACGTACCTTTCATTCAAGCGACAAGGTGCAAGGCAAGCGCCCGTGACCCATGGATGAAACTAAATCTTCGGACGAGAACCATATCTGAGGACCTTGGTTCTATAAAGTCTACTCTTGTACAGCGACTTGTACCAGTGGTCGAGCTTTCTGGGTTGTCGTTGAGGTAAATCGATTGGTGGTCAGGTGAGAGCGTGTAAGTCATGGCCAGGCCCTTGTAAGTTGTCACGCCGGTGACGCCCACATGCTGGGCACATGCAAAGTGTCTGTTCTTCCTCCGCTCTGCACCCGAAGCAGTTACCTACAACAACACCGTATCTGGGACCACTCCGAACCAAATTCCTCCAGTCCTCCCGGTGATGGCAGCATATTACGCTGCTCCCTCCAGTTCTGTGGTTGCCCACACCTCTGCCCTGCAACCCTACGGGCAATGCTCTGAACTGAGCGGTCCAAACACGAACGTTAGCGTCTATGATCTACCTACGGACTCCGAAAATGAAGCAGAGGTGGATGAACTGGAGTCCGACACAGATCCCGAAGACGAGCTTGCCGCAAGTGCCTCCGCTAACCAGAAGAGGAGCGGACGACGGCTTGGGGAACGTACTCCGGGGACAACTCTGCTCCCCCCTTCCAAAGTAGAGAACATAGTTCAGCCGGATAGTGCGTCAAACAAAATATCTTTTTCAGAGCTCGCGTTAAGCAACTTTTCAGCTAACATTATCATGTCGAAGGAAGCGCTGTTCGTTTTGTCAGTTGCAACGGTGAGGGACCCGTTTGGCGGTTCTGCAGTACGTCTGAACGTTGAATTTTCACTTGAAGGAGGAATTCATAAAACGAATGGCTCAAGCTGGCCACCGGCAGGCGGCTGCAAAGCGTCGAGGGACCGTAAACTACTCAGATTTGGGTGAGTGAAAGTGTCTTTTCTAACTTTTGACTATAACTGCCTGTCAGCGTGCTCCACCCAACAATATCAAGAGTTCATGTTCTTGCAAGGTTTGCACGCTATTTCTGTATCGTGCCGTCTAACATATTATTCTAGACACCATACCTGAACCGATATCCTTAGCGGAGGCGCTTGATAGACGGGCGATGAAAGAGAAGGAAGACTTGGAAGCCAATCCAGCGATGTCCGCAGCCCACCGACAGTCACCTCCTTTCATGGCCGTATCTGCACCCCAGTTAAATGGGAAGTCAAAAGCCAAGCCGAGGTCGTCAGTCGCCAATGGCAGAGAACCGTCAAGTGCAAGTGCAAATGGAAGTTCTAGAAGAGAGCATAGACGGAACGAGGACGGGATGGGTGGTGTTGTATCAAGAAGTAGGAGCACGAGAGTCGCGCATGAGGATCGTTTTGCCGGGCCAGAAGAGCACGCGTCAAGTGACGTGGGCAATGAAGCAGGTGTGGACCAGGCGTCTCCATCACCGAGGCATTCAACCTCAGGCTTGAAGGACACAGGACGGTCACCTCACGAGTTTACACCTAACTGGCCTGGCCATTACACTGGCCCAGCGAGCGGCTTTCTGCAAGATGCACATGTAGGGTTTGGTCGAGGAATCACTAGTCAAAATCCTGGGCGTACTATCTACTCACAGCAATCGCGTCCAGAAAATGGGTCCTATCAGTAGCATGTACTGAAATGGCGTACACTGTTCCTATTGGCTAGTATATTTTTTCATAACAAGTAGATCGTCCTACTTAGATTTAACCGCGTTATTCAACTTTTATTGTAACCTTATCTTATCTTCAACGGACCATTCGGCACAGCCATTCACATTCGACCGTATCTTTTCACTCAACGCCGTGTGTGACCCGTACTACTAAGGCCATTGACTCAATGACACACGCTTTAGCAAGCCTTCCAATCATCGACATTGCGCCTTACCTCGAGGCTGAACGTAATCCGACGAAATGCCAGTCCACATCAGACGCGCTACATAATGCCTGTGTCGAGTACGGGTTCTTCTATCTAGACATTTCACAGTTTATAGATCCCTCAGAACCTGAGGAGTTGACCCGACTAGCCCGAGAGTTCTTCACATTGCCGCAAGAGGAGAAGGACAAGATTGGCCTGGAGCACCAGGATTATGCCAGAGGTATGTCACAGCTTAAGCAGTCTCCGAGCCAAACTTTTGAACTTCTTATCCAGGATACCAAAGGCTCAAGCAGAATGTGACTAACGGCAAGGCGGATAACCACGAAGGAATCGATTTTTACAAGCCTGTTGAGAAACCAGACAAATCCAAACCAGTGTGGGGGGAGAATCAATGGCCTGATATCCCTGGATTCAAGCATAAATACGAGCAATGGATTGAGAAGATGAAGAAGCTTGGCCTCATTGTTATGGAAGCGTACGTTCTTACTAAATTCATGGCATGTTCTTCCCGACATGCATTCTCATAGGATGTCTGTTGGACTCAAGATGACAACAGAAGAGTGGTTGGAGCTGCGAGCTCAAGTAGATGATAGCTTCTGGGTAATGCGAATCATCGGTGAGCATTATTTGGCTGACGTTCATAAACATTGGCTCTGCTTAGCTATGTGAAAGGCTATCCTCCACTTCCAACTGACGACGATGGCTTCTCCTGTGGAGCACACAAGTGAGATACCGCTGGTCTCTAATCTAGATATGCTGATGGATGCATGAACAGAGATTATGGCTGCCTAACGTAAGCCACCAATGAGAAGCCCAGCAATGTCCCTGATCGATTCCCTAAGCTTCCTATATGCCGATCCTACTCGAAGTGCTCTGCAAGTGTTCTTGCGACAACCAGGCGCGACAGCATCAGCTTTGGACGGCCTGCCTACAGAGCATGGTACAGAAGAAGGGATGTGGATAAACGCAGATCCTGTTCCCAATTGCGTTGTTTGTAATATCGGCGAGAGTATGTTGCTGTCGTTTCACGCGTACTCACTAGTTAATGTAAATGACTCAGTGTGGGAGATTTGGACAAACGGATTGTACAAAAGCACGTTGCACAGGGTGGTTCACAGAGGATCGAGTTACCGGTAAGTGTTGCGCAGGTCTCTTCGTTGAACTATCTCTGATTGATTTGTGTAGTGTCTCGTGCGAATCTGCCATTATCTGCGATATATTCGTTTACTTATATATTGACAGGATACCGTTCTTCTTCGAGCCTAACTTCACCGCGAATGTTGTCCCACTTCGAGCAGCTCTGCGTCTTTTGACTTCTCAAGACAAGGAATCATCTTCGAACGATAAACAGACTTATAAATCTGTTGTATATGGCGATTTTTTGCTCAGGAAAGTTGATACCAATTTCGCATTAGATGGCAAAGGGAAGTATGACTAGTTAGTTAGTTATGATCATTTTTGTAAGTAAGAGGTTGATGTAGGAGGGGTTGTTCATCTCGCCATTGTATTTTATCATACCCCGGTTCGCTTCAGGAGTGCTTGTAACGACCGCGAGATCTGCACCTTCCGCAGTAACCCCTGAGGCTCGGTATGCAGCTACTATGTATGTACCACCGCATACCTAATTGAATTGTCGTGCTTGCCCGACGGAATCATTTCAAGGAGAGTATCCGTCACTGTAGAAATCGTAATCATAGAAATCTTCTTCTTCTTCTTCTTCTTCGTCTTCGTCTTCGTCTTCGTCTTCCTCATCCTCCGTGTTATATTGACCGAGGTCGAAATCATCGTCGCTTTCGTATTCATCCCAGCTTACATCGGCCACCACCTCTCGCAACAACTGCACGTCGCGAGCGAATATACCCGAAGTTGAAATAATCTCAAGGTGGTCTAACCCTCGACCTTCGTTGACGCGATCGATGAGCACGTCAAGGAAGTCAGAAGGCCGCGCCCAGCTGAAGATGGAGGAGTTGAACTCCAGGTCGTGAAGGACAAGATGGGAAAGTGCTGGGGAGAAAAAGGGCCCCTGTTGTGAACGCCCGTCTACGGACCGCGATACACTGTGCTTCCGTGAACGCAGGGATTTAAGAAGTTCTTCAAGAGCCTGTTCTGGGGCTCGCAACTGCATGTATGCAAGATTACGAGCACCGCCACGGCCAAGAATATCAGCCCAGAAACCATCCCAACAAGGGAAGAAAAAGTCGAAGTACATGGCCTCGATACTCCCAAGAGGAACAATCCTGCGCAAGTCGCTAAGGATTGTTCTTCTCGTTTCAACGGGAAAATCAAAGTCAAGAATAACAGAGCACTCCGCCGACAAAACCAGATCTAGACAAGACATTTCCCTTGCCCACGATGAAGGTTTTGTGACCGTGCTATAACGCAAACGAATGCAACCACTAGGGGAAGACAGTTGCATGGAACGAGGGACTTGTCGAGACTTATCTCTCGCGCCTTTGAAGCAACTTTGCAAGGCACGAGAGATGATGGGGAGGCTCAAATCCCATTCTTGGCCCGGATTTTCTGAGGATGCGCGGCATACCAGTCGAACTTCTGGCGTTGTCGATTCAATGCAAGTTAGCACATTGGCCACTTCCAATATTTTTGCCGTCAAACGCAATTGTTTCAAGTGGAAGAGTTGAACATTCATGGCACGAGGTGCGCGAGGGAGTGACGCGGTATTGGGGGAAAGAGTCGGGAGAGCATCTTCTAATGCAAGAGTGTGCAGAGCAGGCATACGACGGAGAGCAGAGATCAACTCGGCTAAAGTTGGAAGGCATTCGGATGATAATTTTTTGATGTCAAGGGTAGTGAGTCCTGTGAGGGCGGAAGATGCCCATGACAGATCACAGTGCTTGATTTGGAGGTTGCGAAGGTTGGGTGCAGGAAAAGAAATTGGGATTGTTATCCGTGGTGTTTGTTTATCCCCTACTTCCAAAGCGAGCGATTGTAGTTTGGGAGCGGAGCAAGATGACAGCTTGTTAATAAACTCCATGATACAATGGCTACCCGCAGCATCACTATGGGAGAACAGAAGAGAGACCACTTGCAAACGCTCTGTGTGCATCAACGCCTTTTGGATGGAGTCCATACGATATCGCAGGCCGATTCTCAGGATCAATGGAGCCATTTTGGACCTTGTGAGCATTTCATCCGTAGCCTGTGAGGAGTTGAGAAATGGAGTAGCCCATAACTCTGGTGTCCCGAGAGCAACTTCGCGCCAATGATGACAGATGTGCCCAACAATGATCCATGAAAGAATATCAGGGTTGTCGGGATTATGAAGCAACTGCGTCTGCTGAGCATGATGGACGAAGATTGTGCTAAGCAGCTCTGGAGGGATGGAGGATACAAGAGAGAGACTGTTTCGGCGCGTCCGAAGAGCTCGCATTCTCTCTTCAAGGGCTACAAGTTCATCGTCAATCTCTGTTTGAGCTTTCGAGGTTAGTTCAGAACTGTCTATGGGTACTGCTGGACAGGAAAGCGTCATATCAAAAGTACTGAAGTGATCATCAGTTTTGAAATGTTAATTTAAATCTTCAAAGCTCCAACTGGCACGTACTACTGAAATCAGACCCCGTAATACTGATGATAATACGAAATGACCTGATGGTAGTTTGTTCGAAATCCCTAAGTCTAAAACTCGGAGACAGGCATGATGGGTATTTTCAATCTTCAGAATTTTGAAGGTGACACCAGAATATCATGTTTTTATTTGGCCATCCATCCACGACTGCTGATGGTGAGAGTCACGTGTAATTCCGAGTCGTAGATGTCAATGAACCCTTTGACTCGATCATTCCATCTGATTCCTCATCGACATCGATTGTCAACGCGATTAATCGTACGACTCCATCATTTGGCGCGAGCAATGTCCTACGAATCTTCCATATCCAAACTCCCTTCCCCACTCAAAGATCTTGTCGTGACTTCTCAAGCAGATGTTGGAAAGACTGAAGCCGACAAAGCTGAAGTAGCGCAGTGGATTGAGAAGGTTGCGGAAGGAGAAGTCGCTCTCCCAGTAAGCCGTATGAAGGAATTAGCCCCAATTGCCTAATGAGCCAGTATTGTTGCAGGATCTCGAGACTCAACTCATCCCTCGCACATATGTTGTGAGCAACTATCTCACTGCAGCAGATGTTGCTCTATATGGAGCGCTGCACCCAGTCTTCGTTCGTGGTCATCACAGTCTATTTTTGCCAAAACTTATGCCCATAATTCCAGTCACAGCTACAGCCTGCTCAGCTCTACTCTACTCCTGCAGTCACGCGTTACTTTGACCACATTCAAACGCGACCATCTGTGCTTGCTGCGGCGAGTGCACTGTCTCCAGAATTTTCTTCTGTTTCATTTGACTTCGCGTCTGCCCCTCCAATTGAGAGGAAAGTGGACGCACCGAAGAAGAAAGAGAAGGCCGTGGCTGTGGCGGAGCAAGTCGAACCGACAGCTACCAGTGTAGCAGCATCAAAAGAGGACAAATCACCCGAAGATCGACCCAAGGAAAAGAAAGAAAAGAAAAAGGACGCAGCCGCTGCAGATAACGGAGGCAAGAAAAAAGAGAAGGCGTCTGCTCCTGCTGGCGGCAAGGCTGTTGCTGAAGATGCTGGCGAACCTGTGCCTTCAATGATTGATTTGCGGATTGGTCACATTGTTGACGGTGAGTCGATCTTTACTTTACAGTATTTATCACTCGTCAACAATTTTCACAGTAAAAAAGCACCCCGAGGCTGACAGTTTATATATCGAGGTAAGCTGTTTCCCCAAAGTAAAGATTTATCATGATAAATGTATGTTCTATCAGCAAATTGACCTTGGCGAGGAGACTGGTCCACGAACAGTTGTTTCTGGTCTCGTGAACTACATACCTATCGAGGAAATGCGGGATAAGTACTTGGTCTGCATTGTGAGTTACCATGATGATGTCATAACTAGATGGCTGACCTTCCACATAGTGCAACTTGAAACCCGCCAACATGCGTGGGGTGAAGAGCTTTGCGATGGTCCTAGCTGTAGGTTTTATTTTCTTGGATAATGGTGCATCCTCTGACATCGGCTAGGCAACATCAAAAGATGGGAAAGACGGTGGCGTCGAGCTTATCCAACCTCCACCAGGCTCCAAGCCAGGTGAACGGGTGTACTTTGAGGGCCCCGATTACGAAAGTGCGGAGATGTTCCTAGGTCTCTGCTCTGTGAACTTATATTGTTTTATTAGATGCTCAGCCGTTGGCTCAAATGAACCCCAAGAAAAAGATATTTGAGACAATTCAACCAGGTACGGAGACTGCTTTCTCAGATTTTCGGATATTAATAAATTGGGTTTCTTAGGATTCACGACGCTAGATACGAAAGAGGCAGTGTGGATCAACCCGGTAACCAAATCAGTTCACAGGATCCGTACCAAGGATGGTGTCTGCGTTGCCCCGAATTTCGTTGGAGCATCGTTATCATAGATAACATAGGTGTAGATACGCGGCCGAATAACCTGGTGACCAGGTCTATCAAATACATATCTAATATCCCCACACTATTTCACTCCGTGGTATGTTTCTCTGAATACGACGACGAATCGCTCTGCACGTCGATGTTCGGGATGGGTCCTGTAAACCAATGTCTCGCGGAGAATATCCATGATCCTCCGGCAAATACAAAGACGGCCATGACGATCACTATCGAATAATCTACACCTCGTGATGAGTGAAAGTCTTGTGGTCATACATAACACTCACTCATGGTTTGCACATTGGCTGTCTGTGTGTATGGAAAGAGCAGCATGACGACCATGAATACTACCCAGACAATACCTATCCAGCCGATCGGGAAAGACCACCAACCAAGATTAAATGGGCCAGGTTGTAATTTGTCCTTTCCCCAGGTAACGCGACAGTAGATGGGCGTCACATATGAGATATATAAACCTATTACAGACGCTCTTTAAAGCAACACTATTAGTGTAATGATTTGAAAGATCGCTTGACGTACGATGCCAATGAATTAAATGCTGCCGTGGAAAATACCAATATCCCACATATGGCAGAGAGCACTATCGCAAACCATACAGCATTCACTGGAGTCTGTGTCGTGTGGTTAATGCGCTTCCACCATCGCGAGCCGGGAAGAGCGTTGTCCCGAGAGAACGCAAAAATGACGCGCGAGGCGTCAACAGTTTGTGAGCACCCGCAAAGGTACTGTCCGGAAGTAAGATATCTGAGCGTGATCTTTTTTTGGAACGCACTTTCCTGTAACACTGCGATAGAGCACCAGAGGGTCAGGGCACCCTTTTTCCCCAAGACATTTAAAAATACTTGGCCAAGAGGGAGCGCTAGTTTTGACTGCAAGATGTCTGTAACCGAGTTGGTAGCATAAGAAGCAGCAATGTAATAAAGCCAGCCCAGGATCTCAGTTGCAGCAACTCCAACCAAAATCGCAATAGGTGCCGCACGTGCAGCTCCAGCGGTTTCCTCAGCGATATGCGCAGCAGAGTCGTCTAGATAGACATGGTTAGGTGTGGGCTTTTGGAAGTATATGGTCACGTTGCTACGCCACTTACAGCCTGTCAATGACCACATTGGTGATGTAAAGGCGAGAATGAAAGCCCAGACATCTGAACACAGTCAGGCACCAAAACGCATTAAAGTTAACCCACTTACTATTGGTCCATCCAGTATTGTTCTCGAACTTTGTCCACGCATCCGCTGACGAGGCTCTCTGATCACCGGCGCAAGCGAGCAAGGAGACAATTGCCCCAATCGATGTGGTCACTGCGTAGTATATTGTGAGCCCAAACCAATTTGACCCCTACTCTTGCGACTCACGGATGAGTACCATGGTCACAACTGTCATTCGGGCGAGAAGACGAGTTCCAGCTGAGCAGAAAATAGCTTGTGTGAGGTGGATAGCCTGTATACTGTATTAGCAAGAGGGCAAAATGATGGATGTTTCACGAGACCGTCAGTATGCCGAATGTCGCGCCCGATCCCAGGACCACTGCGCCGTCCGTGCCCATTGCTATTGCTGTAGTGATGAGTTCCGTGCTAGAAGGCATGCATGAATTGTCATTCATAAAATATGAAAATGTACACAAACCAACTGAAGTTAATGGAACAAATCAAAGTTACTTGCCCTGTGATGTTACTCCATCCGGTTATCCAAGACGCAAGAGCAGAATGTTCCTTCGAAGCCATTTTCGCTGAGAAATAGTACAGCCCAGCACTTGTTCTACCGCAGAAGGTGGATCATAGTCACGATTGAATGGTGATCAGAAAGACTTACGGCATAGAAGAAGCTAGCTCTGCCATCGACGCAGCAACACACATGACGAATATGCACGCTATGGGCCATGCCCACACCATAGCAAAGTGGCCACCTGAAGAGATAGCAAGTAAATTCGTGCTTCCATGCATGCCCCCGTGCATCACTGACCTGAAAGCAAAGGATAGGAATATCCGGTAGTGACTCCACAAGATGCAGCCAGGATAGCCATCGAGAACGAGATGGTCTCTAGGAGCTGTACCACAAAGTCAGGTCTGCGCCAGCCAAAAAATAAATCGCGATACTGAGAATTCCCGTTTAAACTCGCTCTTGTAGCCGAGCTTCCGGAGTAAATTGTTATCTTCTCGGTGAACAGGGGGGACGTCATCCTGGCTACTGCCAGTGACACTGACGGACTCAGTGACAATGCCGGCTGCTTTGAGCTTGACCATTTAAATGAGATGATAAAATTTTGAGAAGGAGTAAATCTCGAATGTGGGCCCGTTGGAGCGCCATTCTGCCGAATATATAGAATGGCATTAAAATTAATACCGCACCTCAAATAAAAAGAAGCTACCGTCACTGATTGATGGTGGTGTTGGAGATAAGCATTCCTGGGATAGCAGACCAGGAAAAACCGTGCTCTTATCTCGTTCCGTGTGGCCCAAGCTGTCATAAGATATTCTGACGTGTCACAACGAGCCACGCGTTTCGCCTAAGCTCGATAGGACAACAAGCTTGCAGACTTGGAGCTTGGCAATAGGGATATAAATATTTATGCACATTGTTACCAAATAGGGCATGGCGAGCAAGATTTTAAGTTCCGCGCAAAACCTAAAGACAACTTCCAAGGACGAAGGAAGATATGATACCACGGGCGGCGTTGAGCAAGACTCTACGGCACTTCAGCTCATCTGCTCGCACATGCGTTCACATTTCTCATATTGGAAAAACTCCCATCCCAATTCCACCTAATGTCACCATCACTCAATCTCAAACTTCGCTCGAAGTCAAGGGACCTCTTGGCTCAACGTCCGTCCCACTGGAATCGTACATGAAGCTCGCGTATCCGCAAGAGAATGTGCTGACAATAGCCGTGGAGGATGCGGAGGTAAAGAAGCAGCGGTCAATGTGGGGTCTTACACGGACGCTCATAAATAACGCGGTCGTCGGAATGACAGAGGGTTTCACTGTTCCCATATATCTTGTGGGTGTCGGATACAGAGCTGCGTTGGAAGACGATCCAAGAGGAACGACGAATGGTGGCAATGGCCAGAGACTCAATATGAAGCTGGGACATTCTCATAACGTCTACGTGCCAATTCCTGCCCATATCAAGGCAGATGTGCCTTCTCCAACGAAGATCACACTCTTTTGCACGGACAAGCACTTGCTTGGTCTTTTTGCTGCAAGAATACGGAAATGGCGTCCACCCGAACCATACAAAGGCAAGGTGAGCATATTTTCAACTATAAATTATAGGCAAAGAGGAGACTAATGCATGGTTAGGGTGTTTTCATCGGTAATGAACAAATTCGCATCAAGTCTGTCAAAAAGAAGTAGTCTCAGGCTGGCACCTTCAAGTTGCTGGCACCCCACTGTGATTTCGTGTAGTTTTTTTAGACTTAACTTGATTTGCACTCATACCTGTCATTGAATGCATGCAATATAAATCATATTTGTCTTTAATACACGCATCAAGACTATGTAAATAGCCAGTCCTTGGTCTGGAAATTGATTTGGCCATTTGACCTTTGCATAACTCGACAACTAATCACGTGATACGAGCACCTCGTACTTCGCCTGCGGTGTGGCTAACTTGAAGTAGCCCTTCGCCACGTCCACTTGGTTTGCACAGATTCTTTTTTTCGCTCATCTGGTGGCCACCTATATCGACATTCCTTGAAATGCCAGCAGAACTCTGCCCACCATATGCGCCATTTTTCGGCTTTGCAGGTGTTGCTTCAGCTGTAAGTCACCGCAGTCAGAGTGCTTGCGTTCAGTTCATTACAACAGCCCTCCATAGATGATTTTCAGCAGTACGCTATAGCTCTGAGCTCTCAAATGTTATCTTATGCACTCAAATATAGCGGTTGGTGCTGCGTTCGGAACGGCAAAGGCTGGAATTGGTATTGCAGGCCTGGGGACGTTCAAGCCTGAACTGATCATGAAGGCGAGTGCAATCGTCTAACAGGCTTCTTTGAATTCATGTTGTATGATATAGTCGCTGGTGCCTGTAGTTATGGCAGGAATCATTGCGGTGTATGGGCTAGTGGTATCAGTTCTCATTGCAGGAAACCGTAAGTACATAATGCTAGCATGACGTGTGATTTGACCAGTTCGTAGTGACCCCATCGAAAGGCTATCCCCTAGCTGCAGGCTTCATTCATCTGGGAGCAGGCATTTCTTGTGGAATGACTGGCATTGCTGCGGGCTATGCTATTGGCCTTGTTGGCGATTCGGTAGGCATATTGAGTTTCTATAGATGTGCGAGAACCTCATTACTGGTTTTAGTGCGTTCGGGCATATGTTCACGAGCAACGAGTATTCGTGTCCATGATCCTCATCCTGATCTTTGCGGAGGTCCTGGGGCTTTACGGGTGGGTATTTTATATGTGCTTGTCCACACCTGCTGATCTTGTGCGTATTCCAGTCTCATCGTTGCACTGTTGATGAACACAAGGGTCACTGGTCTCGCGGGTACTTGCGATTAATCACCCATGCTTCATTACATACATACATTTTGTTCCTAAACAAATACAGATTCCAAGTAAAAGCATAGACGAACTATGTCTTGAATGTTCGGTGGATGATCATTTTTCAGTCTCTGGATCTACTGCGAGATGAAGATTCTGAACGCATTGAAGATGAACTTCGCTGCTTTGGTCGCTTCCTGCTGCGATCTCTGGAAACCGAACGTGAGGCATCTGAACTTGACGTAGAGCTGGCAGATGAGCTAGTCCCTGAATCTGAATCTGATTCCGAGTCCGAACTTGAACTATCTGAGGAGGACCTCGAAGACCTGTTTACAATGGACGATCAGCCCACGCAGACACAAGAAGTGAATTACAAGCAACCTTCTGGCTTTCTTTCGAGTTCTGCCGTCTTCCTCCTTGGCTTTTCCTTTGGATCCCTCCAGTGCCAGTCGTTCCTGCTCCTTTGACTCTAAGATTCGATTTGCTGTCCCTCTCCTAAGCGGGCGTCAGCCAAATTCAACCGTACAAGTAAGGTCGTTGGTCGACGTACTTTGTTTTAAATTCCTCCGGTACTTCGACTGAAGGCTTTCCCTCTGCCTTCAACTTCGCAAGCAACTTTGGATTTTCGAGCATTTCTGTCCGCGAGGGACGTGATACGTATGGACGCGTGGACTTGCATTCGAATATGAAATGTCCTGCATGATTTCGTTCAGTCCAAATTGCCTTTGCAACAACATCTAAAGGAGGACACATACCTGTACCAAGGCACTTCTGACAAACGGTCGCAGAGTTCGCCCTTGGGTTGTTGTTTGACCGACGGTGAGGCGCGAATTTCGACATTAATATAATTCAGTACTTGGATTTCGCTTTGGTTTGATTTCTGCCAGTGCAAATACTAGAATAAAGCCACGCGTCGGGGTGATCTAGGTAAGATCGAGTGTTGAGAGGAAAATGTAGAAATGAGTGAAGTCCTACCACAGACTTTGTGGCAGAGGAAAGTAAATTCCGCTTACGTATTTACCTTGAGGTGCACCTTAGTAAGTTCATTCAAAGTTCATTCGTCTCAGGCTCGTTCTGTCCATGTAGGCACGTACAGGTGTATGCTGTCCTGAATGCACGATCACAGAACTCCTCGGATCTAGTATGGTGTTCCTGTTAACCTTGCCACTATCTCGGACCAACTTGAACTTCTGCATGGCACAGTTAGTACTCTCACTTGCCCGGAGGACTCGGGCTCCTACTTCTTGAAAGCGGCGGCTAGCTCCACTCGCGATCTTAATGCCTAGGAAATTGCCCTGAACCTTCACTGGATCGTGCTTATTCCGTGAGTGAATTCGAACGGCTCAGAGTGACCTCATTCCTTCTAATGTGCCCCCAGGCTGGTGCTGAGCTGTATTGCCAGAAACAGTTCATGAATATGCATGTGTTTATGCCCAGGGTATCATTCAGATGTTCGACATGTAGGCATGCATGCCCGGTTGTGCCTGTAAGTCCTCACCCGCACTGCAAGCCTCGGACGTTGCTTGGACAATCAATGTCATATAATGTTATGGTTCAAACACTAGGTAAGATGAATGCCATCTATTGATTCTCTGCCGCGCAACATTGATCTGTAATATATCAGCCCTGCTTTTGTTGGAGGCTGCTTGTTGCTGTTCCCGGCGGGTACCGCTGCCAAAGCTCACGGTCGTGGTTGGAGATTACACGAGGTTTGCTGTTGTGCTTGTCTTATCTCTATTTTGCTAGACAATGTTCGAATGTCGCGCCGACATCACACTCTCGACAGTGTGGTGTATAGTTCTCCGAAAGCGAACGGATCAGGCATCCGTTGAATGTCGCAGTGTGAGCAAGTCGCATAGGAATTGTTTGCGATTAGCTAGAGCGTGCGGCATGAGCCCTATCATCTTCCAAACGTTCTATTTCGCTCCAAAGCATAAGAAGTAGTGTTTTGTATGCTAAAAATCCCGTGGAAAGAGCAAGCATGGTGGTCAAGTGTGGTTAGTATAGGCTGATTTGAGAACCGACGTGGTGAACCATGAAATGCGAATATGCAAAGGCCCAGAGACAAACAAGAGCAAAATCTGACACGAAAGTGTGTAGTGAGTTGTAATATCATGGACGGTAAGCTTTCTCGAACTCTTCTAAGAAGGATATTTGATTCATTCTCCACCACGGTGCTCCGCCGCCGATCCGTCCCGCGTGTGAGCTCCGCTCTTTGCGATGGCAACCGCTCACTGGGTAACAGCCTAACAGGAGTTGGAGTGCAGGTGTCAGTGGGAGTCACGCGCATTGCTTCCGCGGGATCAACCGTTCTCTGAGATCACCTCATCAAGACCTAAGCTGAGGAGATACTTGCTGTCTATGAAGAAAGTGACACATGTTGTCGGGGCTGAGTGCTGGAAGATGGAAATAGTTCGTCGATCTGAGGCCTTCAGACTCCAAGCCGGGCCATGCACATCACTACTCCAGAGATGAACATGCTTATCGAGAGATGCAGATGCGACGAGTGTGCCATTAGAATCAACGGCAATAGCATAGATTTCGTTCATCCAGGAATCACTGGCTTGCTTCCAGGTCGATGCATCCCACTCTCGTATGGTCGGGGGTCCTCCTTATCGCCCACTGAGAGATAGCGTGTGTTATCGGCGTCCATGCAAGTGATTGCAACTTGTATCTTGTGTGAACCTTGAAGTCGTGACAGTCATTCCGCAGTGCCTGTATTGTAAATTTCGATAGTCTTGTTGCAATGGCAAGAAGTTCGTCAGACTTCGAGTACTGGACGCAATGGAGCTGTAGAGCCACCCGGGCCTGTACTGTCCCTTATATGCTGTTTCACTTTAGTAACCTGCCTTATGTTTTTATAGACGCCCAAGACATAAGATTACTCGCCTCGGCACATGCGTTTAACTTGTATCCCCGCAGCTTCCGAAATGAACAAAATGCAGTTGAAAGATGGTACATCCATGAGCGGGCGTTCGTCTAGTAGTGATTACAGGAAGATATGAGGACGTGATAATGCATTGCCAAGTTCATAGAATACTTAGCTTGTAAGATTACATAGCTATGAACTTGAAATGGGCCCGACTTGCAGGTCTTTTGAAACAGCTCAGGCTGGTGTCGGAATCGGACCGAGTACTTAGTAGTACTACGGGAACGTCGCGGGTGCTGCGTCGCCTGCGTGGGGATTAGAATCTACTCGAGCCACATATGCCAGTGACTGGAACGTTTACCAAGCTTCCGAGTCATCGTGAGTTTTCATCAACAGCCTGGGACTCATCGGTTACTTTGTCGATGCGGCGACGTGAGGACGACTTGGAATACGACTCGGACTCGCGGGCTTCTCTTTCCGGTTGGTTCTCGGTCTAACATACACCATACTTGTCACTATACCTCGTTTGTGGCACACTCTGGTCGTACGATGACAGTGATAGCACTTACGCCAGAAGAGAAGGAGACGTTGGAAGTGTTCCGCAGACAAGTATTTGATGAAGAAATCATTCGAGAAGGGGACTCTGTTGGGACGGATGACACAACCCTGCTGTAAGCCCTTTTACCGCTCTCGCCAGGATCATCATCTCTGCCATGACTCAACTAAAGTCTTACACTGTTCATGGTTAATTGTGATGTGCCGCACATTGCAGTCGGTTTCTTCGCGCGCGCAAGTTCAATTTGAATGAATCAAAGAAGATGTTGCAGAACTGTCAACAATGGCGGAAAACCGTCGGAGGTGACGGGATAGACGCGTTATACAACAGACTAGATCCTTATGATGTACGTCCTTCTTTCCTTCTGAATCTTTGGTGCCGAGGAAACTTTGCGTTGTTAACTCATCGTACAGTACCCAGAGCGGGAAGAAATATTCAAGTCCTGGTCCATGTATTTCCACAAGGCAAGTTCTCCACAAGAACTTTTGTTGAGGATTCTAATGACAGCGATCGTGATGGCCATCTTAGACAGACAAGGTATGCTTGATGCTGTCCTTGAGTTATGGTTCTTGATTGGTTCTTGTCTTGCAGAAAGGCCGACCAGTGAACATCCAGTTCTTTGGCGGGCTAAACCTTCCAGAGTTGTACAAGCATGTCACACCGGAGAAGCACTGGGAGGCTATTGTTGTAAACGCAGATTCCCTTACCCGTGAAGTCCTTCCAGCTGCATCGCGTGCTGCAGGGGAGCGTATCCACCAATCGATTGTCATTGTGGACCTCAAAGGGTTTGGGTTCGTCGTTGGTGCTTCCTGCTGCCAATCAAATACACTGACGTTCGTCCAGGTTATCACAGTTTTGGCAAGTGAAATCACTGGCACAAGCCTCATTCCAGATCTCGCAGGATTATTATCCTGACACGTGCGTCCTATAACGTTGTTTCCGGTTGCATTGATTTAGTCATGGTTTTAGAATGGGTCAACTTTTGATAATCAACGCGCCATCCTCGTTTACCTTTATTTGGGGAATCATCAAGCCCTGGCTGGCAAAAGAGACTGTAGAGAAGGTTGATATCCTTGGTTCGAACTATAGAGAGGTTCTACTCGATGTGGTAGATGCCGAGAACCTACCAGAAATACTGGGAGGTACGTGCACTTGCGAAGGTGAAGGAGGATGCGACCTTAGCGGTGCAGGACCATGGATGATTGAGAGGAAGGAAAGGAAAAGGAACGGGAGTATTGAGGACTCTGGATCCGGAGACAAGACAGAAGAAGTCATCACAGTGACCGAACGCAACAGTCCAGTTACCCATCCCATAGATGCTGACGTTAACTAGATGATCGGTGCAAGTAGAGGTATGCATGTATATCATATACGGATGAGCCGGTGGGAAGGCATGAACAATGTGTTTGATTTGTATATGTGACATGGATCAAACAGCAGTTTCCTTGGAGCAGACGCTTGCAGTCTTTTGACGGAACTTCAATATGAACTGCATAGATGCAAACAAAATGCTTCCACCAGTCGCGATGCTCTAGACACTTTGTCAGCCAGAAACAAAAACGCCATTTCACATGATCCACTCACCCCAGCTAAGACAGCAGGCTTCCACCAGATGTAATGCGAGGTCAGGACAGCTCCGCAAATCGGAGCACCTAAGCTGAAGGTAAGTGACGATCGACAAAAGTCAACGACACACATGCCTAAGAGTGATCCGATGCCTGTGGACGCAGGTCAGCACTCGTCACCGGATTTAAATACACAGACTTACCAGATATTGTAAATGACATTCCCATTCGAGCGCTTGAGCAGATTGTCAAAGTGAAGCAAAGCCATGCGTTAAGTAATTACCCGATATCTGAGACTTCTGGGGTCAAATATGAGATCAACGGGGCAACTAATGCTATGCCTGAGGTGACACTTAGTAGTGAGCGTTAGAGGTGTCAAGAGCCTACGCACAACCTCCAGCAAAAAAACCATAGCTAACACCTATAAGTGACACGCTAGCCACCGAGTGTAAGCCAATCATTGAAAATATCAAAGCAGATGATATGAATGAGCAGCCAATGATCGCACTCGGGATGCCCATGTAAGCAGAGACAACACTGGCGGTAAGTCTTCCGAAGAAAGAACCGGCGTTGAAGATTGTAAGCTGTTAAGCTAATACTAAGTAATTCCTTGTTCACTGATCTTAGGGACACACACCGAATAAAACGAAAATCCTTCGCTTAGACCGTGCAAACGAGAGTCTAATTGGAGGTAAAATGCTACGAAAAAGAAACCAACTTCGAAAGCAGCCATCCTAGGCAGTGGAAACTGTTTGAAGGTTCATGTCATCAAGTATTGACTCACTCACCCTAAACACGCACAAATATAAGCACGGTCTCTCAACGAGTTTTGAAAAACGCGAGTGTAGCTAACGGCCTGTGGTTGCGGTGGAAGCCTTGTGCGCATCAGGAGATATGCTATGAGAAGCAGGCAGCCAATCATGCCCGCACTAGCACGGACACCATTCGCAAAACCAAGTCTTCCATTGATAAGGTTGTTCAGCATGATCGGGTGCAAGATTGAACCCATCGATGCCCCTACAACGACGAGTCCCATCACGAAAGCTCTACGTCGCTGGAAGTGATGAGATACCACGGCGATTGAGGGAACATTTGTAATGCCTATTGCAATCCCGGAGCCGATACCTTGAGAAAGGAAGATCTAACATTGTTTTCAATCGAGTTACGCAGCAACAGAAATTGGACTTGCTTGATAATATCCATTTGGCTTTGCTAGAGACAGCATAAAGAGGAAGAAACATTGGAGGAAACAGCCGATTTTCATCACATGATAGCTGGATGTACGATCAGGGACATTTTTGATGCAAACTGCTTGCACACATACAATGCACCCCGGTCAAGCAACCTTCCTGACACGAGACCGACTGAGAATATCAGCAATGCATTAACACTGCCTATCCAACTATACCAATGTAAGTCAGAAACACTGGCAGTAACAAAACGGCCCAAGTCTAAAGCTCACTGACGCGATTGCAGACGGTGTAGAATTTGTCAGATAAGTCTGAGTGTAAAAGTCTATATCGTGATGATCAGCTCGTTCTATAAAACAATAATCCACCGGGCCATACCCTGGAAGACGCCATAAGAGCTGGTATATCTGGAATATGATTAACGAAATTGGTCTAAATGGTGATCATGTCAATTTTACCCGGCACCGCAGAATTGTATCAAAAAACTTGACGATGTTTGATAATGAGTATGCTGCGATAGGCATCTAAAACACTTACGCTCCTAGCGCTGTGCCCCAAGCTGTTACGCCACCCTCGGGAAAATCTGACGAGTCCGAGTCTGAGTAATCGACATGACTGGGATCGCCAGTGCTTTTGACGGGTTGCAAGGCGGAAGCTTGCCCTGCAGTTTCATCACTGGGACTGGGGAGAGGTGTGGACATGGACATTATAGAAAAAGAAAGCGGAGGATGGAGCATACACACCCGGTACCTGGGGTATTATGATCAACTTTTAAGTATTTTGGGCAGCCAGTGAAACCTGAGGCAGCGACCCTAGCCATGATTAGACCTGTATGCTCTAACCCGTCAGAATAGAACCGCGGCGTTACCTATACCCGTGCGTTTCCTAACATTGATTAACATCGCTCGAGCTTCCGAGTAATGGCCTAGTACACAGACGCGTATGTCAACTCCACGGCTAGGCGGCCAGCACCAAGATCAGGGAGACTGAGGAATCCACTCCTCAGATTCTCTGCGAACATATCGGGTAAGGGAACTTGATTAATCATTGGTGCCAGCATGAGCTTGTTCAGTCTAATTGGACCTACCACAGGCCATCACCAAAGTTCGTGGCATGCACTCCGTCCGCTTTGTCTGCATGATGAATAGAAGTACTGTGAGCAATCTAAGATTGCTCGTCTGCTGAATCAGAGCTGACAGACATACCCACTCCGCGGAGCTGCATCACAATACAAAACTGTCTTCTTTTCATCGTCACATGAGAGTAGCACAGGCCGAGATCTCCTGGGTGTACTACTAACAATACTGTATGCATCGTCGCGTTAAATTTGCAACGCTTCGCACAAGTATCAGTTATCATTTCCTCACATCTGATGAAGGACTCACCACGACAGTCGATTTATAAAAATATACTGGCTCCCTCACGAGTTTTCCGCCCAGTATCCTCGTTTATTGTGAGACTTACTTGCTCCCGCGGCCCCGGTAAGGAGGAATTCGACCGAGTTGTGATGGAGCGCGCGGATTGAGGTGCATAAAATTTTTGTTGCACGATTGGAAGTGTTGAGTCAGTGAATGTTTGGTTCAGATTTCCCAGAGCAATCCCAGAATGAAAGAACTGTCAACGCGGCTTGCTAGTGCGAAGGTTATAATTAGTAGATAACAGCTACACGGTATACGTGAGACTTGAAATTTAATAAGCAAGCTTCCACCTGGGGCCACATCGGCAAATTATTTCTCGCCCGATAGCTGATGCGTAGCCGTTATAAGAAAGAAAGGCTAGCTTCCTTCTTATAGATTGTCTACGAAGACTATATTTCAGTATGGCGCAGATGTTCAGTCATATGCTATGCCCCGCAGCCTGTCTCGGTGCATTTGATAACTGAAACGCGATCGAATATCACCGAGTCTTCAAATCCACATAGGACATACTACCACTGGCAACAAAATGGGCGCATATGATCTGAACATCCGCGTGTTTCATGCATCGACATGAAGCTTGTCCAAAAGCGCAGATAGTATCGGGTTCCCACCAAGTCTCTCAAGTTCTTCCCTAGCTTGTTGCTCCAACTTTTTGAGCACTGCCAGGGTATAATCAAACGACTTGGTGGCGTTTCTGAGATACTCGATAGCGTGATGCTTGAGGGTAGGAGTCTTGGGGCGTTTTTGTAGGACATCTGACAATGTCATTGAGATCGGATAAGATAGCAGTAAACATGATTTTGAACCCACTCATGATCAGTTGATTTTCAGGCTGTTCAAAGATGCCATGAACAATAGGGAAAGAGAATTTTCCTTCAGATAAATCTTCCGCAAAGCCCTTGTTGTCCGCGTACTGAGGAAAATATTCAGGTCATGTCTCTAAGAATTCAAGATTGGTGACTAACCTGATCGCTCTGGAGATTCATGTAGTCATCGCGTATTTGATAATAAATCCCAATGAGATTGGACAACGGGATGTAGTCACTAAGACAGGAGTCAGTCCGAGAAAGATCAAGGGACTCCGTGTGACACTTGCACGTTCGTGTTCGTCGTAGCACACGCCATCATGATTTTCATAATAGTCCTTAGAACACCGCCCGTTTCTAAGTTGCCATGTTTAGGATCGTCTCTTGGACAATGACGACAACCTACTGTCTTTCACCATCTGCACATACTCATCTTCTGTGGGACAGCGGAGGGTATCACGCCAGAGGATGTCCAAGCCCTGCCCATGGTGGAGTGACATGAGCTCAGCTAATCACGTCTTCACGTTGGGACTGTCTTTGCAACAGTAGCGACAAATGACATACCAATCACTATAAGGTCCAGGTCATGATTGGAAATGAGGCGTTTAGAGAAATCGGGCATCTCGGCGGCGGGACTGTCGTCCGTAAATCTACTGTCTGGACCTGCACTCGAATCGCAAGTGTGACGCTGGACCTTGGGCCGCAGAGCAGACAACTCCTGATATGCTAGGAAGTATACATAATTGGCGGTATTGATGGTCTGGGGGACACCATAAATTTTGTGCGCAACTGGAAAGGATCAACGACCTCTTCAGGTGTATCGCCGACAGCAGACAAACCTGGAATCCCACGTCTCAGCTGAGAGTCGTCTTCAATGTCGTCTACCCTGTAGATATGGAGATTAATTGGCGTTGTAATTAGTCCGATAATGTGGAGAGACATGCAAGAGACTGGCACTGTGAAAAAGACCAGCAGCACGCTTGACGACCGCAAGCTTGTCCTTGGGGACATTGAGCCAGAGGTTGAAGCCTTCGACGAGCTTCTCCGTAACCTTTTTCCCCGGGTTGGCGGTGATGTAGGTGTAGGGCTCGAGCAACGCCTAGCAGGATGTATTTGAGCCTTTCGTCGTAATCAGGATCTGTAGAGACTCACAGATTCCTGAGCTTTGGTCCATGTGCTGGACGATGGTCCACATAGGCTTGAGAGGAAGTTATCGTATTTTTCGATGTTAGCATGCATCATGATAATTCGGACGGATTAGGTTGGAGGGCGGCACCTAAACACCGTGGCGCTCAGGCTGTTCCTACTATTCGGAGGCGACAAGTGTAGCGAAATTTGACCATGAGTCGCATATTTCCTCCTGCCGCGTTACGAGCAAAAATCGTAGGGATGTCGCGAGAAAGACAGGCCTACAAAGTTTTATGATCAATAGATGAGGAGCTACTAGCCAGAGGCTCAGTGTCGGTGGTGGGGCAGGTGGGTGTTTTAATTTGGCACGTGATCGTGTTGAGTGCCGCGCGACTCGGAATTCCCTCCCCTGTTGTTCATATTTCAGAATCAAAGATTCCGGCAAGCAGCTCAGGTTACAAGCCAACGGTCCAACTTTCTACTGTTGCCATTACTACACACTAGCACGTCGTCCCACCTAAAGCGCGTCGCGCTGGCCTTTGGCGAGTAACTTCCCTGTCTGGCCCGGGACCTGCCAGCGAATGATGTCGAACACTGTCGGGTAGTATCTCTTGTGAGTAGCATAAATGTAACAGACTCCAAGCCTTGGCTCAAGCGAGACATTTTGATCATGATGGGCCTTGGGACCTTCAAGTTGGTGATAGGATTTAATTCATTGGTAGTAGTATGCCATGATGTGTATGAATGGTTCAACCGGTTAGTCTGAGTTCAAAACTCAGCGGATTGGTCCGGTGGGAAGCTTCCTTAAACAGCACCTCCTATTGAATTATAGACTGCACCCAACCTACTACAGCCTCTCACTTGCGCTTCGACCACCATGTCGTCTGAAACCACTTTCAAAATCGACGTCCCCGATGAGAAGCTCGCCACCCTCCGCGCTAAACTTGAACTCGCTACTTTCCCGGATGAACTGGAGGATGCTGGGTGGAAGTATGGTCCACCTCTGGCGGATGTGAAGCGGCTCACAGAGAGGTGGAGAAACGAGTACGACTGGCGCAAACATGAAAGGGAAATCAACGAAGAGCTTCCAATGTTCACTCGCGATATTGACGTGGATGATTTCGGCTTGCTGAACATCCACTATGTCCACAAGAAGAGTGAGTCTGTTGACGCCATTCCGCTGTTGTTTTGCCACGGATGTAGGTCAATTCATATGCACGCATACAAACATATTTTGACCTTGACTAGGGCCTGGAAGCTTTTTGGAAGTCAGGAAAATTTTGCCCCTCCTGACTGCATCTGCCCCTGAACATCCTAGCTTTCATGTTGTGGCGCTTAGTTTGCCCGGTTTTGGCTTTTCTGAGGCTCCCCGCAAACAAGGCTTTGGTATCAATCAATATGCTGAGGTGATCACCATTCGTCAAACGTTTTTTACTCTCTACAATTTGTGACTGGTGTACCCAGGTAGCTCACAAACTCATGATCGCTCTCGGGTACAACGAGTATGGTACGTCGCTAAGTTACCGCTTTTATCGCCTCTAACGGATCAACGATTTGTTTATTTCTCTCACAGTTACCCAGGGAGGTGACTGGGGTGCCCTCGTGAGTAATGTTTTACACATGCATGACTCATCGTTGATGTCATCTCAGATTACTAGGAAAATGGCTTCTGTGTATGGCGGAAGGCATCACAAGGCATGGCACACCAACATGCCAGTGTATGTCATTTTCTTGTTCAAAACACACATCGACATTGACTTATTCTTGCCCATGTAGTACCGAACCACCGAGCTGGAAATCGCCCCTGTTTTTCTTGTCTTGCATGCTAACCCCGTGGTCTCTAGAGGAAAAAGCGGGCATCGAGCGCACTACGTGGTTCCGCAAGAAAGGATATGGCTACTTCGCCCAACAGAGCACCCAGCCGCAGACACTTGGTTATAGTCTCGCTGATAGCCCTGTTGGCCTGCTTGCTTGGATTTACGAGAAATTGGTCCTGTGGACGGATAATTACAAATGGTCTGATGACGAAGGTAGCAGCAATATTAAAATTGCTTTTTCCGGACATTGCTCACTTGGTTGAGATAGTGCTGACGTGGATCTCATTGTACTTGTTCTCCCGCGCCGGTCCCGCTGCCTCCCTTCGCATTTACTTTGAACTGCGTGGTGATTGCGAGGATGTAGGCCGAGGCCCTACTACTATTCCTATGGGAGCATCATTTTTCCCGAAAGAGCTCGTAGTTTTGCCTGCATCGTGCGTTTCTATCAATCGATGTTTCCCGAAGCTAACATAAGCGTGTAGATGGTTGCGCAAGGCGAACAACGTTGTTTTCGAGTCCCATCACAAGTCAGGGGGCCATTTTGCTGCCATTGAACGGCCGGAAGAGCTTGTTCAAGATGTGCGGAAGATGTTTGCGAAGGGGAGCCCTGCGTTCGCAATTGTCCCCGGAAGAAGTGGATATGCTTGAACAATCGGCATTTCCATCATGATGCATATTCAATAATGACTCGAAATGAACACTGTAAAAATGTACAAATAGGCAATGCAATTCTGATTTTCGTTATGAAGTCTTCATGGATTCAGGCGGTGTCATGCCCGAAGTTGTCATTGTCCACGAGCCTTCAGCCTCAATCTATCATTTTGTGTTTTGCCTTTGATGTCTGGAACAACAGTTCGTTTTCGAAGGCGCTGATGGTAGTGAATACGTTGCAGAGGACTAGCTTGCCCAACTCAGTCCACCCGTATCTACTTGGGTTCATGATGGATCTACTGTGTACATAGGTAATATCTGGAACCATTGTTGTTATCCCACCTACCGTGCAAGGTAATCTATTTGAATCGAGATTGCTCACTTTGCATGGAACGCAACATTTATATCAACCAGTGACACAGAAAGGTCCGTGACCCACGATCACTTCCGCTGCCAACGCTGCACTTGCTTGAGTCTGTGGTTGTACTAGATGTTAATTCCACTGGTACAATCACGCAAGACAGCATATTTTCATGCGACACCAGGTCGAACTCACAAGTATAGGCATGTCATCAGTGGACACGAGAGAATGACTGTCGTCGTGTGATGTGGGTTAAACACTGGCTTAGACATGATTGACCTACGCCAATCATATTAATGGGTATCCAACTGACACGAAAAGGGTCACTAACAGTGCTCATAAAATATCAAGGTAAAGAGCGCTACTGGAACCAATGGTCAGCACGATGGTCCATTCACGAATCACTCAAAAGAAGATGACGAACCCGTGGTATTATCGTTCCAGCGGAGACCAGCGACAGCATGACACCATTTCAGATGGAACGAAGAATTCGAAAAGGATTATAATGACCTGTATGGTGCAGGATTTTCTTGCCTCGTGATTGCCTCGCGAGGGCTGTGGTTTTTATCCTTGTCCAGAGGACTAGAACGGTAGTACCGGCTTAGCTATCATTGAATACTGTACCCAACTCTAGACTGCTATATTCTTCA
Source organism: Suillus brevipes Sb2 (assembly GCA_011800875.2). Classification (NCBI taxonomy): domain Eukaryota; kingdom Fungi; phylum Basidiomycota; class Agaricomycetes; order Boletales; family Suillaceae; genus Suillus; species Suillus brevipes. Next base: position 57,712 of record JRHT02000065.1, on the reverse strand, counting down.
TTACTCACAAGGTATGTACGTTCAAGATAGTAGGTTTCATCAACTACCAACGAACTTTTTTATGAACGCCTTTGCAGCAAAAGTCTAGGCCAGGACAAGACTTGCGGGAGATGTTGCGATCAGCAACAAAAAGCTGACAGAAACCACCATCAGCACAGTGTGGGTGGTAGAAATTATCGTAGAACGAACGATGAGTATGCGAGCCTGAGTAGTCACTATCAAGTCATTACCCACATACATGATGATGCTATCGCTGATAACAACGGGCCTGGCCTAGAAGCCACGAGATGGGCCTGAACATCACGTCCTCGCTGTATGAGGAAATGATAAGCCTTTTACCCCGCATAGCTCCCCATGAGGTGACGAGAACAAGAGAACAAGAATCAAAACAATTGAAAGTGCCGTCTCAAAACCCACCACGTGATCAAAAACAGGCCATAGGACTTCGTACACCGCCAAATTTGTTTTTTGGACAAGGGAAAACGAAGTTGAAACGTGTGAAAACAACGTTAACTCGACCCATCATCTGCACGAACCTGAGGCGGCCACTACAAATATGAGAAAGTACAGGCTTCGCCCATCACCGCCGCATACTACTATGATTTTTCCTGCGGACCCAGTGTCCAGACACGGTCGAGAGATTATAACAGAAGTAAATCTTTGGCTTGTCGCGGTTGTTCTCTCTTTTCGGCGTCCAGTTTTCAGTCTTCAGCCAGTCTCGGGGGTTTCCATTGGACAAAGTCTCGGGGAGTATAGCGCTTAGCACGCAACTGCCCGAACTTGCCTTTTAGAGGACTTCTTTTCATTGGCCTAGATACAAGGAATACGTCAAGTAGCTTTAGATGCGCGCGGAAGAGACAACAAATCTGTCAGATCCGGAAGCATTTGCACGTATTTTCTCTGGCAGCACCGGGACTACTGGTATCGCTCGATTGAAGACCCCGCCCGCCTTCACTCATATCCATTGATGGCGTCGACGAGGATACTTCTAGTCAACGTCGATTTCCCATCTCCTTAGCTTTAACATCGAAGACGCAATCCACTTTCTGTGTCTGTCCAAAATCCTGTGCGATGCAAGTGTATGTCTCGATCGCGCCTTCCACTCATGAGCCTCTGCTCAATGTCTCCGTCGACGATTCAATGCCGACATTCTTGAAAAAATCGACGGGAAATGATCTGTGGACATACCACAAAATTCATTGCATTATCCGAATCATCACTCTAGATGTTCTTCAAGTTCACGTGCGGTAAATCGAAAGCGGCCTTGAGTTTATGTGACTACCTTCAATAGCTGCCAGGAAGTTAGGACCCGCTCTTTCGCAAGGTCCTCGACTCTTGCTCAGATATATTTGTGCACGGATAACTCTATACCGCTCTATTGCTCGTGGCCCTTGCTTATATCAATAAAACCAGGAAAGCACAAGGTGCACGGTGTCTTATGGAAGCATCAAAATATAACATGTTCTATGGATCACCCCTGGATTGTTATTTCAAGATGGGCTAAAATGACGATACGAGATAAGTCTCGTATAGACTTTTCCCACCAGACAGAACAGAAGGTTAGCTCTCTATTGTGTAGCACCTTCTATTAAACCACGGGATGTATCTGGACGTAGCTTTCTCACTTGCACTTCGACCACCATGTCTGAAATTCCCTTTCAAATCAATATCCCCGATGAGAAACTCAGTATCCTTCGTGCTAAACTTGAGCTCGCCACTTTCCCGGACGAGCTTCAGGACATCGGGTGGAAACACGGCCCACCTCTGGCAGATATGAAGCGGCTCGCCGAGAGGTGGAGAAACGGGTACGACTGGCGCAAATATGAAAAGGAATTAAACCAAGAGCTGCCGATGTTTACCCGCGATATTGACGTGGATGGTTTCGGCGCGCTGAACATTCACTATGTTCACAAGAAGAGCACAATTGTTGATGCCATTCCATTGTTGTTTTGTCATGGATGTAGGTCTTATCCACGCTCACCAATATGTTTCTGACATTAGCCAGGGCCTGGAAGTTTCTTGGAAATCAGGGGAATGCTACCCCTCTTGACTTCGTCGTCCCCTAAGCACCCTAGCTTCCATGTTGTAGCCCTTAGCTTGCCCGGCTTTGGCTTTTCAGAGGGTTCACACAAACCAGGCTTTGCTCTTGATCAATATGCTGAGGTAATTATTGTTAATCGCACATCCTGAATTCTCAAATGTTTGACTGGTGTATCCAGGTAGCTCATAAACTCATGATTGCTCTTGGGTATAACGAGTATGGTACATCGCTATTGCCTATATCTCCTATAATTGATTTACTCATTTCTTTCGTAGTGACCCAGGGAGGCGATTGGGGTTTCCTTGTGAGCGAGGTTTCACAAGTAGACGGAATTTATCGTTTATATACTCTCAGATCACTCGGAGAATGGCCTCTAAGTATGGTGGAAAACATCACAAGGCGTGGCACACCAACTTTCCGATGTATGTGTCATTTTCGCTCACTGCTCTTCATCGTCCCATCTCATCTTGGATTAGGGCCGACCCACCGAGCTGGAAATCGCCCTTGTCTTTCTTGTCATACTTGCTAACCCCTTGGTCTGCGGAAGAAAAGGCAGGACTTGAGCGCACCGCATGGTATCGCACCAAATCATCCGGCTACTTTGTCGAGCAGAGCACCTTCCCGCAGACACTCGCTTACAGTTTTACTGATAGCCCCGTTGCTCTGCTTGCATGGTTTTATGAAAAATTGGTCATCTGGACCGACGACTACAAATGGACTGACGACGAAGGTAGCAGCAGTGCCACTTCTTAATACACTACTTACCTGTATTTGAAACAGCTCTGACATGGATCTCTATATACTGGTTTTCCCGTGCTGGGCCCGGTGCTGCCCATCGCATTTACTTCGAGGTGCATGGCGATTTCTACAATTTAGGTCGCACCAGTTACCCCACTATTCCTATGGGAGCGTCGTATTTCCCCAAAGAGCTCCTACTCTTACCCCCAGCGTGCGTTCTATCGATCAGCTTTTCTGCCACGAAGCTAATATGATATCATAGGTGGCTGCGCAGGTTGAACAACGTTGTGATCGAGTCTCATCATAAGTCAGGAGGCCATTTTGCTGCTTATGAACGGCCGGAAGCGCTTGTTGATGATGTGCGGAAGATGTTCGCGAAAGGGGGCCCCGCGTTCGCCATTGTCCCTGGAAGAAGTGGATATGCTTGAACAACCAACTTTCGTACGCTACTGGAATGACTCGGAATGAATATTAGGTGAAAGTGTACGAATAGGTAGTGCCATTCAGAATATCGGTATGAAATCGTGTATCCTATCCCTTGCATCTTGCGCAATACACTCTGCTATCCATGTGATATTCCGGATCTCCTGTTCCTTCAACTTCACATAACTGTAGAACACGCCATACTGGAATTGCTGCAGGAAAGCTAGTTTGTTGAGGTGTACCTCCATGCGGAAGAAACGATCCTCCAGCTGTGCAGCTACTCCAAAGTCCCCAAGATCTCCGTTGCTCTGGGCTGATGCTGAGTTGTCGAAGAATGAACGATACTCGCCAACATTCTCGCACACTTGACGAACTTGGTCTATGTCATCCGCTTTGGCAAGGACATTATTGCCTGCTGGGAACAATCGCCCAATGGCGGGGAAAAGTTTGGCACGCTGCTCCTTGGTGAGCTCTGTGTCAAAGGAGTTGATAGTGATGTTTATCGTTCGTCTGTCGGCTTCGAAGGCGAGAATGCTGTGCATGACCTCTGCTGTTGTTGAACCAATAGTGGAGGCATAGTTGTAAAAGTCCTCGAGGTACGCTTTGTAGACGGTATTCCTGATGATCTCAATGTTCATGTCATCAAGATCAGCGGCAGAGAGGCAATCACGGAAATAGGGCGCTGATCGTGGTATTTAGTATTTGGGGTAGGGGTCATGCCAGGACAAATACCTAGAGGCGTTTCTACTAGTACGCTTTGATAGAGCTCTTCCACGTTGGTTGCCACACATAATGCAGGCATGGTGTCGAATATACCTAGTGGATGACATCGTTCGAGAAGTTCGTGCGTATCCCTCTCGTGGAGCGTGCCCGTTATGAGTAGGACGACATTATCAATCATGTACCCATACCTACAAACTATGAGCGCAGGAACATATGACTGATTGTTACACACGTGATGTAATCCAGGAATTTGCTCAGAGGCTCAACAGAATTGCTGCGGAGAAAGTTGAACTGGTCCACAAGAATCTGCGTTGCCTTGTCCGCTATAGTTGCGGTGGACAGTGGGGATGGTTCATTCGCGAGGAAGTTTCCGTAATCAGTCGCAGACAGTTGCGTTTTGAAATCTATGCCAAGCGCGCGTGAGCAAGGATTAGCTTATGTTTCCTCCCTTCCTGACCTTCCAATGTCTCGCACTGAGTCAAACTAGCATAGTGAGATTGAGTGAGTGTGCCAGATTTGTAGCCTCGGACGATCCCTTCCAAGAAGCCGCTGTTCACCTAGAGTCGCACATCCATTAGCTTTAGAAGACGCGTCCATCGCGCACACGCACGTTGAAAAAGAGACCCTCCATAATGACCCACTCGGCGTCACTGACAATTGATTCATTGAACTTGCTGCGCGACCTGATACTGGAAACGTAAAAGGAAGGTTCTTTCCACGCTATACAGTATGCAACCGTGTACTTAGTAACTTACCGACTTTACCGACTTTACCGACTTTTTCAGAGTTCGTGGAAATGAGTTGTGATATTTTTGTCCTCCTAATCATAGTTTTCCCAATACGCCATCCCGCCCCTCAGTTGCGTGTGTGTTTCTACAACGTATAAGTTCGTGTGGGTGGGCAAAATGCTGTCCTTCAAGCTACCATGTCTGTATCCGAAAAGAACTCTGCGATCGAAGGGGACCAGGTTTCCGTAGAGGATCACAGACTTTTACGCAAGGTTGACCGTAGGCTTCTGCCTGTTTTCACTTTGCTTTACCTCCTTAGTTTCTTGGATAGGTTTGTTCACTTTCTAATAGCTGCGCTTTGAGCTCATAATCTTCTCAAGGTCAAACATCGGGAATGCGAAGTAAGCAAAGCTAATGTGTACCCAAGTCATACACTGCTAACAGTCCAGATAACATGTAGAATCGATGGAATGACAACTGTGCGGTGGTTTACGCTTTTTGTGATATGAGGCCTAGCCTGACATATATGCTCCACTTCATAGGATCTCGGCGTATCTCCTGCTAGTTATAACACTGCTTTAGCCATATATTTTGTTGGTTATGTTATTTTTGAGGTCCCTGCCAATGTATGTGCCGCAAATTCCAATCCATCCCCTTTAGCTGACATTACTCTCCCTAGATAATGTGATACCAGTCCTCATCAATGGTGGTCTAGAAGGCATTCTAACTTGTTATCATCCCTCTGCAGATTGAAGAGATGTAATCCGCAAGTCTGGCTCCCGTCATTGACTCTCGCCTGGGGTATTGTCTCTATTGGCCAAGGCCTTGTCAAAAACCAAGCCGGGTTATTTGGAATTAGATTCTGTATGTCGTCTTTTGTGTATGGAAAACCCTGCTGATGATCGCCTGCTTGTCGTCAGTACTTGGTGCCACGGAAGCTGGCTTGTTTCCCGGTGTGATATACGTCTTCTCAGTATATTATCTGAGGTGAGGAGCACGATATTAACCTCTTATGCATACCGGTGCTTGACTATTTATATAGACGCGAGCGAAGTTGGCGAGTCGCAATTTTCTTCGGTGGTGCGGCATTGGCGGGGGCATTTGGAGGTATGCTAGACGTTCTTCGTTTGACTGCAGTTCATTAAAGTTCTGAAGGGATATTTGCATATTGCATTGGATTGATGAATGGTGTGGGCGGAAGAAGGGGTTGGCAATGGTACGTTCACGTTCCAACTTCCCATGTATCACCTCGTTAACCCAACATCGAAAAGGATATTCATTCTCGAGGGAATACTGACAGTGGCCATTTCCCTCATCGCTTACTTCATTGTGCCTACTTGGTCTCACGAAGCCAAATTCGTGCGTGTTCTCCTTCTGTTTCGGTACCTCAAAACGTCAACTTTGGCAGCTTTCTGAAACAGAAAAAACGCGCCTGCTAGATAGATTGCGAGCAGACTCTGATGCAGGAACTGACCAAGTTTTCAAATGGTCGTCCGTCCGAGATGCTTTTAGCGATCACTTAGTCTGGGCATATGCATTCCTTTTCCATGGATTCTCTTTTGTGCTGTACTCGCTCAGCCTTTTCCTGGTACGTTCGTCATCCAGGGGAATTGCGAGTAGTGTCTGACTGCCTGTTCCAGCCTACAATTATTGCAGGTCTTGGGTTCCAGACATGGCAGGCTCAACTGTAAGTCCTTTCGATCTCAAAGCCCGATCCAATGTTAATATAGATTCCCACAAGGATGACCATCCCCCCAAATGTGCTCGCAAGCTTCTCAATATGGACTACAGTATATTTCTCAAGCAAATGCAATGTAAGAGCACCCTTCATCATAGGAGCTGCAATTGTATCCATCATTGGTGAGGGCATTCGTACCACGCACTTTAATGATCTCATGAATCTCAAGGATATATCCTTCTCATCGCTTGCACAAGTCGTAAGTTGCTTGATTTGACCAGTCGTTGGCTCAACGTGTGTTTACGCATATAACAGCCGGCCTTCAATACTTTGGAGTGCACCTCGCAGCGGGTGAGTTGCAAAAATGGATTCGATGCTTTGTCTCTCATATTTCCTGATTTGATATAGCCGGTGTGTATACAGGCAATTCGCTTCTTCTAAGGTCTGTTCAGGTGACTGCAGTTGCGCTTCACTAGCTCATAATAAGAAACAGTTGGCCTGGGGAGAACGTTTCTGGTCAGAGTAAACGTGCAGTTGCGGTAGCCCTTCAAATCAGCGTCGGCGATATCGGAGCGATTGCAGGCTGTTTGATCTACAGGCCCACACTGAGCAGTCACCTATACCGCACACCTAATCTTATAGCTATCGGCTATCTCCTTTTTGCAATCGTGATGACCACATATTTGTGGGTTGTGATGAGGGTGGAAAACAGGAAACGAGATTGTTTATTGTCCAAGGGCGAAGCAAAGGAAGAAACCGAGGAAGAGAGAATCATGTTGGGCGATCGCTCTGTGCGCTACAGATACCGAATTTGAGCAGATTGCTTCATGTCATCTAAACATCCATTAAACGACTTTCCAGAAGGAATATAATGTAGTGGGTAATGATGCGATGCGATATTAGTATGTGCGTAACGTGCGACGAGCACGCTTATAGTGATATAAACATAATGGACAGAGTTCGGGGACTAAAAGCTACGTGGTCACACGACGCCTCTTGTTAGCGCGCGTTGTCCGTTGCCGATACTCGTCGTCACCATCATCTTCGGTGAAGTAATCATCTTCCGCTGCGTCTGGGCCGTACAGTTGCTTCCGCTTATCTAGGTCAAGTTTCCGTAGAGAGCGAAGATTGACCATCAATGATTTATGAAACTCGCTCTAAATTTGGACGTCTATCAGACAAAGCCAGGTCAAGAGAGAGAATGAAGGACTACCTTCGCAACACGACGTCTTCCATCGGAAGGTGCACTCTTCTCAAGCCGCTTGCGTTTTTCTTTGTACTATGGAACAAACGTCGACAATTGAAAAGAAGTTAGATAGATCGGAACGGTACCTTTTTCTGTTCCTCGGCCAGCAACACTGATAGATGCTTGATCCACCGTTGAAGATTCGACTCTACCTTCCGCTTCTTTGCCTGCATTGTCATGAGGACAACAACGGCATTTTCGTCATCGTCCTCAACGATAGCTTCATCATCAGAATCAGGGATGACATAAGACATGACAGCGGTCGCAGAACGCCGCGGTCTCCGTTTACTGGCTCGTGGAGAAACTTGGACCCTCGATGGACCGGCCTGGGTAGAGAAACGAGGGATGATGGGGCTAGTCTCCTTCGACTTTACCTTCACCTTGCTACATCGCTTAGGTTCCGTCGCTGGTGGTTGCTTCGAAAGATAGTCTTCTTCAGAAAAGTAAAACTCGGCGCCGTTCTCAATCTCGTGATAAAGACACCAGTTCTAACAGGGGTCGAGAAACAGTCAGTAAAAAACACCCTACCATCGATTTGTGCTAACCGGTGCTTTGCCAAGGCGTGCAAGTAGCCTGAAATGCTTGAATGTTACAGGTACATGTTGTGATGTTGAAACATAGTTAGTTGAGGGGGTATTGCATGTGAAAAATCCATGAAGAAGCTGTACTGCCGTGTCAGAGGGATCTTTCTTCAAAAGTATACAGTTCTAACCGTAGTATTATTATTGATCACGGCGTGTGTTAGAAACGTAGCAGCCATTGCACTTCGGACCGGATATCGTTCTTTAACCCATCGACCAACTTGGATAAAATCTGCGGTGCATTATGAACATTTATTACTGTTTATGAACAAGGCTCGAGCATTACCTATTGGGTACCCGAGCTTCCCTGTGGTGTCAGGTCCAAAGTAACTGAAATAGAGAGACCGCCTGCGAGAACGTGTGGGAGCCATTTCATCTTGTCGGATCATAGAGGACAATGTGTCTTGACCGATGATCCCCTACAACGTAATGAGCAAACGTTTGAACGTTAAAAGCAATGATGCACTAACCAATTCTGACGTGTCCCCGGTTTCGCCTTCCATAGGTCCTTCATTCCTACTTTCATCCTCGTCCATCTCGCGACTGTCTGTAGCAATTGTATCCCCCGTTTCTGCAGGATCACCCGAAACGTTCGGGACTGCCGAATGAAGGCCAGCAGTCACAGAGTGATTCCGCGTGGCTTTCGAGCTGGTGTTGAAGTCTCTACATAGTAGAGCTTCGTATGCAGCGCATGCTTCTTCATCGTCATGCGGTGGAAGATCGTCCAAGTTTATCGCATAACGCTGAACCGCATTTTCTTGCAATACCGCATGGAGATATGGATGGCAGTCGACAAGTTTCTTGAGCGTCTTTCCCTATTTATCGAAGTCGTCAAAATAATGGCCCGCGACAACCATTTGGCCAAACACTCACCTTGCTGCCAATCTTGAGGCACTTCACAGCAACTTCTTGAAGGATGTCTTTGATATCACTCGAACTGAGATTCATCTCGTCCTTCGCGAAGTCAACGACAGCTGAATGTTTCTCAACGAATGGATTGGTCAAGATGTCTACAACATCCTTCCTCGTCAACGGGAGCAGACCCAGGGGTTCTAGCTTGCTCTTCAGTGTGTTTGAGGAGTTTGGCTGAGCCAGGACATTATCCGATAAACATGCTGTCAGGAGCATGACGATGCGGACCGTTGGATCTGTACTAGGGAAATCGGCGTATAGATGTCTGAGAACGTTGATGGTATAGGCAGAAGTAATAGAACGGGTTTTGACAAATAGCTAAAGACAGAGCTCAAGTCAAAACAATACAAAGTATATTTTGAATTCACCTTGATCAACTCGGCGACGACGGTGCTATTGGTCAGTGAAGTAAGAATGATGGGTGAATGAATGTCAATCTCAAAAGGTGGTACACATACGAGAGATCGAATAAAAGTTCCTTGGTGCGGTCGAGGATCTTAAGTGCACGATAAGCCGACTCATTGCTCTTGGATTCCATGCAGATTTCGGCTGCTACTGTGCGACTCAGGAACATCCTAGCGACAAACCGGATCACGAAATGCGACGACGTATCTGAGCATGAAATACTGTTGTGATAAGACTGCTTGATCTCACCTACTATCAAGACGCCGCAACTCGCGCACGTTCCTGAGAATGTCATCGGACCGTTCACCATTGTTAAGCGCCATCTTCTCAAACATCTTACGGAAGACAAAGTCGCGGTACTATCGAATTCTTCAGTATTAGTGGCGGATGTGTTAGAAGGTGGGATGACCTTGGTGTCCATGTGGAATCCGTTGGCTTCAGCATAGGGGAGTAATCTTGGCTCAATAGCGAGAGCGATCGGTAATTGCACCATGAGGGGGTCCTGTACAAGGACGCCGTGAGCACACCCAAAGTAGTTGCGACATTCCAGAAACTAACCTTCATGCTGAACGGGATGAACTAAAACGAATCATAGGAAACCACGCCATTGAGAAAAACTGACGCCGCGCACCTTATACTTGCCAAAAATATCCCGCACCGTCTCCCACTTGGTGCTCTTCATATCTGGCGGAAGCCTACTCTCCTTTAAAAACACAGCGAAGAAATAACCATCATCCTCATTCTTTCCCAACGGTACTTCATCGAATAACCCGCATGCGACCTTCATGAAATGAGCGAAAACGGGAATCGACATGTTGCGAACCCATGCGGTCTTTATGAAATGGTTTGCGGACCTAAAATAATGGTGTATGGCGACTTGGACAAGATATCTGGATACATATGCACCACTACTGATTAGGATCTAGACAAAGGGAGCGCATATAATCAGTTAGGCCCAACGAAGCGCTGAGACACAGCAAGAGAAACAAGTGACAAACGTCGATAACTTTGTCATTCATAATCTTCCCTCTCCCTAAAGCCCAAAACATAGCATCCATGCGGCCATAACGGTTGAGAAAGTAGTGAGCTCGGACGTAGGGGTCTTGGGACACATTGTGAAAGTGTTTGGAAGTAAGCGTCAAAGCGGTGGGGTCGTCAAGCTCGTAGAAGATCAACTCGATGACTTCATCTATGCAAATCTCAGGTTACGAGTGAGAAAAGGAATGATCTGAAAACATACCACACAGGTGTTGCATGGCGTGTGGTAGAAGGGTTCTTGACTGCGGTAGACAGAAGCTTGAACTACTGAGGAAGAGCGCTGGTCACAAGTTGGCTCCGTCCAAGAAACCTAACGACTAGGGTAAGGGACCTGGCGAGGTTGGCTCCGTTTACGATGATGTGGTTGGGTGTCAAGAGGTGTGCAGCCGGAGAACGCACTTCATCGGACTTCTAAATTCGTAACCACCACTGCATCTTGAAAGTCAAAAATCCTCGGCCAAAGCGATCACAATGTTGTACAAAATATCATATCATGAAGTTCAAGTTGTTCAGAGTGAAAAGATGCGTGAAATGACAACGTTCTACACCGTTAACAGGCGCTACATTGTGCTGAGATGCAATGCCGGCATGTGGTCTGGGTCTTTTTAGAAAGTCCTCTTATAGTAACTCCTCCAGACTTGCCACGCTAATCTCCAATCTCGGATCTGCAAGGAGGGGTTAAAGACGTTGAAGTTCACAGCTTCCAACCTGGATAGAATGGACACCACTGGTATCTGAAATTTTTGATCAAAAATCATAGTAATCCGAAAAATCCGACGCACAGCAGCGGAAAATACAGGCATGGCGTCTGGTGGGACCCTGCCCCCGGACTCCTTGAACATGTCGCGTGCAGTGAGCAAATGATCATTTGCAACAGTCGCGAGTTCAAACACCGCGTCCTCTAGCCCGTGGGATGATTCCCCCTTGCTGAAAATTTCTTGCTGATTGACGTTGTGCTTGGCAGTGATCTCCGCGGGTATGACCATAACACCTTTACTAGCATGAAAAGGCAAAGCTCGTAGAAGGGTCGTCAGTGATTGAGCTACCCCAATATGCGAAGCTGCGTGTGCAAGCGTGGAGGAGGGGAGATTCAGCATTGCTAGCAAAAGATAGAGAAAAGTTGATGAAGTAGACTCCGCATGCGATGTCATGGACTCCAGAGTAAGGTGTATCTGGTTATGAAGTTCTTGTTCCTTCAAGTTAGACGACTATAAGGATCACATGTGAATGCGTAAACAGCTCGCTTACTCTTGCTTCTACTATCCTGTTAAAGTGGTATAGAGGCAAATGTGTGTCCCGTGTTGCTTCATGGATCGCAAGGGCAATGGGATGGCGCGGAGGCTTATCCTATAACAGAGACGATCAGATGACTGCGGTATTTCAGGAAGTTCCACCTGCATTATAAATATCTTTCATGGCATCTCTCCAGAACATCAGGCGAGCCTGACCCAAGGTAGTCTGGGACACCGCTTCTCGCACCGTGGCAAGCTCGATCTAAAGCGCAAGTCAGAGACAGTTGAACACCGGTAAAGCATCACACGTACATAAAATGCTCTGAGTGCGAAATACCCACCTTGAAATCGTTTAGGGTATAGCTGGGATGTCAAATAACCTTCATAGTCATGTTTCCGCACCAAGTCTTTGCAGTATTCTGCTGGACTGGAAATACCAGCCTCGGAACGCAAAGCTGAACCTGTATGAAGCCGGCGATTCAATCTCTGCAGACAGCGAGAACGAAATGACAGTGACACCACGGTCATCATGGGCTTATGACAAAATGCAGAATGACCCGGCAACTAAACTTCAACATGAGTCACCGGAGTTATAAGTCACTACTAACGTCCAAACTGGTCGCGATGTCAGTGAGAAAGTCAGGACTTCAAAAGGAGGTCTTAGCACTCTATAGGCGGTAAGTGGCAGTCGGGACATAATCCAAATGTTTATTAACGAATTCTCTAGTGCATTGCGAATGGTCCGTACCAAACCAGCTTTGACACAGCCAAAATTTATCCTCTTTGTGCGCTACAACTTTCACACACAAGCATCTTCTGTATCACCTCGCGATGTTGCGGCGATAGAGCACCTTCTCCGTCGCGGTAGAAGGCAACTGGAGATGTACGAGCAGCCCTCTGTCAGAGACTGCCAGATATCACAAGCCATGAGTGATTGGGAGCAAAGCCGACGCGGATCACGGACAACCCCACAGTAGCCAAACTAATATGTCAAACCTCAGGGATGATAGACTCAGTCAAAGCAATATTAGGGGTAACTAGGAGTATGGTACAAGAGTTTGGGGCACGACTCCCTCGTCGCATCATGCAGTAATGGGCGTACTTGTCCTTTTGGTCCGCCGTGCCTTCAGCCTCTCAGCCCGAGTACGAGGAACGTTTTCTTTTTCTTGAGATGGCTGAACACCAGCTGTCGCGGGTTTCGGCTTGGATGCCAGGAGTTGGTGTTTAGTTTCCAATTCAGCAGTATACTTCTCGTAAAGCAGTCTCCGCTCGTTAATCACGTATTTTATACGTGCCATCGATTTCCGACACTGGTAAAAACATTCAAGGACTCAGTCCGGCGTGGAAATGGCGTGCTTACTTGAAGATCCTTCTTGACGCCAGCAAGACTCTCATGATTGCTGACACCAATTCGTCTAGCCTCCTCTCTCTGGGCCGCAAGGAGGTTTCGTTCTCGTACGAGAACATACCAAAGTGTATGCAAGTCCTTGAAGCTCTTTCGCCGAAGTTCTGCAGCTTTCCATGATCTCGCTGCGAGCAGTAACTCAGAAACCTGTGACAACACACGAAGAAAATGTTGAACGCTCACCGGGATCATCTTGAAATGTGTCTCTTCCTTCAAGACTCACATACACCATCTCCCCGTCGACTTCCTTCTTTCTGAAAAAAGCCCAGAGGCCATGGTTCGGGTCTACCTCGACGCCAAGATGGGGCCTGAGGGTAGCACCTTTCGACTTGCGAATGGATGGTTTGGAACCAGGCTTTCGAATCATGCGCGAAGGATCGATGAGCGGGACCTCATTTGAGTTCCAGCGCACCGACTGCAGAAAACGAATAGCACGCAAAGGGCGAATTGCCTGCAGAATTGTTGCCATCGTTTTGCGTCAAAGAATAATTGCTCAGTTGGATAGTCCAATTTGCCCGAGGTACACAGCCACATAGTTAGCTTAGTCAGCTTCCTGCAATGGTCATGCATCATCATCATGGCTGCAGATTCGGACTCGGAGGTGACGTTGAAGGAACTTCGGAAGGAATGAGTATCCTAAGTTCATGATTTTGATGCGTGCATGGACTCAGACTTGAATTACAGTTCATTTTTATGATTTCAAAGGACAACCCTTCAAAGCTCCATACGTTATCGTGGGGCCTCACCCTCGCATTCATGTTTGACACTGGGTGGCAGATATTTCTGCTGAAGACCCACAGACGAGACGCAGTAATTTTAATGAGTCGCGACATGTGCGTCGTGCCTCAAGCGGTGTAAATCACGCATGACACAGCGTTCAAAACGATAAAATAAATGAAAAGAACTGTGCTGTCTCCCCACTGACTCGAAGAGAGCCTCTCTCACCTCAAAAGCTGTTATTATTCGATGGACGTTGTTTAGCATTCCGAGGCATAACCTGAGAGCGAAAGACATGGTCATTTTCTGTTCATTCGTAGTTCCATGACGGATCTCTAACTTTGATCATCTCGACTCTAGAGCGGATGCATTTTTTTTTTGCAAGCTACGTGATGAGCTCGCTATCATTGCAATATTAACACAGTCAAGTTGTAGACGATGGTTAAATTAACCTTTTGCGACTGTGAACAAGTCAGAAAATGCCAAATTAACCATCGTCTAAATGCAAGTTCGAGACATCTGAGGGGTCCATGTGGGAAACACAAAGACTCTAAAAGAAACGGATGTGTTACGTACCTATTGTGCTGACTGTCAGCATGAGCGGAAAAACCATGACTTTTTCTCAAGTATGAACATGCCGAAATGAATGTCTGATCACAAATTCAAATCACTCCCTGCCATTTGCACTGCCATCTGTTAATTCATTGCGTCGAATCCAGGACAACTTGCGCGGCAAGGTAGACGATCGTTGAGCTCATCTGTAACTGGAAGGCCCTCGTTTTCGACCGATCAAGTGAAATCTGTCAAACAACGGACAGGCTATGAACAATTTATGGATTAGTTCTGCGGAAAAAACATCAAGCGGACTCATGAACGGTAGGATTATTCACGGAGTCAGATGCTACTGAACTTTATATTCAGTCATTGAAATGATGACTCGTGCAAATCGGTGAAATCTAGGGCGTCGTTGGTAGAGTAGTGAGACCGAATAGCTAGTGAGGTATACTATTTCTTGGGCTTTTTAGCTGGAGCGTAGGTCAATAACAAGCTCCTGAGCAAACACTGTTTCTTACCTCCATAGCGACTCCGTGCAGTCATGCGATTGACTACTCCTCCGAAATCTAAAGATCCACGGACGACCTTGTAACTAGGATGAAAAGTTCAGGTGCCCATCGAACATGTACATCTAGAGAGACTTACCGGACACCAGGCAAGTCCTGAGCACGCCCACCGCGGACTGTCACCACACTATGCTCCTGCAAGTTATGTCCTTCGCCCTGAATATATGCCATGACAGTCTTTCCAGTAGTCAACTTGACACGCGCTACTTTCCGCTTCGCAGAGTTGGGTTTCTTGGGCTTCATAATGAAAATTTGGGAGCAGACACCCTTTCTCTGAGGGCAGACCTCGAGTAGTGGTGATTTTGGGTCTTTAGCTTTCTGCGGACGCTTCCGTCGCATTGTCTGATTGAGTGTCATAGCCAAGGAAGGCGACGAACTAAAAAGACGCGATTCGAGTAGAGACCTTGTGGTAAGAGGAGTTACGGAGAGCTGAGTTAGCCTACATGGCTGAGATATTCGACTCCAGGCTCGCAGTGCAGACAGCATTTTCGACTTGTTTCCGGCACTAGTTGCAGAAGAAGCTGGAAGTAGCTGACATAATCAAGACTATACCACGTATATGCCTGCCCTCAACTCCAAATTGGATTCGCGACAAACGCGCTATCAACGCGCTAAAAGTATACTACTGAAGAACTCCAGAAATGCCAGTGGTCAGCTCTTCACGGAGGAAGAGTGCGCGTTCTCGTAGGGAACCTTCTTCAGACAGAATAGAAGAGGACTATCCGTCTCAGCATGCTGGAAACAACGATGATGTCGAAGGTGGAGACGACGAGGAAGAACAGCCGAGGCGCAAGGTGAAGCAGGAAAAGAAGGCCCGAAGGCGCGCTCGTGGGGACTCTGAGTCTGATAACAATGCCCCTGCTATTGTGGATGATGATGACGATGATCGCATTGACATCGAGAACTTCCACAACCAACCCCTAGACAAGAAGGAAGGCGGAAAACTCTCGGGCATTGCACAAGACTGGGAAATGATCCGGAAGCAGATACATCAGGGTTCGTTCTCCCTCGCGAAGGAGGTAGCTACTTCCCTTGCAGACGTCTTGGAAGGAGATAATGCAAATCAGGCGAGTTACCTGTCACCATTCACTATGAATTTACTCTGACCACCTGGACTACTCTAAGGCTTTGTCAGAGGTTGACGATATTATGAAAACATTAATCGACATCGACCACGAGATGCAATCACATGAGAAAGTTCTTAGCGGGATGCACCAACAGCTTTTACGTGGCGAGCCAGTGGTGAGTGGGTATTGATAGAGAACCTGGGGATATTGACAGCTCAAACAGGAGGATGCCGTAGACCTCTATGAGAAAGAGGTAAAGAAGAGGATTAATGATTTCAACGATAGAACCACTCGGAAGAAGTATGGCTCGAACGATCAATATGTTCAGTTTAAGCAAGGCATTTTTGTACGTTGCCCTTTCATTAACATTTCGCTCGCTTTATCAAGTCATCCTTCAACAGGAGGTCCAAAAGCCTGGCGAGAATATACCTCCCATCAATGACTTTATACCACGGGGTTATTGCTTCTGCATCTTGCGTGTAACATATTCTGACAAAGGCCTTCAGAGGAGGGTGATGAAAGTGATGACGACGACGACCTAGAGATCGGAGGAGTCACACAAGACTTCAAATGTCCCATCACCTTGACGATGCTAGTGAATCCCATGAAATCGTCAGTGAATTCATATCGGATTTGTTCTCCTTAACCCAACTTTTGCAGCTCCACTTGTGGCCACGCCTTCTCTGGAGATGCTATCCGGGATTACCTGAATAGGGGGCCTCCTTCTGGGAAGTCGTGCCCTGCAGCAGGCTGCAGTCAAAAGCTCACTATGGGTATGCTGGTTGCTGATAGTAGTCTCGAAAAACGGGCCAAACTTGCGGCAAGGAGGGCTCAGCGGGATGAAGATGACAGCGACGATGATGATGACGAGGTGATAGAGTAAATAAGCTTCCCTGCAGCAATCTTGGCCTAGCTGTACTTAGCTTGCCCTCATCAAAGATCCTAATGGAAGGGTTTTCCTGACGATGCATGGCCCACAACCTCATGATATATGAGTGCAATATACAGTCTGTAGTGCGATGTTCAGTCTCCGGGAGCAGACATGTCCACAAGTCCTCCGGCGTCTCTCAGTTTCGCTTCCCTCTCTTTGTTTGCCCTAACGAGTTTCTCGATTTCGCACCCTAGTGCCCAACACCACGCATCCCTTTCGACCCTGCTTCTTGTCCTGAAAACAATAACCTTGAGCTTTGCCGAGAGGGAAGGCACGTTGTCCGTAGCTCCGTCCCTGCTTTTACGGTACCAAATAGCAAAGAGCATATCCTCCTCTGGGTCATCGGCTTCGAATCCGTCAAAGTAACGACGGGTGACACTGGGAGTTTCAGGGTGATACTCGCCTGGCCATAAGGTAAGAGCAACCAAATGCCCTGAGCAAACATAGGAGTCCATTAGATTGATCTCTCTGCTCTTATGACGGAGAAAAGAATCTCGCAAGACTTGGAACTGGATGAGACGTCCAGCAACTAAAAACAACTGCACAAGCCTGCCATTATAGGATGGTGTGAGTTCGCGACCTGTGATACAAAGCAATGCTCACTGACTTGTACTGTCCCTGGAGCCCCTTTCGTGCAAAAGCACGGCCACTCTTGAGTATGCTTCTACAGTTGTCCAGTGTGCACCAATGATACAATGAGCTCAGTTCAGGCATAAATTCTGCATCTACAACGGGTGTCGTCGGGGTTTTCTCCCCGTTACAGAACGCATGCTTAGTAACACGCGGAGTGACGGGGGGACGATGGCGTGTTGAGTAAGATACGTCCATCTCATCTCGAGCATCAACGTGATGCCGCTGCGTCCAGTATTCGACGAGCGCCCGCAGTCGTTCAATCCATTCTTGACTCAACTGACAAGAATATGTCTAAAACGACAATCAAGCAAAGCGTTAGTAAAAACTAAAATGCTCCATATGTTCTTACCTCGAATCGGATCACGCGCCCGCATATCATGACGATTTCGAAGCATCGTCCAACACGCAGCCGGTTCCTGTCATGAGCTTGCGCAAGACCCTCGGCTCCACCGATATCAACCTCGTCCCTAGTCAAAATGTCTTGGTTTCCCACAGATCCACCATCTACAGTAGCCGGAGCATGGGTCCTAGCATCATTATCAATGGTTTCGTGGGTCGCCTTGCGGATCTCCCTGATATTCCGCAGGTCAAAAGCTTGAAATGCGGCTGCAATTTGAGAGGCCCCTCGTGCGACCTCGGCCTCACGAAAAGCCCGTGTGTATTCTAGTGATTCATTATGGTATGATGATAGGGCACGAGATAAATGAACGTTCGGAGGGACAGGAGCGTGAGAATTTGAGGGCCAAAGGGCAAAAAGGTGGCCGTCATGCGAGGTAAGGTAAATATGTTGTTTGCTTTGACTGCTGAGTTTGATGCGATCGAGATACCCCTCTATACATGGAGGTTCGTGTACCTTTGTCCCATCGGATAGGTGAATTGTAGCCGGATAGTGTTGGCCAAGCCTAAGCTCCAGGTGCGCCGGTTTGGTTCCCTAAGTAGGACGTCAGCTGAATCTTGTCAGGAGTCTCCCATCGTGTTCACCTGTTGCATCGCTAACCCACAGAGGACGGCCCACGGTCTAGGTTGGCCCATCACGTCCTCTTCCTTCCAAACCCAGTCGAGCTTTGCCTCCAAGTTCCACGCTAACTCGAGGGTCGTGCCTGCCGCGATTTCACGCTCTACCACGTGTTTCCAATCACGGGATGCAACCTCATGGGAGCCGCAAGATGAAGCCAGAGATTTCTGGACTGTGTCGATGATATTTCTCCGGCTGAATATGCGATAGGCATTGTCAATATTGGCTTCGTCGACGGCAGGAACATCCAAATCAATCCGTGTACCGATAGCTGGACACCTGAGCTCAATAGAAGCGGGTATTTTTCCGCCCAGATGACGCCTGCAATAACTGCTCGATCAAAAGCTGTGTCCTGACTAATTTGTACTGACCATAACTGCCAGCACCAGTCCATAGCCCTTGTACGACATTTTGGCTTAAAAATGAACACGTTCGTCCCTTCTTGCACGCGATCAAATAAAGCTCGGGCTTTTGATTGGTTGTCACGGACTGGTGCGCGTGGACACAAGATACAGAATGTGAAGTCGGTGAAGGAATAAAGGGTTGAATGTGTTCGTTGAGATTTAAGAGGTATTATGAATGCAAGATGTTTGTGTCCAGTGATGTATTCTTTCCCTGGCAAGGTCTAGTGGGATGGACATCATTGCTCAGCAGGTTAGAAGAATAGACTCACATAGTCTTGGTAAATTTCAAGCCGCTCTCCTCGCCAGACCACCAGAAATTCAGCCCAGTCCTCGTATCTAAGATGAGGAGTCGTACGATTCTGAACCTCATCAAAGTGCCGAGGTAATGACTCTGCTTTTGTGTAGCTGACTCTGACGAGCATTCTGTCTATGAACTGCATATCAACGGACACCTTCTAGTCGCACAATTCAAGATACTGACCTCGGAGCACAATATTTGCCCGCTCTTTACTCTTAGATTGTTCACATGAGGGTGTCTCATCCAAGGTAACTCCTGCACTAGTTTCATCTACTTCGCTTCCACTTCTTGCAAGGACAGCCGTAGGAGGCGCGGGGATATCGACATCAGTTGGGAGCTGCAAGTTCGAGGAATCCTCCTCGTTTGCATGGTCAAAGCTTCTATCCTTCCCCTTCCCCTTGTCCAAGCCCGTTGGTGCGAACTGAGAATCTGAGCCTGATGGAGTGGTTATATGACCGCCAATGAAGAATGAAGTCTTTCGTTTATTGGCGTTCATGTGTGCCAAAGAATTCTTTCCCTTTAAGATAGTAGGTCGTTGAGAGCCCTCTGGGGGTGCAACACTAATGTCATTAGCGGAAGGTCGGTGCTCGGAAACTATGCCAGCGATGAGAAGATCCGCGCTAGAAGAGAGCTCTGAACTTGGGAAAGGAGACATGGATGCTTGAGAGTTAAGAACTGCGCTAGGAGAAAACTCTGTCCTAGCTGTGACAAACGTTTGACCACCGACCGTAGAAGGGGGCTCGATTGTGGAAGGGGCCTCAGTTTCAACTTCGTGACAGGTTTGATTTACCTGTGGAAACGATGCCGGGGGGCTGTCAAGAACGTTTACGCCTAAAACGTTCCCGATTTCGAAGCTTCCCCCTACCCAACGTTGTGTGGTAGTGCCAGCGTCTTTTTTGCGATGCCTCAAAGATCCGCCCCATTCGCTTTCTTGCCACTTGTTCCACATATTTTGTCGTTCATGCGTCTCAGCTTGCTGTCCCCAGTCTTCCTTTCTCCCACCTTGTTGAAGAAAACCGTGATATGCATGGTTTTGGAGGAACGACATGGACGATTTATCGGCCCCATCACTTCCTTCATCGCTTGAATGTAGCCACCTTGATATTTGATTTGTGACCTTTCTGTTGGATGAATCTAAGTCTGCTTGTAAGGCAACTTTCTCTGGCATGGGTCCTATGAAAATCCGGCGTCTTGAATGATCATAAGTAGCGAGAGACTCGCCGGGATGTGCCAATGCGACACCACGCGAAATTGGTTCACTTTGATGCGTCTGCAAGGAAGCCATGAGCAAGTGGGGTTGGGTGTTGAGTGGCTTAGGGCCTAGCGCCTAGCACAAGACCACCCGTAACGGTATTAATGATGGAGCGTTCAACAATGAAAGTGGCTAAAGTCGCGTCATCAAACCCTAACCTTACTTTAGGGTTTGTTTGCAAGCCATTATAATTTAGAAGGCTATTAACATTAAACTATGTGAGTGTCTATGTAAGTTTGTATGTAAATCGAGTGGGGGTTTAACGTTTGGCGGATGTACGGTCCGTGGCCTAATACCAGCCGGCTATTTCGAATCGGCTTTACCGTGCTCCAGTATCTGGTGCGACTCCACCACGTACTTTTCGGCTTCCTCCCTCGAGAATCTGTTCAAGCATCAGATGAAATATTCATCAAAGTTGCGCAATTTACGTACCCAAGCTTGCGCCCTTTGACAAGCATGTCTGGTTCTCGGAGGGCGAAAGGGTTTACGTCAGTCTCGGTGTTCAGGTTGGCGAAACTGTGGTTCACGAAACGGTGCGTGGATTCATCAGACCGCACAGCGTAAATAACGTCAAGTAGCTTGGCGCCAGGGTCTAGACGCCAATAATCTTTGGCAATCTCCGGAGCAGGCATATTGCTCCATTCAGGTAGACGTCCGGCTTCCATGTCCTCGATGCATCGAGTGCTAAGTTGGTTAGCATTGCTGCACTAAGACAAATAAAACTGGTTCTTACTAGGTTAAGACGGCCTCTTCCTCTAGGTACGCAACAAATCGGTGACATGTGCGGGGCGATATTATATAGGATAAGACTGAGAGTGCGAGTTAGCAGCGTGTTTGAGATCCCGACCGATTCGATATCACCCACAAAACAAGTTAAAAAATACGCCCTGTGCCCCTAAAACCAAACCTCGGAAAAATAATGAAGGCCTTCGCAAGGTCATAAAGGTCCTATACAAAATGCCTAGTTAGTCCTATTCAACTTCGCGAAACACAATGCATTCACATTAGATGCATTCTTTCATTCTCGGCTTCCTCCAGCAAGGTATGTATCCAACCAGAGTCTCGACGCTGTTGAATAATTAAGAATGTGATAGTCAAAAAGAAGTCTAGCTGACCATGAGACGCAAACTTGTGAGGTGGCGGAGCATCGCCGCAACCATTCCGGGCACTCCGGCGACTGTCTCTAAGAAAAGGATGCGCTAAACAGCGGTAATGAAACAACGGAAATAACACTTGATGGTAGATATGCTCACACTTAACCACGCCTTCTCATCTAAGATATATCCGCCCTTCTTGAGTTCTTCGAGCGACATCTTGCTATCAGCGGGGATCGGCTTGTGTTTATAACCAGACACTAGGTCAAATCCCCATCTGACATGTACATGAGTGCTTGCACGATACTATAAAGACTGTCTCACCTTGTCAACCTTACAAGGTTGTATGCAATTTTGTCCGATATGGTTTTCGCTTCCCTTTGGAGAACCTGCCCGCTTGCATTTAATACAAATTGTGATCAGGGAAGAAAGGCAGGAGGTACCTCGACTGCTTTGATTTCCTCCTGAGAGTATACAGGATGGAACAGAACCCAATCGCCTCGGACGATGGTGTGTGGCAATGTGCTAATTGCATCAGGAGCGGTCAGACCCTGCTTAGATGCAGCCGAGTCCTCTGCGAAAGAATTGCCGATGCGTCAGTAACGAGAAACAACAATGGATAGATGAGCCTCACTGAGATGGAAGCCCTCCGTTCCCGTAGCCGATCCTTCATTGATTCGTTTCCCTGTCAATGAGTTGTTGTTTGCCTGACCGCTATGAATGAGCGCTCGTGTTGCCAGCGTAGGTCCTAATTTAGGGGCTAGGCTCGATCCAGAGTGAAGTATGCCAACGCGGCAGGCAGGTGTGGCACAAATAAGGGCAGTCCTCAGCATACTCGACATAGATAATAGAACGCAGGTCCGACGTTTAAGAAGAAGAACGTTATTATACGCGCATGGTACCGTGGAGCGCGCAAGTCGGTCTCTTATGTTAGACGCGTCCCCGAATGGCTCCGACTCGCATCCGAGACAGTCCGTAACCCGACGGGTAAGAAGATCCGAATAGGTCTGGTATCCTGTGCTCTTGTGTTCTGTGCTTCACTTGGTTTTGATACTTTACCGCCTTGAGAGCACATAAGTACTGAAGCTGAAGAATTATATTCTGGACCAGCCAGTACTGTGAACGTTCGATCGTGAAGTTGTGTGCGCGCTGTTCTTACGTGATCATACCAGATACGGCAGGTGCTCAAGAACAAGGGCCACAACACAATTTTGATCAGATAAGTCTAAGCGTAAATCTCTCGACATGAGTATAGGCTGAGTATTGATAGGACCTACAAAGCAGTGTGCACTGAAGTGGATTACTATGACACTATACCTGCAGGCACTCTGAGTCATCGCGCATAGACCGGAATAACATAAAAACCAACCACCGTCGGAGACAATATTAATAGGCACACAGCTTTTCAACATATTAGATAGACCGGACTGAGCTCAAAGTTGACGCCCAAGGGCAAGCTTCAAGTCCAGACTCTCCATTGAGTTGTAAGATTTGGCCCGACCGCAGCTCCGCAGATGTCATGGGCTGGAAACGTGTGGCAGAAACACGAGGAGGATACATTTGATCCACGCAGTCATTTTAAGACAGAATTTTGTCATGAACATGCGCATCACAATGGAAGTTTCATTGATCAGGGGAAGCATACATACCCGTGTCGAATGGAGCTTAGGGAGGCGCCAGAACTATTCAGTGTGCCTGTGCGGTATCTGCGCTTGCCCTGGTTGTATAGTGGATATGCAGCTTGACAATGTGAGAAAGTGCCCACATCGGTTTCAAAAGGGCACTGCAGACACTTCTTTGACATGTTGGTCTCATTGTGATCATAAGACGACCCCAACAGCAGGATCCGCTATACTGGTAATCGGCACTCCACTGTGGGACATTAGCTTACCCACAACGCAAAGTGCTGTGGACAGTATAGATGCACCGAACATGAAGATACCCCATTCTGGAATTACTAGTAACGCGAATAGCATTAATGAAGAAGGAAGATCCAACGTGACTTGATTCTATAGCGTTGTCAGAGTAAAGGGTCCACACAAATCTAATAATGCGACTTGTGTCCACTTCTAGGCTTGGTCGACTGGGTGAAAGCCGCTGGGGGTTGTTTCCTTGTAGACAAGAGGGGAGAAACATCAAACAGATGTAGAATTCAGCGATAAAGTTCATTACCGAGACTTTAGCGGCTAGTGTCAAGGGCACTTCAAGGCAATCGCCCCTGTCTAGAACACCCCGCCACCAGACGATCGCATCAGAAGATGCTGATAGCTCGCTCCATCGATAAATGGCGGCCCCATAAGGTTCCAATTATTCCACGTTCATGGATGGATAGAAGACATGAGGTGATTCATTTCCGAGGGCGGCGACGAGTCATTTTAAAAGGATCCAAAGCTTTTTTTGTTTTTGAGTTAGCGGTGCGGACCAAGAGGGATGAACGCACTTTAATGGTTGTATCCATGGCAAAACATGAACATACTGAGAATGCAGTGTGATCATGGGAGATCCGGACCTGTTTGTGTAAATCATATAATTAATTCTGGCCAAGGAGCGCTTGAGAACAACATAGTTTGAGAGCACGAAAGGGGACCAACGAGGCGTCGCTAACTCAGAAGCCTGCAGGAAAACGCGTTGATGGATTGAAAGCACAGGTATAAAGACGTAGTGGGATCTGAGACTAAGCCCACAGGGTATATCCGGCGCAAAAAAGCATATTTCATCTCGAGGAGCCAACTTTGTGGTGCTATCACAGAAGTGACCGACGTCATGAGATCTCGTTTGAAGCAAAGAACAAGAAGCAGCTTGAGTGGTAAGTCGGAACTGAGTAAAGCTTGTGCACAGCTTAAAAGACAAGAGGCGTGGTTGCCTCCCGGATCCGTAAAGTCGGGTTTGCATGGCAATGATGAGGACCCAAGTTTGGACATTGTGGACGATTTCAACGTGTTTGAGAAAGATAGCTCGCCATCTGACGGAGTGTAACAAACGAAGCAGCTGACAGAAACATAAGGAAACACAAGGCTACCAAGGGGTATCGAAAAAGGAATCAAGGGCTGACAGGCGTTGAACAGGCGTCATGCTAGTTCAAGGCTTGTGGCTTCGATCCAAGTCGAAGGCCTGATCTGCCGGTTCAATTTTCTACTTTCCTTCCGGCTACATAAAAAGGCTTAACCTTTCACCAACGACCCAATCTTTCTTCCTTTTCACTCACAGCGGCTGGTTTTTTGTTCTAGCAGATGTGTGCATAAGCATCGATGGAAAACGTAGCGCAGTATAGTAATTCACTCGTCTACCCATCATCCAGCACACCTGGCACACGCTCACACGAGGATGATAATCCTGTAAACGCGTCTTCCGCCTGGTTATCTGGGCAGAGGTCTGCTTCAAACTCTTCTACGAGTTCTACTCAGCTATCATCCATATATTCCGCGGTGGATCGTCCTCCAGATCATGGAGATTATGCTTCTACATCCACATCGTACGGGCAAGTGCAGCCCAACGACTCGTATTCCAATTATTCCCAACCATCCAACATTCGTCCCGAAGATGATGGAAATCACTCCGCGACAATCGCCCTCTCTCCTCAAATTTCGGGTAGCATAGGCCCTTCTAGGCTCACGCGCCGACAAACACGCGCACAATCCACCCTTCACCTTGGTCTCAGAAGAGACAGACCACCTGCACCATCAAACGTGCAGTCTGATTTACATGGGGCTGATGAGGTACGTCACAACTCTTACTTCGCTCATCATTCCATCTTGCTCATCACCTCCTTTACCAGTCTTCCTACTACATGTCACCAGGGAGCGCCGTTTCGCGCCCTCAGACACCTGCAAGCAGTAGCGACCCAAATCGCTACCAGCTGCCTGACAGAATGTCTTTCACAATGGGTTCGGGTGGTATACCCTTGCAATCACCTCGGTACCTGAGCACGCCTGTGTCAGCATCGCCCTATTCCCCGTTTCCCATGTATCACCAGCATTCACGTTCGGCATCATCTTACTCTACCTCTAATCCACGCTCAGCTTCGCCCGCATTAAGCGTCGCATCTGCACTCACATCTATCTCATCCGCTACCTCCGCCCCAAACTCCCAGACCTTCCCAGCCTTCCCACTTCCTTCACCTCCAGGCGCTGTCATTCCACGTGCCAAGCAACGAAAGCAACGTCTTTTTAACGTTGACCGTAAGGCCATCTGCATTTACCACCAAGACAACCCCAATGCACGGCAGGAAGATATCGCAGCGCGGTATGGTGTTGAACGGAGCACCATCAGCAAAATTCTGAAAAATAAAACAAAATGGATGAATGTCCCAGAGGACGAAGATATGCGTGTGGCCAAGCACAGGTAATGATCGCCTTTGTCTACTCTTCTTTCGTCCATCTCACTTGTATCAGGCCTTCAAAATTCCCCGAGGTCGAAGAGGCACTCGTTGAGTGGCTACTTCAAATGAAGCAGCAACAACAAAACACACTACTCTCTGATAACCTCATTCGCACAAAGGCCAAGGAAACTGCTCGCAGTTTGCAGATCCCGGACGAGAGATTCAAAGCTAGTTCGGGATGGGTCGAAAACTTCAAGCATCGCCATAACATTCGCAAGGGCGTCTGGCAAGGTCACGAGAAGGTTCTGCGGGCTTCTCGTGGCCTTGCGGGTGCCCAAGAGCACAGACGCGGCGCCACAGACACAGTGCTTTCGCCCCTTAATCCTGCATTCGAGGGTCGCTCTGAGGTTGCGAATGGACACGATTCCGAAGAGCATTCAACGATGGCTGATGGCGATGATGACATGGAATCAGAAGATGAGCCAGAAGTTCCGCACCCTCTGCAATCACAAAGCGATACTGGACCTTCTTTGTCCCAGGCACCGCTGGGACCCACTCTCCCCTTACCACGCATGTGGGCCCTTCAAACGGATCATCTAACCGCTCCCAACACGCCACTTTCTTCGGCGCCGCCGGGCAATGCTCATGAACCCATACCTCATCAGTCCTTTGTACACCAACGCCACGAGGAACGGCAGCCAGACCCGGTCGCAGCGGACATGAATTTATCCGCTCTTCCAAATCCTGTGCAGCAGCACCTTCAGGTGACAGACCCGCAGCAAGGGGTACAGCTCACGCACCCAGATCCCAGCTCCCAATATACCGAGCCGGCTGTTGTATACCAACCCGCGCCACCTATTACAGCGGGCGATACTATTGCTAATATCGGGGAAGCTGAGGATGCCATTAACAAAGTCATAGGCTTTGTCGACTCTCGTCCCAATCTCCTGTCTCAGACACAGCGAGATGTTCTCCACGAGATCAAATGCACGCTCTTCCAACTCGGAAGTGGAGTGCCGTTCGACCGTAACTGGAGATAATACCGGACATCCCTCGATGGTTCCTTCACTCCGCACGCTTGGATCAACATCCCACATCCACGTGCAATTTTTTTTTCTTGCCTTGCCTCTCACCATGTTCTACATGCATTTAATCATTTTCCCATGCCTTGCATTCACCCGACATTGCACGATCGCATCAACAATTTACATGTCTCTCGTAGGGTCTCATTCGTGCCCGCATTCACACTCGGTACATACTCGTAGCTGCATGTCATACCTCGCATTTGATACATCCCTCCTGCATCCACCTAGTTCTTGGACTCTCTGCTGTTTTACCTAGCTCATTTGCAATGCAGAGACATTAAGTTGTCTGTGTACTATTGCTTGATCGTTATATTTTGCAATTGCCTTGCAATTGTTCAGGCATGCTATAATCATTTATAATATACCGTCGTACGCGTCCATCAATCTTCTCTGTGGCGCTGCTTGATATCAGGTCACTTAAATGACATGCGAACTGCGTCTGTCGATTGGCCACGCGGAGCCCTATTTTCCCGACGGAATACTTGAGGGTCAAATCCGCAAAATCACATCTGAATTATTTTTGGGATATGTAAGTACAGCTTGTAAAATATTCGTGGGCAACGCACCAGCAGCAGCACACGGACTGTCAAGATTTGGAGGCTTTGCCACCTGAAGTGACCTTGGGTGGTTCGCTGCGTAGCATATAGGTAAATTCAAATTATGCGTATACGGGACTATCAGCCATACGCATCAACGGTGTTTTTCATGATCGTGAGTTTGCCGGCTGATGCAGCAGATACCATTTGCTGTTCAATGGATTTGTTTATCTTGGCCGTCAGTGACTACGTATCCAGCATAATGGTCAATGAAACTCGTAATTCATTAGAAGACGAAGACTTGCCTGCCTCATGGAAGCCTGCTTGACCAGGGCGGTCTTTTTGGGTGGAATGTACCGTTTCCCTTTTTTCGGGTTGGCAGCGGCCTTGGCAGCTTGCCTTGACGATGAAGCTTTGTTCTGAAGACCCTTGGTTTTGCCCTGGACCATTGATGATAAGATGCGTGCTTTCGCGTTGAGTTATGTCAAAGTTATGTGTTACAAAGTTACATATCGGGTCGACACATAAATCACACCGGAAAATTCCGGTTAGCTTTCCTCCGCCGCTAGCTTGCGGTTCAGTCTGCTATTTCCATCGTCGGTGCCAGCTATGCTCTCGGTATCTCATGTTCTACGCGTTCAGCGCGTAGCTGTATCACGCGGGAAGGTCAGTGTACTTTCAAGGTGTTCTTATTGGCTTGTAGCGATTGAGTTGACTTTGGCAGCGTGCTTTGCATGACATGGTCACGCTTCCTGACCGTAAACCAATCATTTCGTACGGAACACCTGGCTACAGCGCAGTGAGCGGTCATGTTGTCACCGTCTTTGGCTGCACAGGATTTCTCGGACGTTATCTCGTCTCGAAACTTGGTAAGCTTAATTTGGCCCACCTGAAGGTTTTGGCGTCTACCAACACTCCACTTTGCAGCTAGAATGGGTACACAGGTCATCGTGCCTTACCGTGAAGAGGATGAGAAGAGGCACCTCAAACCAATGGGCGACCTAGGCCAGATAGTCTCCATGGTAGCGTTGCATCTGTTTCCATCTCCCAATCGCGACCATCTTAAATTCATTCAAGGAATGGGATATCCGGAATGAAGAACAAATTGCTGAGTGCTTAAGGCATTCCGACATTGTTTACAACCTTGTCGGCCGAGAATATGAAACAAAGTATATTTTGAATTTAATATCCTACCTCAACCCACGCACTCACTCCACTCGAATCATCTCAGGAACTTTAAATACTCTGACGTTCATGTCAGCGGAGCGGAGAGGATTGCAAAAATCGCGGCACAAGCAGGAGTACCACGCCTAGTGCATGTTTCTCACCTGAATGCTTCGACATCTTCCACGTCGCATTTCTACCGAACCAAAGCTGAGGGCGAAGAGCGGGTTAGGGATGCCTTCCCCGCTGCCACTATTGTCCGCCCTGGCCAAATGTATGGCTGCGAAGACAAGTTCTTGAATAACATGGCTAGTAAGTCTTGGACATCTGCTTCATCGTTTACCCATTGATCAGACTGATATGTAAAGGTTGGCCTATCTGGTGGAAACTCAACCACGGAGAAACCAAAATTCGACCAGTTCACGTAAATCTTGACCCTGTCGTGGTCATGATCTTCCTTCTGATGGTGGTTTGACAGGTTATGGACGTTGCTCAAGCTTTAACCAATCTGATGACGATCCCCCAAATTTCCGGCACTATTTCCCTTCCTGGACCAAGAACGTTGACGACGGAGTACCTATTAGACATGGTGTCCTCTTTGACATATATCCCGCCATCGAGCGCACCTGTGCTACCTAAGTCTATAGCGTCGGCACTTGCCAAGGTTGCCCAGGCACCGTGGTGGCCGCTCATTAGCCCTGATGAGGTGGAGAGGCGCTACATAGATGACGTGGACGTTCCAGGCGATTGGGAAGCTGTAGGCGTGACTCCTGACGAGATCGAGAACCATGCGATCACGTACCTACGAAGGTATCGTTCGGCGTACGTATCTTGTCGACTGCGTGTTACCCGAGGCGCTAAATTTCCCTTTGCCTTGTAGAGAGAACTTCGTGCGACCGGTGGTTTTCCCTGCGCGGTCCAGCTAGGCGAATGTCATTTCCGACGCTCACGATTCGTGGCCCGTTTCATGATACCGTAGGATATATACTATGAGTCATATCGGATCTTCATGGGCGTTGCTATTTGTCCCATACTGGAACGATGAATGATTTCATGAAAGCGTTGCTAGGATGCATTAGCACGAGTGAACCTGAGAACTTATTCTCATGACGCTGGGCACAGGCCAAGAAGTCGTTCAAATGCCACCCGAACCCAGGTGAAACAAAAGCAGACGTGCGTGAGCTGCTTAATGAACTGAGTTGAGTTTTATTATAGCACATTAAAATGACACGTGGTCGATGATTCGCTGCAACACACGATGTTTCTGCCGGCGGATACTGCGGAACGCGAGAGAAGTATGTGTAAGGTTACACGTGTGCATAGAGTATCTGAGTACTTGTAACTGCTGGCAAGCTGAAGGAACTGCTTGAAAACAGGCTGGCTTTTTGATCAGAAGCCGGGTGGAACGATACCCTTTTGAGGTGCCTGATTTGAGCCGGGTGGCGGTGGGTAAGCTGATCCTGGCGAAAGCATCTACAAGAAACGAAGCATCAAGAATCAGTAAACAAGCCATATCAAAGCGACAGAAGAATATGATCAACTGTCCAAACGCTTACCTGCTGAGCACCTTGTTGTTGCGCCATCATTTCGCGTTCCTGTGCTACTATCTTTGCCTCATCCTCCAAACTGAGCGCTAGGGGAAGCCCTACGAGGAGGGCAGAAGTGGTGACAACCCAGACGATGTTACCAATGACTTTTCCGCTGGCCTTGACCAACGACGCAGCTTTTGAGACCTTGGTAGAAATGCTGTGTCTGGTACTTGGAGGCACTATGTCTACCAGTGCGCTTATGCGATCATACAAGTTTTCTTCTGCAGAAAGCTCAGAGGAGATTGAAGAGATTGACTCTTGAGAAGAATGATGCGATGATGAGGATGAAGCATAAGGAGAGTTGCCCGAAGACTGTGGGTCTTTTTCTTCTACGATCTCGACCTTGACCATGGTTGAACACAACGACTGAAAAATTGGAGCCGACGTGAGAGTCTGGACTTCGGTGCCGGCAATGCCTTGATCGGAGTTTATATTCCAGTTTGTCATAATCTGTCTTATCCAAAAACGAAATCTTTCTTGCCGAATCAACAGAATTTGCAGCTAAAGTCAGTTTCGAAAAGGAAAACAATCCGATTTGGGAATTTTGACAATATCCCTATTACGGAGGAATTATATGACTATGGTATTATAAGTACAAGGATGGCCCAATATAAACGATTCCTCCTTGTCCCTCCTGTTATTTCTTCTTAATTATATCAGTCTATACCACCGCATCATAATATGCAGAACGGCGACCATGTTCGCAATGATATTGGTCACTCCTTCTCGCATCCTGGTAAATGCGTTTTGAATCAATCATTAACTCTCATTTCTCACAACGTCACACCTCCCCAAGGCCTCATTCTCCCAACTCAATCTGTTCAGAATCAGATCCATGAGTTAGCCAAGACCCTTCCGCCTCCAAGGAAGCAAAACACCGCGTGTGATGCCTGCAGGTCTGCGCTGCATACTGGTGATCGGCGTCCGCGAACTTATTCACTCTCATCACTCCAGGTCCCGAAAGGTCAAATGTAATAGACTTCCTGGTGAAGACAAGGTAGGTAATATCTGAGCAATGCCGCCCACATTTATCTGATTTATTCTCCATTATTCCAGTGCCAGGTAATTGCATCTTCCTTATATGCTTGACTACGAGGTTCTGAAGATAAACTCCAGCACTGCTTGTCCAAGAACTATCCTTGCACGTCAGTAATTCTCTATATTTAATTGTTGAGCCGTGAGCCGACCCGTTCTTTAGCCATTTTGTCCAACAAGCGACCAGCGAAAAGAAGCGTAGCGCTGCCGCTCGGAGGCCGAGAAATATATCAACAAGTTCAAGGTTAGCTTCGGGCACTCCTATATTGTCTCGCTTATTCATTGTATCTCTGATATTCGATTGTCGATCTTTTTGTCATTTCGCTATCTCTGCGCAACCTTCGTCGCTGCCGCCGCCTTACCTACCCGACATTCAGCTCCTCTCCTGTATCTGCTAGGTACGACACTATAGTGTTTGTTCAACTTATCATCTAACATCTGCCGATAGCTCATCGCCCATTGCTGAACATAACACTCCCCCCTGGTTTAAAGCCGCATTTGGTCCATGGAATTCAGGGCGCCTACAAAGTTATGGTGGTCTCAACATGCAATCCACTACTCCAACACTTCTTCACCACCTATTTGCTCCGGAAAGGTAGATACTGTATTCTATTCGCGTCGCCTGGCTGACTTATGTTGTCACGTCAGCGACTCCACATTTATGTTTAAATCACGGTCACCAGGCTACGCCACATGGGGAGACATGGCATCCAAACTTGAAGATGAAGCCTTCCGAGCAGAGTACGTTGCATCTACCCCTTTCCTCTTACATTACGTAAACGATCGAAATTATCGCGGTGTACGTCAAGCGTTATCATGTTCCATGATGGTTACTGAAGAGCCTCTTCGAAGTGGCTTTACTGTTCCTTTTCATTTGCCGTATCGATCCGTTCCTAATAGGCTGTTACTGATGCATCTGGCTTTGCTTCTGATGACAGGTTCGCCCTTGACCTAGTTGAAGTTTATTTCCAGATAGTCCATACCCGTCTTCCTCTTCTCAACCCCTTGCAGTTTCGTGCGCGGTTAAATCTCCAGGCGACGCAACAAAGGCCAGTGATTGCAAAACAGGATGAACCATTACACCCAGCCCTTATCGCAACGGTGCTGGCCTGGGGTGCAAAATTCTCCGAACATCCTCTTCTGGTGGCAGATCGCGAAAGAAATGGTGGACAAAGCCTTCTCGCTAAAGCGCTCATCAACCGCACCCGAGAGCTGGCCGAGTCATTAAAAGTGCACCGTATACCAAACCCAAACCATGTCGTCATCTCGTTGCTCATCGAACCTCTGCAATGTCGTACGTGTTCTATTCCGCTGACTTTGCATTTGCTCATCATTATGCAACAGAGGATCCACGACACGACAACGGTAATATTGACCTAATTGTTATCATTGTTGCGGCTAACAGGAAGCAGGCTTCCACGGGTTCTGGCTCACTAGTGGGATACGTAACTTGCTTGGACTACAGGTAAGTCAAATGATTACATTCAAAAGAACCATTCTAAGAAAACTATTTGAAGATCAATCACAAATCCGTGATGGCGGATATCAAAGATCCCGAGGCGCGCGGTACCATGATTTTCGCTTGGTGGATGGCTTGTTTGTCAGATGCATTCTCCTCATTTTATTACCGCCGGAAACCCATGCTGTACGTTTAAGGAGATGTTTTCTCTATGGAACGCTAATATCCGCCCATGTAGTGATGACGACGACTACGACATCGACTTCTACACCGCTGATCAGAATACTCAGGAGGCCACCGACCCCACGGCTCCATCCCCTAGAGAACAACTTGAGGTGAGATTCAGGGTCGTGTTGCGAAAACTCACACTTACATCATTCTTAGTTTTTGGTTGGTAAACTCTAAACGGTGCCCTTAGATGTGTACTTACACTTTACCAGGGGTACTACCGAGCAGCACACGCCCTTGCTCGGATCTCAAGGACAATCGCTCGCCAACTCTGGAGGCCATCTACAGATCAAGACGGCATCCCGCTTGATTCCGTCCTGTTGTATATCTCGGATCTAAGCAAATGGAGAGATGCTCATCTGTCCAAGGTCGGTGTGCCACCTAACTTGGAGGCCAATTGGGATTTCGTATCTGCGGTCTCTGCTTGTAAGTAGTCGATATCTTATCATTGTTTTGAGTCTACTAAACTAGCGTTCAGGCGCAAGCGATGCTCAGTATCACGTTACCTGGGTAGCCCTTTTCTTTGCGATGGATGAGTTTGGTATCCGCGACGACACACTCACGTCAAGCAATATCAATCAGATGGAGACTGCAAAACGTAGAGTCATGGAGGAAGCTCTGCAAGCTTCCTTGCGCATTGCGGCGCTCGTAAGTGACTGCAGTTTGGCGAATTACCACCGCTGAATTTTTCCAAGGCTGGAGTACTTACTTCCAACGGTTACTTGGTACGCTTGTCCGTAAAAGTACCACTTTATCAACTAACTTCGTTTAGAAACTGGACCCTGCGGTCATGCATGTCAGCTGTATAAATGCAGGAAATTTACTTGCCCGGCTGGGTCGTCCCGAAGTGTTTCAATGCATCAAAGCGTTGGAACAATACAGCTATGCTTATGAAGAGACCAAGGAACATGCGCGGGAGATCAGCCGCGAGTATGACGTTGCGCTGCAAAAGGGTCCGAATAATTTCCATCAAATGGCTAGCGTTATCAACCCATCTTCCCGTGCCTTCCATACAGAGGCCATGAGCGTCGAGGCACTAACCAATGGTAACGGCAACGGCAAGCACCATGGAAATACGGTGAGCCCTTTTGTTAATTCCCGAGGTGATAGGCTCATGTATGATGCGTTAGTACATGTCGATTTAAAGCGTTATTTCTGGGCTTTACAAGTCCTTTATTATTTTCGTCCTCGCAGATCAGTTACTTGCTGTTCTCTGACGGGTTGTTGTTTACTCTTCTCCCAACCTTCCTGCATCCATATGGACTCACATTTTCGATTATGTAGTTATTCGAGTCTCCCGTTTGGTTTCATCATGTTGTCTAAATAGTACGATGTACTGTAGCAGGATATACTCCAGATAGTGATACCCTTCATCCCAGGCGGACGCTCTTGATAACTTTGGATATACCAGATTGCTCGCCTGTGTATTTTGAGGCATCGCCGATACCGCCTTTGTAAACAGCACGCTGCGATGACACCCTCTTTTTGGCTTGCTCGTATTTTTGGCGTTTTTTGACTCGGGGATTGCGTACACTCTTTGACCTGTGTGGCGTTAGTCCCTTATTTTTCATGATGGCCCGCGTGACCGAGCGCGGGCCAGATGTTTCATCATGTTCACCAGTGACAAGTCTATAGGGATCAGATGAAGAAAATCCCATGATATATGAAGATTAGAGCTTACCGCTCGGCCGCCCGAGCCTCCTCATAGTCCATCTTTTTCTTGCTCTTCTTCTCCGCGGCTTGTCGTTTTACGAGCTCGTAATAGCCATGTGCTTCGGCCGTTTCGCTATCATCGTCGTCTTCAACATCTCTCCGTCTCCTTTTGCTGCGGCTGCTCGTGTCAGTAATTTCGGGATCAACATCATCCAGGTCATCTCCGCCCATCCCCAGCGTTCCGGCTTTTCGCTGCCGCTCATTCTCCATTCTCTGTTCCTTTTCTTTTCTTCGTTCGCGGTACGGAATGTCATCATCACCGCCCACTGCATTGACACGAGCGTTCTGGCGCCGCGCAGTAGCGCTTTCAATACGTGACACATGGAAACGCAAGCTCTTCTTGCGCGCCTGTTTGTCGGTGGCGTCAGCGTGATGTAAGAACGTGGCTTCGCCGAATGCGTCTGTGCTACTGGTGTCAGCGGGGGCCGAACGCTTCTTCTTTGCCAAATTCGAGACCGCCTCGAAGTCAGGCTCGACAAGGTCAAAGATTGGTTGTCCATTTTTATCATCGGAAGTTTTGCGTTTTTTCTTGGGAGGCATAGCTTCAATTTTGTCTGTCTTGGATGTCTTACTGGGTTTATCATCGACGTCCATCAGCAGATCTGTAAGCTCATCAGATTCGAGACCCTTTGTCATGAGGATGCTCCACAAGTCAGGTGTCTCAACTCCTGGTTCGCCGTCTTCGTCTTCATACTCATCATCTTCGTCATCTTCGTCCTGCGATGCGGTGCCGACGCCTAAATTTTCTAGCGTGATGAGTGATTGCTTGAGAGTGAGCAAACGATTCAGGACAGGGTGCTGCCTCAGGAGTAGAGGACGACCTGCGTATTTTTCTGAAGTGCGAAGGTGAAGATAATATGCGAGGGTAGTAGCATAGGTCAGGAGAGCCTCTGTAATGTAAAAAAGGAACTGGTTGGTCAGAAATCCTGACGCAGCACGAGTAAAATAAACAGGAGGTGAGAACTGACGATAGTATACATGCAGAAGTCCGAGTTCAATTCCGTCGGCTTCTTTCTCCGATGTTCTAAACAAATATTGAGCATGACTTGTTTGAAAGCAGTAATTTGAAAAACTCACGCAGCAATTTTTGCCTGCATTTCGATGAGATTACGGGCCGTATCATCCCAGTCACGGGCCAAGGCAAGAGCTTCTGGATTTTCTCTTTCCAGGTGCTGCAAGACGGCCTTCTTGTCATTCAAGGATAGGTCGATTGTGGGCCGTGGTTGTTCCTCCAATAAATCTCTGAAAAAAATGTAAGCCATGGGTAACAGACGAATGATACCACGTACTCGGCTTCAGCGTCGGATTCTTGTTCGAGACCTTCACCCAATCCGAAATCGTCCTCATGGATAGCATCCCGAGCCTTCACTTGCAGTCTACGGGCTTCCTGTTCCTCCAGTTCATTTGCCTCCTCGTCTTCCGAATCGATTTGGGCAGCGTTGGAGGAGTAATACGCTGACTTGCTTCGACCCCAAGATTCATCCTCAGATCCAGTATCTGAAGGAGATGATGCCTTCTTCAACTTGGCCTTGGTTCTTGTCTTGTTCTTTGTGGCGACTGGGTCGTCGTCGTCGTCGTCTTCATCATCTTCAGCTGCATGTCCGTCCTCGTCCTCAGCTTCCTCTGAATCCTCGTCTGATACCCCTTCAAGAGCAAAAACTTCATCCTCATCCTCATCCTCATCTTCAACATCTCCGTCTCCATTCAAAAGAATCTTATCCCTGGATGCATGGACTAAGATAATGATAGTTTTTAACTAGATGCAATCATTTTTGGGTTATGAGAACGCACATTGGTCCTCTTCGTCTAACTCGATATCAGAAGCCTTATTCCACCGTTTTATTTTGCTGTCTTTGCGGTCCACTGGCCGCGGCTTCGAGCGGGAATTACCCTTACCAGATGGACGACGGCGGGGCATACTTCAACTTGGCAGCTAGACTTGAGGTTTTTAGACGCCGTGCCATCATGAAAAATAAATCTAAAATTAGCAATGCTAACCGGCAATAATTAAGATAAGATAAGATCACGGGCACGCCCTTCAAATTTTCAAACTACTACTAGGTCAACGTCAACTCTCAGGAAGCCTAAATGTCTGTATGCTAAGCGCTCAGCGCTCATTCTTACTCTGTAAGTTCTGCCGGAAATTAACACAAGGACTCCGTACAACTCTTAATCAACGTAGGTTTTCTGTATTTTTTGACTATCATTTTCAAGTCATCTTGAACCACTCGGAGGGTTGCCTATCTCGTGGAGCTGTCACTCGTCCTCAAAATGAAGTGATATCTATGCATTCCGATGCTTGTTGATAACGCCGCGGTTCTGGTTCTGCAATCCGTTAATATTGGATCACCATTTTTTGTCTTTAGAGCGTTTCCTTTAGACTGGAAAGCCTACCTCCCGGATATTGTCAATGTGCCTGTGGTCTATGACATCGCCGCAGCGGCAACCCACAGTGTGTGAGTGATCCGCATCACCTAAATTATTTTGACCGAAAGGTAAATTATATCTTGTCAGGCTCTAACGACGCAAAACACAGACATCCAGCAAGATGGAGCAGTATGTGCTTCCTCCTTCATTTACTAAGTCACTGTAACTCTAATTCTCCAAGTCAGTCCAGCTGAGAGCTGATAATCTTCCCGCGCTGCAGCCGCCAGATCATTCGCATTTCACAGACACCTTCCACCACCTGCACCTTCCCTTCCCTTTCCCTGGCAAGCAATTTATCTCTCTTTCTTATTATTTTTCGCCAATAGCATCTGTCCCACACCATTTCCCTTTCCTTGGAATTTTCTTGCCGCCTCCTGAACCTTCTTTCGTCCGTTTCCACTCATGGCATCTCAGCCAATCCCTCGGCACCCTCTCTGCACCTTCTTGCGCCTTCATATCACCTTCTTGTCCCCTCTATCCGCATTTAAACACTCCTGTGCCTCTTATTTGACCGATTTCCCAGCGAGCTTGGCTGCTTGGCCCCCCGCTTTGCGTCCGAACACAGCCCCAGCAGTCAGCCCGCTACCTCCAGGGTAGTTGTTGTGAAACAAACCACCAACCATCTCCCCCGTGCAGAAAAGGCCTTTTATTGGCGCATCCGTCTCTTTCGACAATACGCCAGCCGTGTCCGGATCTATAGCGAGCCCGCCAAAGGTAAAAGTAATACCACACGCGACTTTTACCGCCAGGAAGGGTCCCTGATCGATAGGCAGTGCCCAGTTTGATTTTGGAAGCTCCAGCGCTACCGTGGTAGACTGAGTCGAGAGTCCATCTTTGACCGTGGGGTCCCATCCAAGAGTTGGGTATTCGGCTCGATGATTTTGGATTGCCGCATTGTAATCGTTCACTGTCTTGAGAAAACACCCTTTGTCCTTGAGCCCTTTCTCAAGAAGCTTGTCTGCAAGCTCCTCCATGTTCCCAGCAAATATCTTCTCGACGATCTCATCCCCATATTCCTCCTTCCGGAGAAATGGAATCATGTCTGCACCCCAAATTTGGAATGCGCATCCTTCCGGTTGGAGAAGGATCTGTCGCCCAAACTTGGCATATGTGAAATTTCTGAAATCCTGCCCTTCGTCGACGAAGCGTTGACCATAGATGTTAACCATGATGCCAAGAGGGTATCCTGACTTCGTGAATTGATTACTGAGCTCCCTGTCACCTGCGTTTGCTGGTGCATTTGCGTCCCAACACGTGCTGTGACATCCTGTCCAATCTCCAACAAGTTTTGCACCAACAGCTTCGGCCATGGCGAAGCCATCACCGGTATTGTAAGGAGTGCCCCTGACCTACACGTTATTTCAGTTGTTGTATGTAAGGTTCCTCTAGAAACTGTTGCAACTTACGCGTGCCTTTTCCCATTCAGAACCAAGATATTATTCCATAATTCAGGTCTCGCGCGAGATTCAGTAGTAGTAGTAGAACATCGTGTAACCCGCCCTTTATAAAACCAGGCCTCGCACCCCCAACTCTCAATCCTGCACCTCACCTCCCCATACCCGCCCTCCGAACCCTATATCGGAATTCGCTACACCCGAGGAATAGGAAGTAAAGACGACCCTGTTCCTCTCTCCTTAATCCTCCACTCCAAAAATATGGTAAATGAATCGACGCCAAACATCCCCGCCATCCCAACTAACCAAGCCACACCACCCACATAGCACCGGCTCCAGTAAAGCCAAAGCTAAGTCCGCCACAGGATGATCCTGAACAAACAGACACTTAAGAGTTCCCTCACCAATCGCTATAGCCCTCAGTCATACGCCATTCCACTCAACAACCAAAAAATGCACCTCTCTACTAACTACGCTAGGACAGACAACAAACTGCACATCACCAAAATGCCATCAAGTTGCAAGCAGCGAACACCAACTTCAACAAGTACACCACAAAGATAGTATAAAGTCCCAAGAAAGAGCCCCAAACGTACAACGACCGCATCTAAACCTTGAAGTATACAAATATCACTCCCACCAAAAACACTAGACTATATACAAAAAATTACCGGTCAAACAAGACACTCAGTGCTGCTGAGCTGGAACGGGCGTAAAATACGCACCCTTTTAAGATAGTACCACCACCATCTTCAAGTTCCCGGGGGGGTCGCACTGAAGATACGGGTACTTCTCGCTACGTACAAGTTAGGTAAAACTTTTTCAAGCGTGATTTGTGTTTGAACTTCCACCGCTTTCGGAGAAATAACAGACTTTAGTAGACTTACAGCTGTGTAATGCTAACGTAACACCAACCCTCACCGGTACGTCCAACGAGTCGTCGAGAACGGCGACAACTCCCTCCAACATGCAGACAGGAATAACAGCTCTTTCGAGGTGCGCTAACCCAGCCGCCGTTGCCGATGAAGTGACGTCCACGCGTATCTTGTCAGGTGCCCCCTGATGTACTAGAGGAGGGTTAGCAAGCGTTACAGTGCGGTCTCGTCCGCAGATTCTAGCTGTACCTAGGGATATGACAGCTCCTGAAGTGACCCCTGTAATTTGCGGAACCGGTTCTATTCGGTCTGCGATACGACCACTTCAGGTACCATCTTAGGAGATCTCTTCGCCACCTTACCGAGCGCGCTTTTTATCCACAAGGCAAGTAAGACAGCAAGGTGGCGGTTCGTATGCTCCACTTACCCTCCGTTTTCAAGACCCCGCCATACCGCGAGTCATGACTCCTGCCGCCTTTCCCCAATTAATTCCGGGTATGCTTCCGTGATCTCTTCCGACCTCACCTCTAAACCAAGCTCAGAGGACGGCAGTCCGAGTCCCAACTTTTTCCTTGTTATTGCCCGGAACATCAAGTCTGTCTACCGTTCCTTGACTTAGAAAGTAGAAGAAGCCATCACGACCGTCGTCCTCCAATACTTAGATCGAGTATAACGGATGCCCTTCAGTAGG
>JRHT02000064.1:178168-190521 GCA_011800875.2 Suillus brevipes Sb2 | reverse complement strand
CACTTCTACAGGTCCGGCCAGCCCCCCTTTTGCATATCTATATAAAATAATTATGGCCCAGCCACCCCCAGCATACAGCTGGTTTATTATTACTGTACGTAGAATGTGCATCAGCCAGAATCGTCCTACGTGCTGGCCAGTACAGTGTCTACATAAATTAGTACAGGCTGGCCAGCCTCTGGCTGGTCACTTTCTAGGGCCTTTTGGCAAGTCCTGGGTACAGGTTCTACGCGAGGTGTTGACTGAATGGTCTGGACTCCTTTTATTCAAAGTCTTGCTTGTGGTGAGGACGTACGCGGTTTGGGGGTGCAACAAGAGGTTCTTGACTGTAACATTGGTTTCTACTCCGGTAACCCAATCCTCTCCCGAGCCAAATATTTGCATCTGACTTGAATTCAACCATTCTTCCAGATCATCGCAATAGCGGTGCTACTGATGTCAGACCTCGGTGCAAGTCAATCCGGAGGTCTGTACCTTTCTCCCAGCTTTCGTCCGCTTACGCCTTTTCTTAGATTTGACTGGCATATTTGAAGAAGGACAATATTCTAGCATTATATATGGTCTGTTGATGCTAGTCGAGCTTGGTACGTACCCTTGCAACGATTCTGCTTATTTACGACACAACCCCCCAGTGCTGATGACGCTAACGCTCTACAGACGCTTCAAATTTAACCAATTGGGAGATAGTCCGCTAATGACTACTCTATGCCGGGATGGCGTCATCTACATGCTATGTATCACCCGTGAGTCTCAAAGGTTCTTGGGGTGACACGACCTTACTTTTCTTGTTTTCTTTTCTCTTCGCAGTGGTCTCGATGACGAACTGCATCTCCATAGCCTTACTACCCGTGAGCAACTCGCTATAATCGCAACAAACACACCCTTCTAATCCAGCCTTCTAATCCAGCCATCCTACACCGCACTTCTCGCAGGGTAACCCATACCGTTCCTCACCCGTGTTCAAAGCTGAATCGGCAAAGTCCACAGCTAGTCACGCATAGCGTCCTCGCCTCGCGCATCCTCTTCAATCTCCGAGCCATGTCTGATTTGCAGGATGTTGTGACTGATGGGTTGGCTAGCCTGGGATCGGGGGTGGTTTCGCAGCCTATAGCGTTTGGAACGCCCACTTGTGTGGAGTGTGTGGAAGGGTGGGATTTTGCGAGGTGTTAGTTGTGTTTTCGCTGGCTTGTTTATCGTATGCACTTGTGATGTTGTTAATATAGTCTACTACCTGTACATGTGACAGAGTTAATAGTTTGGTTGCAATGGGCGTCCGTGTCACGCATGCATGAGGGAAGTATACAGTTGAACAGAAGTAAGTATGTCGTTAATCTCATCATCTCATCCTATACACCTTCGTGACAAGGCCCTCATTCCCCATCCGAGCGAGAATGCACAGACGTGCTATCCACAACAGAATGTGATCTCGATCCAGAGCTGAAGAAAGAAATACACAACACGCTCATTAAGTCTCGTCAGACAATAAACCGGTGGGCTTACCTAGGTCTCGCATCTGATACTTGTCCATCTCGAGTACTAGCGCTATTCTCTGGCAAAGGCAAAGGCACCTCGTGAGTCGCAGCTACATTCACCAATCAGTCACCACAACACCACAAAACCCCCAAAACTAACATTTACCGCCCGCATAGGGTGCCCTCAAAAGCATTCGCACAGACGTAATCTACACATGCGATTTTATGCGAGCGGAAGATCGCCTTGTAGCCTTTGTGGCTTACACCGCGGTTAGTGACGACCAGCGCGACGGGGACGTAGGCCCTGCGATGGCAAGAAGTTTCCCAGACGGGCGTTATAGCAAAAAGGATGGTGGATTCGTGAATGAGGTGAATAGGGAGGGGACGCGATGATGTTTAAGCAGTCGAACTAATGGTACGAAACAAGTCGAGTAGCGTACCTTCGACATGAAAAATGGACTGATCATGATGTAAACAACCAATTCATAGTCACGAGATTCATTCCAGGTGTAAGCAGTGCACAACATATAATTTCTAATGTCGCAATGCCAAGCGTGGTACATGAAAGATGCAAGTGGTGTGATATACGTGAAATGATAATGATAATGCCAAGTTCTAAATGCTAATGCTAATGCCAATGATGATGATGGTGTTGTACAGGTAGTATGACGAGATGAAAGAATGATAGTCAAGAAAGATTATACTCGTTCGTAAACGAATGCTGGGACTTGCATTAATATTCTCCGGGTACTCGCATCAGCCTTCAAAAACTCCCCGAACCATATGTCAGTAAAAACTCCTCCAGTCCAGCTGGTACGGAGTAATTCAGATCATTTCCGGAGACAGACTTCCACTGAAGGTCTCCATCGAAGGCGGGGATGGACAGCTGAGAATTGTTATCGGATAACAACCTCGGGTCGATCTGCGGTATGTGGAGAGTGGGGAGATTAAAAGGGACGGTTGGGGTAGGGGACCCACGCGCCAAGCTGTTCATCAAAACGCGCGAATTCCTCCGGAGGGAAGAGTCTTTCCCAGGTGAGTTCACCGAACTCGTCCTGAAATTCAGGGTTACCGGAGTGGCTAGACTCAGCGCGCGAGAGGGCACCACGGTTCAAATCCAGCGATGCAGAGATATCTCCCTCGTTCTGAGTGGGTAGGTAGGGTGCAGCGGCGGATTGTGGAGCAGCACTGTCTGTGGGATAACGACGTGCCATGGGCTGGTAGCCGTGTTGTTTCTTGCGGTGACTCGTCAAGTGTGATGGATGGGCAGTGGTAAATGGGCACTCAGGGCACCTATGCGGGCGTTCGCCGGTGTGGGTATTGATGTGCGTCTGTAAGTTGGTCCTTAGGAGGGCCTTGTAAGTGCAGTCAGGGAATGGACATGCGTGCATGCTGATCAAAGGTCAGGAACCATCTGGTATATAAAGTACGAGTACTTACAAGGCATCATTGTCTTTATCGTGCGTGCGCACGTGTACAGAAAGATTTGAACTGCAGCTTATAGTTTTGCCGCAGATAGGGCAGTTAACAGGCGTCTGCAGAGAACGCGTCATAAGTACAAGACAAGTGATGTGAGGTAGACTAGAAACTCACCGAGTTACCTCTTGCAGGCATCTTGTGATGTGATAGTATGTGAGTGGAGAGAAGGAGTTAGATAGTATGTGAGTGGAGAGAAGCAGTTAGATAGTGTTCGAGTGAAGAGAAGCACTTATATATGATCTGAGGAGGTGGATTGAAGCTTTGGAGTGGATGAAAAGCGCGTGTATTGTGGTATTTCCACATATCCACATCCTCTTTCAAAGCACCAGGCGTGCTGTGGACATCGAGTACGATTGTTTTGCTGTGGCACGCGTTTTTGCCTTTAAAGGCTAAAAGCGCGAAGAAATCGCGTGCGGTGGACTGAGCATAAAGGACGAACCACCCGGTTAGAGTGGAAGGCCAAGGTTCGATGCTTTTCATTTTTGCCTTGTTAGGTAATTTCTGGGTATGGGATGAATGGCTCACTGCTAGTGCTCAGGCCTGAAGGCCTCATGAAAGGGAAGGTAGGGCCAACAGACGCATCGTAAATGAGCCCTACGTCGAGGCACGTCCAAAGACACCGAGGAGGTTCATTTCAGCACTGGTCTCTAGGCCTGGATAGCGTTCGCAGACGCTGGTCGGAATATTGTCAAAGAATTTGGAAGGCTCTAACATTCGTGAGCACTGAAGTGACATGTCGATAATTCAATTTAGGTGCGTATAGCTTTGGCTGTGGTGAGAGCTCACCAATGTTAGACTGAGTTGCACACCGACGTAGTGCAGGATCGCAACATGGGAATGTTATTGGCGAACGACACAGATTGAAACTAAAACGGCCAGAAGTTAGTTGAGGAATTAATGCAAGCGAGAAGCAAAGCACTGCAAGCAGGACTGTGACCGCTTTGAAAATCATGATTTGTATAAATGGGACTCGAAAGACGAAACTCTGGGAGCGCATTTGGGACGCGAGAAGAGACTTTGTTGCATCTAGTGCACAGACAAATATTGAAAATCGACAAGATGAGTACAGTAAGCTTACGTGTGAACTCGGCTGAGTTACATGATGTTGCACTCGACACAGGAAACAATGATATGAGTCATGCAGCAGTCTCTGATAGATAGCTTTCAAGCAAATATTGATTTGTGGGCCGGGAGGAGCGACCGCACCATCACAATCGAAAACGGGATAGCCTGCGTAACGTTCTGGAAGCTGTGAATACAGGAGTCGGAGGAGGAAGGCGGCTCTATGACTCGTAGGGAGCATTCTCGCTGGAACGGATGGTGAGGCGAAGAACACGTGTCTTGGGCGTCTAT
This sequence comes from Suillus brevipes Sb2, assembly GCA_011800875.2. Taxonomy (NCBI): domain Eukaryota; kingdom Fungi; phylum Basidiomycota; class Agaricomycetes; order Boletales; family Suillaceae; genus Suillus; species Suillus brevipes. The sequence goes on along the minus strand of JRHT02000064.1, from coordinate 186,217 downwards.
AGAAATGAGGTATGTTAGCATGAGGCAGCTCAAAAACGCAGAATACACGCACCACTGCAGCTTAGAGAAAGACCCACAAACCCTCGACAACCTCTAGCAAAATGTCGCAGCTCATTCCGAGCACTACACCTCTTCGAACTTTTGAAGATCATGAGGGTACCGTACGGGCAGTCGCAGTTTTCCCCGATAGACGTCGAATGGTTACAAGCTCGGATGACAAGACACTTCGTATTTGGAACTTGGAGGCAGGCGTTGTGTTGAAGAAGATGGAGGGGCATAGCAGTCGGGTGTCGGCATTGGCGGTATCCCGAGATGGTCAAATTATAGCAAGCGGTGATCTTTTCGGAGAGCTCATCGCCTGGCACGGTGAAACTGGAGAATCACTCACCAAACCAATCAAAGCCCACTCCGATCAGATCAACTCGATGGATTTTTCTGCGGATGGCACGGTGCTGGCCTTTGGTTCATGGGACGGCACGACGAAGTTTTGGTGTACCAAAACGTGGCAGATGCAAGGTGATCCAATCGAGTGTGATGGCTACTGCATTCGATATTCGCCATCTGGTGAACTTCTTGCCATCGCAACATACAACAAGATCGAAATTTATAATCCAGGTACGAGGGAACGCGTCGCATCCTTCAAGGCTCACACAAAACACAATTTGTCACTCGCGTGGGCGCCGGATGGCACGCGTCTTCTTTCAGGAGGCGGTAGTGTCGACCCTACGATAAGAGAGTGGGATCCATTGACCTGGCAGCAGGTCGGTCTTCCCTGGAAAGGCCATACTGGCCGTATTTGGGCCATTGCCATTGATCCCAATGGCACCCTCGTCGCAACTGCATCTAGTGATAACCATGTCCGTATCTGGCGGCTCTCAGATCGGCAAAATATCGCCATCTTCGAGCACTCACCCGCGCCCTTTTCTGTCACGTTCTCGGCGGACGGCAGGCATATCCTCAGCGGAGGCTCAGATAGGAAGATCTCAGAGTGGGAAGTACCAAAGGGCGCTCATTCAAAGGCAAGTTTCCATTCCATTCTTCACGCTCATGACAACTCTCGAGCATCCTTTGTGCAGATACTTGCCATCACGACAGCCCGCCATGCATGTGTAACTGGAGACCTGTCTACCGCTGAAGAGTTGCTCACCCAAGATATTCACACCGACGCCAATGACCATACTTTATATGCGCATCGCTCATTCGTCATGGCCCGAAAACACGACTGGGACTACGCCCTTGAGGATGCAATCAAGGTGAGCTATAACGACTCATCATAGCTCCCTTAGTACGAAAAGGCTAACTTTCGTTCGCATAAGTCCATCAGCATTCAGCCTTGAAACCTAATTCCTGGTTTATAGATCGTTCGATGCGTTTCTCGAATTATCCCTCAAAATCAGTGTATCCTTCCGGCTCGATCAAATGTTATGCAACGGAGAAGTGTCGGAAAGCTTGAACTATCCTGCAAGCCCTCGGTGGGTGACACGCTTCTCCCCAATGTACATCTTTCACTAAACATGTCGTAGATTTGTTCTTCCCTCCAGTTCGTGGTGTCCAACTTTGATGACTGCTGTTGGACATGGTTGGCGAATTCAAGAAGGCACAGTACTGTTTGATGTACGTGGTGCTACTTACTGCTTATCCTAACAGAACGCTCGCGGTAGTCCGTCATTGCACTTGTTTATGATCTTCTCGTGCCAATCGACTGTGGAGGATGAAGAGTACATATGATATTTACCTTTGGAAAGAGTGGTGACGCTAATAAGTTGTCACGATCCCACTCCCAAATCATTCGTAAGGACGAACAAAGGGTCGCGAGAAATGATAAGGAAGTGACGAGACCTGGAGCATAATTTGTACCGGAGCACCCATGGGCGGACACTCCATCTATACACTGATACACATGCATGTATGACACATGTACCGTACGATTATCATCTTGAAAGTACAAATGCAAACTACTTAGAGATTCATAACATTTGAAACGAAAAACATAGAACTACAATATTTCTATAGTCCTGATGTCCATCGGGTTTCTAATGTCGTTGACCTGCCCAATGATGTCATGATCCGACGCGATCCTCTTGTATTCCCCACTGCGTTGCTGTGCTAGCAAAAATGCGCTGAAAGGCTGCCCAAGGCGAACAAGCAACCGCAATGCTCGTGATTCTAGATCAAACACATCCTGTGTTACACTGGCAGGAGAACCACTGGACCAGTCGTGTAAAGGAGAAGACGGCGACGTTCCATAACCCTCCTCGCTCTCCGTATTGTGTCCAAAGTCAGATGGTTCCACAAAGTCAGGTAGCTCGAGGAGAGACCGATCCCAGGGACGGACAAGAACAAATTTCTGCTCAATGGGCCTTGCCGGCCAGAACTGAACCAGAGTCTCGTCGGTGCTGATAAATAAGTCGTGAAGCCCGTCTGCCTTCACTCTATACGTGAAATGAGTTTCCACGGCTGGACTACGGACCCGCCTGACTTCCCTGACATTGAATGCAATACAAGGCAGATGCAGTCTCTGTGTCGCAAAACGAGGGGCTCTCATATTCCGAAGCTGGGTGTAAAGGTTCGAAGCAAAATCTACAGCCACAATCTTTCGCAGAGAAGAAACCGATGACTGGATTTCATCTTCGGGTAGGGAAGGTAGCTTGCATGGTGGAGCTTCGTATGAAGTGATGGAGGCTGGTAGACAGCTGTTGAAGTCTGATGATTTTCCGACCCAATCGAGGCCAGTGATATCACCCGACCGAGCCACAATCTCTTGCAGGAGCCGCCCGAGAGCCTTGTCCTGCTTCTCGCCATAATCTACAGGAAGGCGGACTCCAAAGATGCCAAACAACGAGTATGCGATGTCTTCCTGACGCGTGGTGACCCGGGTCGACGCCCAATGAAGTTTCTCTCGCGCACCATTCATACTGGGACGGAAGGCAACAACGGCTGATCGGTCAATCCCCGTCGCAGCCTTCAACTGCTGCATGATTGCAACGGACTCCTTGTGGTTGGGAGTGCGATCATCAAGATAAAGAGTCCAATTGTTCTGATAAAAGAGAATGACTTTGGGAGCGATGAATTCTTGAACCGTCCATCCGCGCGTGTTCCAAGCGCTCTTTGCCAGTGCGTCGGGCTTTGATGAAGGCGGGACATCCGACAGGTAGACGATTGTGAGCGCGGAGTGGTGATACCAGACGAACATAGAGTTCACCGATTGTTGGAGTTCAACATTGTTACTCTTATCGATGCAGCATGTATCGCTCCATGCCCAGTTATGCCCTGCATTGCGAGCAGTTTCGCAGAAGGACCGCAACTTCGTCATGCCGCCAACCGAATCCAACTCCGAGTCGTACACGCTCTTGCCCTGGATATCCTGCAGCAGCGGCTCCTTCCCTTCCCACCTATGTGATAGCATGGCATATTGGAGGTTCCTCCTCACCACTTTTTTGATGCGCTTCATGTGGAGGTCTGGACGCGTGATTGTTAATGATAGAAGCTCCTTATACTCCGTGCTCATTTTGAAGGCGCTTATTTGCGCTTCCCGATCGCATAAGACACCAGTGGTAGTGTCGAGTACACGGAGCGGAGCATTGTCGAGCTGAGCATCAATGACCTGTCGAATAGAACGTTCCACTTCAGAGGGTCCGAGATACTGCTGGCGTAGTTCTGTAGAAAGAGTTAAATACGTTGACGGACGTGTTACCAAAGACTTACTTCGTGTCTGAATGTCGGGTGCATCGTCCAATTTGGAGAGCATCGTTTGGAAGGTCTGGATCGCCTCATCATAGCGTCGTGCACCATGAAGCGCTGCGTGCTTCAAATTGTATCCAAGATAAGACAAAGAGTCGAATTCGATGACCTAAATATCATTGCAATGAGCTTTAGTTATGAAACGATAAATGCCATCGCACCTTCTGCGCATCGAGAAGTGCTTCCATCCATAGCATTTTGCCCAACTTTGCCTTACTACTATTTGCGAAGACGGTAATAGACGCAGAATTGAGGGTGATTGCCGACGAGTATAGGTCGATAGCCCTGTCATAATCGCTCGCAGCGAGGGCGGCATCTCCGTTTGCAGCACAGAGCGCGCCGCATTGTTGCTTGAAAGCTGAGTGAATATGGGTGAGGACTGTAGTCTACATGACATCACGAACTGCGGACTTGCCATTGGACCAAACAAGGCAGCTGGCCTTCGCAGATTCGTCAATGGCGTCCATCATGTATTTGTGTGCTTCAAGGGCTTCGTCTGGTTTACCTGCCGAAAGGAATGCCTGACATCGTTTCTGATGGGCAGTGAGGCACAAGGCCTCCAGGTCCCAGCCAAAGAGCTGGACAAAGCACTTGTTTATGAAAAGCATGATGCACGCAATGTCATCTTGGCGCACCACAGTGAAGTCCACATAGATTTGATTAATGGATTTTGATGAGGGAGCGCCGGCGTTGACAGCGGCGGTGAAGTGACTGGTGGCTTCATCGTGACGCGCGTCACACAAGGCTTTAGTTCCAAGTTCAACACGTAGATATGTCTGATGTGGAAGTTGCAAATATCAGTGTCGATGACCAAGCGTAGCCACAATACACCTACTTCCACGACACGACACCCAATATCGGCATTTAGACAAGCGGTGGCAACTTCTTTGACGAGCAGCATTGCTTCCTCGTGTTGATTCGCGTTGAAGAGTGCGATGGCCTGAAACATGCGATGAAGCAGGGAATATACGAGACGAATTTAATGTACCTTGATCAAGAGAAGAAAATGGTTGGTGGTTGAATCTTGCTTCGTGAATATGGATGCGATGTCAAATGCTATCCTTGCCTCCCGAACAAGGCCTTTTCCGCAGAGGGCAATGCCCTTGGAGATGTAGCCTGTCAATGAGGGCCGAATGCTGATGGACTACGTCACGGACGAAAGTTAGCCTTTTCATAAGAGAGCCATTATAGGTACGTATTACTCACCTTGATTGCATCCTCAAAGGCATGGTCCCAGGCGTGTTTTCGGGCCATAACAAATGAGCGACGGGCATATAAAGAATAGTCGTCGGCGTCAGTGCGAATCTCTTGGGTGAGCAACTTTTCAGCGGTAGGCAGGTCCCCAGTTTTACAAGCGTCGCGGGCTGTCGTGATAGCCAGTATCTGCACGAAGGATGCTCGAACTATGTTATAAGAGTGAAGAATGGAAACTCGCCTTGGAATTGATGTACTTTGGTATTTCCCACTCTGAAATTTTATTATCATAACCTCCGCTGAGGATATGCCTGCCATCAACCGAGAACGTGACACATGTAGGATTAGACGAGTGCTGGAAGATGGCGATGGTTTGTTGATCTGAGAACCGCCAGAGACGGACATGCTTGTCACAAGATGCGGAAGCGGCGAGGGTGCCATCGGGATGAATGGCAATGACGTTGATAGAGTCGGTATGGCCTTCCCAGGGATGACCGACCTGTTGCCAGGTCAATGAATCCCACTCTCGTATAGTAGGATCGTATTTATCGCCAGCTGAAAGAAGGCGTGTCCCATCGGGTGTCCACGCGAGTGACAAGTTGTATTCTGTGTGACCCTTGAGTGATGCGACACGTTCTTTTGTGCCTGGATTATAAATTTGGATATTGTCTCTGATTGCGATGGCAAGAAGTTCACCAGATGGCGAATATCGAACGCAGTAGACATAATCAACACACTCGATTGGATCACCTTGCATCTGCCACGTTTTGGTACACCAAAACTTCACCACGTGATCACCTGAAGTGGCCAGCACCGTACCATCCGGAGAAAAATCCACCGAGCGGATCCAATTGAAGTGGGCTTTAATGGGTTGGGTGATGGATTCACCAGTTTCACCGTGCCAGGCGATGAGCTCTCCATCGTCATCACCACTTGCTATCATTTGACCATCTCGTGACACCGCCAATTCACGCACCCACTTGCTATGCCCCTTCATCTTCTTCAACACAACACCTGTCTCCAAGTCCCAAAGATGAAGTGTCTCGTCGTGCGAGCCTGTAACCATTCGTCGCTTTTTGGGGAAAACTGCGACTGCATATACGGTTCCCTTATGATCTTCAAAAGTTCGAATGGGTGTGGTGCTTGGAATGAGCTGCGACATTTTACTGGAGGCTGTCGAGGGATTGTGGGTGTCTTTCTCTAAGCTGCACAGGCGTGTGTATTGTGCGTTTGTAAGCTGCTTCACCACGCTGTCTCCATAGACGCCCAGGACATGAGGTCGTTCACCTCATTAGCAAGAATACTCCATACGAGTGATAACCAACCACATTGATTAGGGTATAAGAATAGACAACAGACAGTTACACATCCAAGAAGAAATACCTCTCCACACCATCTGCGCCATGTATGATCGCTCCGATCACTCCGTCCGGCCGTATCACAAACACCTTCGTCTGGCCAGCTTCCATGAGATAAACAGAATAAGCATAACCCTGCTAATAAATAAGAACGAGGTCAGCAGGAGATGCATCGGGGGCCAATATTGAGGCCTGGCTTGAGTAGAGCTTCGCTACCACGTTTACTTTGACGGAGGCAGCACATGACACATAAACGTAGTTTCTTAATTTTTATTGTTAATTATACTCCAGAAGCCGTTACGGGCAGTGGAACGTCGTGTTTGAGCCTGCGAACTGCCTACACTAATTGTTCGTTCACAAACATGGAACAAGCTCCATGCACATATTCTAGGGTCTTCTGTAAATACTACTAAGGTTCACCTACTAGCCGCGACTACCACGATTTTCACTCTGCGCCAGTCTACATTGTCCTACTCTGACTTAAACCCAAAAGTCCGTAGCCGCGCGTTTGTTGAGCCCGAATGTAAAAAGCCGCTTTGCTCTCTGCTACGACCAAAACAGCAGTTTCTGTAAGCAATTTTACCACAACCACAACCATCTAGCCATGCAGGTTAATGATGAACAAATTACTCTCCCGTGAGGACTAGTAACAGCACCTTCATAACCGTAGTACTACCTTTAAGTTTCTTACATTCATACGTACATGGTAATTACAACTACAATAACATAACTGCGGTATGTCGTAGAGTAACGCAGGTTGCTTGATTTAGCCGCTCCTGAGCCTACCGACCGTTAAAAAGAACGTAACACTACCGAACCTAGACCGTCCACAACGAGTCTCGCTCCTCGCATAGAAACTCTAGTAACGTGGTAACTAGGGAGACCTCTAGTGCAAGTGGTTCCACCAGACACGCTCGCTCATGTCCATACAAAACGAAGAAAAGTTATGTATCTACGCAAAAGTAGTCAAACGAGATCTGGGTTGTATGCCTACCACTTCTTCCAGTTCGCGAAGAACGCCCACCATACACCAAAACAGAGAGGTCACTACACGGATACGACTAGCGTTAGCAGCATCTACGACGAGTCATACAGACAGAAACTCTCGAAAGAACCTTTTAGCACCCACTATCTACAGGTCACAGGTGTCAGCTAGTCCATACACACGAGAATAGTTCGTCGTGAAGAGCGAGTAAATAGATACTTATCCTGAAGTTATTAAGTCAAAATGTACTACGGCACTCAAACATTCCACCGTACATGCTATATTGACTGACACCGTGACTTGTGGTCCTACCTTTGAACGCGAGCAGCTCTTTCCTGAGCGGCTATTTAGAGAGGAGCTTTATATGTCGCGACTCGAAGTAGAGGTTCTACGAGTCCAAGTGGTGGAGCGAAGAATTGGTACGTAATAACAGACCTGAGCCTGTGCGTAACTACGCTGCTTCAAGGGAGTAAAAGTACGGACCACAGTTGATGCCCAAGTCGCTGTAGCATGACCTAAATAAACGCCACAGCCGACTCCACTCTGGATAGTTGCGGATACCCCACGAGCTTCGACCCCTGTCCCGCGGACTCCGTGGGCTCTACAACATCCACCCCACGTCTCTCAGACCGCACTTCTGCCAAAAACCAGACATGTCTGGTACCATAGTGTGTCACGAGCGGCTCAGAGCGTTTACGAAGGGGCTAGAACCCGCGCGACCTTCGTATGCTGTCTTCACAACTCCATAGTCGTCAACACAACGTAAATAGC
>JRHT02000064.1:126765-173020 GCA_011800875.2 Suillus brevipes Sb2 | reverse complement strand
GCGAAGAACGCCCACCATACACCAAAACAGAGAGGTCACTACACGGATACGACTAGCGTTAGCAGCATCTACGACGAGTCATACAGACAGAAACTCTCGAAAGAACCTTTTAGCACCCACTATCTACAGCTTGACCTTCTTCACCATCCGTATGTTGGGTCTAGAGCAAACTGATGAAAACGCATCTATGTATTGAAAAGAAGCAAAACATACCTGTACTCGCTCGCACAGACCACCTTGGTGAACGTGATCTCCAGAGGGATCAATGGTGCAATGATCTCAAAGATACGCTCCTCGCTCTGAGCAACACCTGCCAGATCCAAGCCATCACAATGCAAGAAAAATTGCCAGCCATCCGAGTCCTCGCCGATTTAGTTCGTTGGACGCAATGAGATGCTGTATGGCGTCAATACAATAACATCAACATTAATGGTACATGCATACCTTCGTTCTTTTGAATTTCCATCATGATGCCAATACTTCCACGACAAGGATCAGGAGTGCCCTCTCATCAAACAAGTAGTAATTGGATGTACCGATCCACCAAGACCAACACCATTTTAACGAATGTCTTTGACGACAAATCCAGCATCGTCTCTCATTTCGCCGAAAAATGTAAGCCCGAGTTGTTTGCGGCGTGCGCTCGATGCCTGAAAACCCAAATTCAGTCTCATCCTGTTACATCTGACCGCGTCTCACTTTTAGCACCATCAGCGCCGATCATCCACTTGGAATCATCATAAATGTCTTCTGGGATCTTATACACGTACCTCGAACAAGGTACAAACACTTGCTTGTTAATCACATCCGTCAAGCGTCCGAGTTTGTGCTGCAAGGTGACGGGCATTGCCGAAGACCTCATATTAATTGTTATTTTTAATTCTTTGATGCAAATACACAGTACACGACGGAGGCAGTTTCATTTGCACCATCCCTTCGAGATGAGTTCGGTCGACTCGCCTTCAGAAGTCACGCATTGGATTTTTTTGTTTGATGCCGAAGATAAATTCTGTTTCATACATGCCTGGCGAATTGTACAACAACTTGAATCTCCGGCCGCCAACCATCACATAGAGCCACCTCATTGAATAAGCGACACCAGTGTCGGTTGCAAGCTGAATCCCATTGAGATATGTACCACAATCTTAGTGCTATCTCACTGTTATCGCTGATAAGCACAAAAGCTTTACCGCAGTGCGGCTGATGGAACCCATAAAACAGGATCCTTACCACAGCTCTGATTCACGCACGCTACAGTTTGTAGTCAGCATCTCACCGTTCACATCTTGTGTCTCCCATTCTAGGAATTGCGCATTGTGCTAGGAGGACAAGGGTGTGGCGAAGTGAATGTGCTAAAATGAAGGGCAATAACACAAAGATTCTCCAGTGGCAAAGTTCACCGCAGTCAAGTGGCGATTTCCACGACTACCCCTTTGATGTACTTACATGGCCTGTGGCAAGCGCCTCTGAACATTGTGGATCCAGCACTATATATTTCGTGTTTACAGTGCGTCTCTTCCTTCCATATCTTTCCATATCTCCATATCTTTCCATCTCTTCATATACTCACGCCAACTTAGCGAATCCTCATGTCTAGCACCATCCGCGATCTCACCTGTCGATCGGTCTATAGGAATATGGCTAGATGTCTAGGCTCTCTAGACCATTTTTTGCAGGCCACGGATGAACTTATGAAATTCGCTGACGTGGAAAAGTGCGAGTTATTGCGCCTCGGCCCAAAGGTCTTGTCATTGTTGTTGCTCATCTCCCATAGTCAACTGATGATATTATTTCCTTGTAGCTCATCTCTCTGATGGAGGTAAATATGATTTCAATTTTGGAAAACTCTTTCGCTGATGCTTTTGGTAATCAAGATCGCGTGCGACACTCTCAGACGGAATGTGGGTTTGTGCCTGCTCGTACTTTGTCCAGAGGAACATGTGCCTTGCAAGGCGGCGTACTTTAAATTGCTTGTTTGGATCAGGGCTCACAGGGCCGCATTCCCTGTTTACATGGACGGTCAGCATTGGTCATTTTTGTGTTTGATTTCATTTTCACCATTTATATAGCCCGAATCAGTTTGCTCTTGGAACCAATAGAGCATAATCTAGTCCTACGGACCAGGGGAATTGACCCTCGTACCCAACTCGGGATTCCGGAACTCATAGTCACCAGGTAGCAGTGACGATCGCCTACCTCCATTTCCTCCGAGGCCGATTGTTCGCGAATTTTGGACGAACGCCCAACAGAGGTTGGTACCGGGAGGCAAATATCATCAAGTTCAAGATGTTCTTCTTACTTGGACCTAATGGCTACTTTAAATCACAGCCCTCGTCTGTATCTCGTCGTCATGAATATGAATAAATTCACAATATGTATCCCTTTGTATGTGACTAGATCCCGGCTTGAGGGCGGGATGTCTCCTCCCCGTCAATGATGGTGTCCATCATTTTTGGATTAATCCATATTCTGAAAAGCACGTTCAAATGCTTTCAAAATTTCAAGTTCTATCACGAAGTTGGATTTGTGATCCGAACCTGTACCTGGCACTGACGCAACTGGACATGTTTTACTGATTTCTAGAAATAAAAGGTGTGCTAAGATTGTCAGCGAGACAAGGGTTGTTTCCACTCGGACACAGTGACATTACCATCCTGTGTGGACAAGGACAGCATTGTTGAGAACTCTCAAAATCAGTCCGTCCTGTAGCATGCTTCGAACCAGTGAGCAATCCATTGCCCCTTGCGATAAAGGAACAGTGCACAACACTGTAAATGACACTAATTATGATGATACATATAGCTGGAACACCTGACGGTACCAGGTATATAGGTGCGCGGCGCAACGATGACGGAATCATACAAACAGCACAGATCGAAGATGTACACGATGTGGCATGGTAGGCGGAGCACAGAAATTAGTATAAAAGGAACTGGTATAGTATGAGATCAGAGAAACGCAGACTAATGGTGTCCATCCAGGTGTTCGGGAGAGATACAACCAATACAAAGCCAAAAGCGAGTCCAGCACCCAGCCTGTCGTATCGTTATGTCTGGGCGCGAGATCACCGATGTAATAACTGCAGTGGTAGCGGGCACGGCAGATGTCGTGGACGACGAGGAGACAGCTTGAGGTTTGGAAGATGGTTGGGTCTGGGTCGCGTGACTCGAACTGGATTGCTGGGTGAGACTGGCCTTCGGCTTTGAACTTTTCGCAGTACTTGGCCTCTTTTCCCTCGCTGAAGCGTTTCTCTGCGTGCTAATAAGCAGAGCTGAACGATGGAGAAACAGAAAACATACCCGTTTCCCCTTTGCATAAGGGACCTGAACAACTGTAGGGCGACGCGCGTGTAGCTCAGTTTCTTCATCACTTGGTCTACGCCATGCAAATATGGTTCGAGGAGCAGAGGTCCGTGACGGGTTATGGGCATCGGAGGGGCTGCGGTGGAATAATCGAGCAAAGAGCGTGCTTCCTTGCGGTGCTGCTGAGGAGGAGTGGGGTGGACTTCGTGCAGAAGACTGAGACAATGGAAGTCAGAATAAAATTCAGTGATACTAAAAACATTAGTACATGAGAACGATCTGATGGGACATCGAAAAAACCTCGAGGCAGATGATGGGCAGGCCTGCGTCGCGGAACCGGGCGTCGCGTGGCATCGTCCTAAGAATAAATATTCGGGGACAGGCCGATCTCCAAGGAAAGTGGTGATTGCGTGTGCGTACTCTTCAACTGGACGCTTTGAGGTCTTATCACGTTTGCGCAATAGTGCATAGCCGCCACCAAGGTCCACTGAACCATCAGGTAGGCCCTTGGGATGCTCATCGAGTTCGGGAATGACAGAGAGAAGTGTATTGACCTTACAACGTCGTACACCTTCTTGTGAAAGATTCGCATAGGGATTAGATGGCTGACGGATTTCTTGACCCAGATTACCAATGGTTCTTTCCATTGTCCACTGGGCATAGCAAATGGGCGGCCCTTTCCGCAACGTCTCCGATACGATATGGCTCGTCTGATGAACACAGGGTCGCACGAAGTGAATCCGGTCTTCCTTACGTTGGTAGTAGTAGAGCTCGAAGTCGCGTTCCCATGTACAGAAAAGTGCATGGGCATTTTGCAAATCTTCGGAGCTGATTTGGTGCTGGCACATCAGCTGGAAGGCGCGAACGAGCTGGCAATGGTGAATCCAATATTTCTCAGGGAGGACGTTGTAGAGCAGAGCGGGTGCAAGACCAAATGTATATAGTTGGAACTCCCATGTCTTGTATCCTGTATTTAGTTTCTCTGCGATGTTGCGAGGTTTACGGTCGAAAGAACCAGGAAGATATGGACCCGCTGCCTCAACAGCAAGTCCGTGAACAGTCCAGGTATCATCGTCTCGAAACACAGCCCATTCCCAAGTGTCCTCATCATCACTCGTCCCGCAGTCTATAGTTCTGCGCCATAGTGCAAGAAGGAGGTCGCTAAGGTTGCCCGCAAGGTGCATTATGTCGGTTGTCATACAAAATGGGACTCCGAGACAACGAGATGGACTGAGGCCGAGAATGAGTGGGGGTTTGGTGAGACCGGTCTCTGTTTTCCGCATGTCTAATTGCCGCTGATTTGGGGCAGTCACGAGCCGGCGTAGATTTTCTGCGTAGTCATCAGACCCACCCAATGGTATTTGCGTGACGTCGATACTAGGGTGGTCGCTTCCGTGAGTACATCGATCGAGAGGTTTGAGAAGGGCTGGATAGTATCGAGTGCCACGAGTCTTGCATCTCCCGAGGATCCCGCAATACATTCGACAACCGTTTTTTCCACTATGACCAACCATGCCGTCCCAGTAGACGAGGCCAGGGCCATCTGCAGTGGTGAACAAGAGATGAAGATTAGAAATGAATGTGGCATCACGCGAGGCATCCCATACGGTGAGGCCCTCGTTTTGAACAGCAGCGAGGTGATGCATACCAACAAACAGAAACGAATCAACGTTCTTAGGTTTGTTTGGCCCCGGTATGAATCCGCCCGGTCGTACATGGATTTTGCGATAGCGTTTGTCGGGGGAAAGATTTATGATGATCCAGATATACATCCAACAGTCGGATTGCTTCTTTTCGTACAGTTGTGCTCCGTCAAGAGATACCATAAGGACAATGTCATTCTCTTTTATATCTCCGTCCAGCACTGCACCTAGGTAATCCCATCCCATAGCGATATCGCTGATCACGGGGACTGTTTGCGTTGCCCTGATTTGAGCTAGAATTTGCTGTGTCCGTTCATACAGGTATCGCATATTACGCGCACTATCTGGGTGGCGATACAATGCCTGCAACTGCGGGCCCAATGGAATAGTGGTAAACTTTTGCGTCGCGACCCTTGTGCGACCGTTGCTAGCTTGTAACCTGGCTTGGTTCCAACGAGACGTGCCACATATAGGGCAGTCGTCGAGAGCAGAATATGGGCCCGTAAATGCCAGACATGAGTTGGAACACATATCGTGTTCAATCGATTCTACTCCAGTATACGTGGAGATAAGCCTCTCCACGTTATAGAAGCTCTGTACGTTGTCGACAGATGGAGCGCCCGCAAAGTTTCGCATCGTCGACCTGCGCATGCGGTTATACGCCTCCTGAGAGGCGTGCTCGAGGGCCAAGTACATGGAAATACTGTGACGTATCCCCGGGTTGTTAATTTCCAAGAGAACGCGTGGGGGATTTCGCAGCCTTGCTACTGCCTCGTCACTCATCCTCACAACTTCATCCTCTAACGACGCATTTTTGAGGGCGAGAACAAAGGCCATTGTCTCCTGCATCTTCAGCATAGTAGCACTCTGAGCGAGAGCTTCAAGGTCAATGATTGGCCGATTCCTTCGCTCAAATCGGATGTCGTGGTCTGGTTCTGGGGTGGGTAGACGTGGTTCTGGGGTGGGTAGACGTGGTTCCGGAGTGGGTAGACGTGGTTCCGGGGTGGGAGGGCGTGGATCCGGAGTGGGTAGACGTGGATCCGGAGTGGGTAGACGTGGATCTGGGGTGGGAGGGCGTGGTTCCAAGTCATTGTCATTGTCAATCTATTGTTTTATCAGCCAAATTTCAGTTAAAAGGAAGACTCAATATATGTACATGCATATCATCGTCTGGTGGCTCGGTCTTTGACATGCGCGCACGTTTGCGACGTCCTGTTCTTCGAATAGTCCGGTCTTCCTGTGCACGTTGTGCGAGACCGCGCAGTACAGCCGCACGTCGAATACTTGGTGGTTCAGAGGCACGAGCGTTAGCTGCAGATAAAGTCCATTATTTAGTGAGAAGTTATGTGTAGCTAGTAGTAGTACTTACAGTCATGTAGAAGTTTACCCGCCCGAATACGTTCCTTCTCTTCGTCTGTTTCTGCCTGGTGCAGATGACGGTACCAGGTTGCGAGAGAAACGATGTGAGGTCTCCCAAAATTCTGCTTGCACACACATGTGCATCGGCCGTCTGGCTGCTGCGAGCTCTCGGGCATAGGCATTGCTGTAGTTAAACAAAGGAGGCGTAAACAAAGGAGTCGCGAATGTAAAATGCTTACGATGTGAAGTTGACAGTTTACGAAATGTTGACAGTTTGCGATGCGAAGTTGACAGTTTGCGATGCGTAGTTCGCAGTTTGCGATGTGCGATGTGGAGGTAAACGCGCAGAGATAAGAAACCAGCAGATTCTGACATAATACAAAGAAGGTAATACACACTACGACATCTACGAGCATCACCGGTAAGGACCGGTTTTCACTGGGAATGAACAGCGGCAACGCGGCACATGTGCCCAAGATGGTAATGTTTATGGTATGATATTCTAATCTGAAATTTTCAGCCTACGGAAAGTCATCCAATGTGAGTACTCACAAGCTTTGGATCTGAAAGAAGATCATCGAGGCCAGCTTCTCTTACGATCGCAGCAACATCCCACGTGTACGCGTTGTTGTCGTCGCAACCAGTCGCCAGTAGCCTTCCATCTGGCGAAAACGATACGCAATTCACTTGATCTGAACGTTGGAGGGGCAAACCGATGGGCTTGCCATTGTCGAGGTTCCACAATTGGGCTGTTCTGTCGACCGAAGCGCTTGCGAGTATGCGACCATTCGAGGATATCGCAATATTATAGACGAAAGAAGTGTGTTCGTCGAGCACAGCGATCTGCTCCCATGTTTGGGTGTTCCATATCCTAATCGAGCTATCTTGTGACCCTGAAATAAGTTTCTCATTCCCAGACCAAGCCAAGCATTCTATGTGATGTTTGTGTCCTTCGAGAGTCCTCTCCAGCTCACGTGTTTTTGCATGCCAGATTTTGATGAATTCGTCGCATCCAGCAGTCGCAATCATGGTCATGTCTGGCGAGTACACGACGGCGTAAACCTGTTGGTGCCCGGTCTCAATGGGGCGGAGAATCGTCTCTTCGTTCGCCACGTCCCATTGCCTTGCAGTCCCATCTGAAGATCCGCTCACCACTCGCCTCCCATCTCGTCTCCAGCGGACAGAGGATATACCCTTTGTATGACCTGTCCATTTAACGATGACCTTGCAAGTATCAAGGTCCCACAACCTCACTGCACCGTCCGCACTTCCGCTAGCTACTTTCTTCCCGTCTGGGGACAATGATATGGTGCACACTGCAATGTCGTCGTCTCCCCAATTCTTCCCTATCTGTTTTCCGCTCTCCAAGTTCCATACTCGGAGCGAGCCGTCGTACGAACAAGTCATTATTCGCTGTCCATCTGGTAAGTGTATGGCGCCCGTGACTCCATAGGTGTGTCCTTCGAATTTTTGGAGGGGCGTCATTTCCTTCCTAGCGGTCGATGAAGACATACTGCAGATAGTCAGTCAATCACCGACCGCCGCGCCGTCTCAGCTTTGATACATCCAATTCAAAAACCATCACTTACGAGGATAGCAGCGATGGGCTCGCAGTCACGGAGGGCGTTTCAGTCGAATGGTTGAGTTCTTCCCTCATATTTATTCCATAACTTGTATACAGCATGGGCTGTGTAGCTGAAGCGCCCAAGCATCGTCTCCCAGTGTCACGAGATCAGCTGCCTCTTCATATGCAGCATGTTATGACATACACCGCTATAGTTCCTGTCTTCACTGGCCTTGTTTTCCGCATACAATTGCCTCTGTACACGCAGCCTTGACCTCTGGCATTGCTTCATTCCGCAGTGTTCACTTCCTATTCCTACTATTATATTTTTGAAGATTCCAACCATGTCTCTACTACGGAAGATTTAAATATCGTTTTGACATACAGCTCAGAGAGTCGTTCGAGCACCCCGTCCGTCCTCCTACAAGATATCTGTGTCAGCTGGATTTCCAGCATCAGCTATATGTTGGTCTCATATCATCAAGGTTGTCGGTGGACTTGGTTCTGAGTCGTCGCTTGCTTTTGTCCAAGCGCCAGAATACAAACCTAATAACAAGGGCCTGCCCATCCGACAATATGTTATCTTCAGGACTCTTTTACTATATCGGTTAAGAGACAATAAGCCATTATGATGCCAATCTCATGGCTCCCATACTCTGAAAGTTCTGTACTTCGAACGATTCAGCTTTCTTCACGCAAGCGTGTACGATGCGGTTCCACTCTTGACACCAGTTCACGCCTGTTAACCAGATGACCTATTTCCCTTAGTTGCCACCTCATAAACCCCTTTCCAGTACGTGAATATCCATCTACGTTCATTCATCGCTGGAATTGCCAAGTTTCAGTGATAATCTCAATCGAACACAGGTTTGTTGTAGGTTGAAATAATGTCGACGTCTCTGTCTCAGCTGCTCTTCTGCCGCTATCTGCGACAGACTTAAGCTGCAATCGCTATCTTCGCTTCGTCCCTGTCCTTTGGTCCACCCCCAGCTGAAACATCATCTAGTGGGTAATCTCCGTAGGTATCGAATACTCTGTTGACATTCACTTGCAAGGCATTCGGGAAGGTAGAAAAGGTGGTCGCTGTCGAAACCGGTTTTCTCTTGGACATGGCGAATCCCACCCGCGTGATGATTAGTAACGGCGAGATAGTCTATACAGAGACCGGAATCAAACGACACGCCATGGATAGCATACTCTGCACCCACCGCAATTTGAGTCGCTGCTCCGACTCCAACCAGTCCCTCTGGTTTGTTTGCTGCATAGAGAGCAAACATGATCGCGGTACACGTTGTAATAAGGGCCCCACATTCGATGATGATGAGGAAGCTAGCCTTGTAGTTGAAGTTGAGACGCCCCGTGAGAATAGCCGTGCGGCGTCCCGCGTGCCATAAACGGTAGGCTATGCCGCCTGATGCAAGAAAATTGACTCCAGTTTCGAGACCCCACCCGGCGAGTCCGTATGAATGGACATTGCGCGTGAGTGGCGTGGCTGTTGCAGGTATGAAGCCAGAAACAGCTATCGATGCTATACCTGACAGAGTGTCAGCACAGAAAGCTCATCGTCTTACACATCTAGCTTACTGCAGTGAAGCATCCAGAGAATGAGCTATAGGCAGTAGGTCATCAACACGAAAGACGCATTAGTGGTAGACATGACAAAGATGGCGTACCGGTATGATACATATCTTGAAGTTGCGATCCCAGATTACGTATAATCTCCAAATCTGAAAGGCAAGCATTTATTTCTATGTTGTGATTGAGTCTGGATCCCGAAACTCACTAGGAGTAGTTCTTGAGCGAATGTCTAAAAAAGATGGGCATCAGTCAAACGATATTGGAGGTACTTTTACTTTGCTACTGACATTGACGATATATACATAGAAGCCACCGACGAACAGCTCGTTGCCTCCAGGGTCGGCGAAATAATTATCAGCAGCGCTTGCTGAAGTTGCGAAAGCAGTCATCAACTCCAGCAAGCTTATGATAACATGTGCTGTAGCCAATGAAAATTGGACAACGCTCGAAAGCAGGAGCGTTCTAGACATCATATCACAATTGCACTTTCAATTAAAAAGATGTAGGCTTCCACTTACTTTCGAGATGCTCCGTTGTTGCCCAGCAGGATGAAGAGACAAATGCAGAATAAGACGCAGCTAGAACCACCATCAGAAACGACCCCGTGTGCTATGGTAGAGCGCACTTGGTACCTGAATGAGAAGTGATTGGGTTGGCTACACAATAGACCTTTGTCAACTACGTACCATACAAGATTGCTTCCACCCAGATACCGCTGATATACATACGCGCCAGAGACTCGGCCATCGTGGATAGAGAGGAATGGAGGGATTGTCAGAAGCGCTTTCGAAGGGCATTCCAAATCCCAGGCATATATAGGTGGGTCATGTGGCGACTTGGCTTACTAGTTCAGGAGTGTCTATCAATGGAACAGCATCTCTAGCCAATCAATCAGCGGACGGTTCCGGACGAAATGGACCATTGTGGTACCTCGGTGGTTTTTGATGGAGATCCTGGGTGTGGCAGTGGTAAAAATGGGAACAGTTACATAGTAGGTGAACACTTCACATTGTCTGTGACAGCGTGAACACTTGCCGACGACACCCAATGGGAAGTCCAAAAGCCAACCCAAGTGCCGCAGTATGTGCTACTTCTGATAGGAAGCTGTGCACCTTGATGAGTCCTCTGATTGGTCTCATGGTCACAAGCCATGCCATCATGATGGCAAGGTGGGATGAATTTAAAGAAGACGGAGAGTACCTGTGTATACAACGCAATTTAGAAAGAGCTCTGCGGTGAGCCGGCCATTAAATGAGACCACGAATTCGATAACTGAACTGAACAGGATGCAGAATCCCTGATTCGGCGAGGACTTGGACTGGCGTCTACAAAGAGGATGATAAACAAACGAGAGGATGAAGCTTCTTGTCCAAAAATGAAAAGCTTGGGCATCAGGGACGGCCACGCTTTAAGCTTTTATGTCTGAGAAATTACTCCCAATGGATATCACGGTCATGGTGAGTGCCAGTGAGGCCTAGTGACTCGGAGGTCCGAGCAGGTACAGGGCGAGGGTGCACTTGGTTGCCGGTCCGACGGGTTTGTCAGCATGAAATGAATGCTCTTTCTCCTTCGTTATGGTTCTTCAATCGCATGCTATGTTAATGTGGACCGTCACATCAGTAGACGATCAGAAGTTCCAGTAGAATATGAACATGGCGATGACCATAGGACAACAACAGTGGCGTGTGCAAACATGCCAATCATGGTATAGTCCCTTGAAGGCCGCGAATACAAGCAAATAAGATTCAATGATGTGATACGAAGGGTACAGGGCCATTGCACTAGTTAGAAAATGATGCAGACTGCGGCGGCAACTGCCGACGATTTGTCGTTAGAAGTTACAGCTTTCAGCTGGGCAAGCCTTATCTCAGATCGCTGACGGTCGTGCCTCCCTAGCGTCTGGTAGCGGCACAGATCAAGCATTTGGACATTTCCACTGCGTAATTCTCGTGTTGGTGCAGTGACTCTGCGGCCCTCACCAGAATCTGGCTAACTACCACATGCATATATAGATCATCTACGACATCGATAGCAGCACGGCAAAGCCAGTGAATGTTCACTCACGTGTGCAACTTTGTGTGAAAGGCCGCTGCCCCAATCCTCCCATGAGATCCTATATAAGGCTGACGACACGGTGGGCCCTAACCAACAATCACACGTTCGTCGTTGAGAAAGAAGTTGGAAAGAAGGCATGTAATCGATGCCTTAGGATTGATCTATTGAGACATGCAGCAGTTACGGCCCAGATTGGCTGCTTGATCATGATGTGGAAGCCATGAGCACACTAGTAGCTTCCGCATCATTACCAAGTTGCCATTTGGCGAGATCCATGGAAAAAACTTGCGTAACTGTGATGTTGAGACCGTGAGGTTGTGGTACAAGTCCTGCATGGGTGTCACTGGCAATGAGATTACTCGACTATCATCGCGCTGACCGGTTGCGAGTGAGCGCTATGAGCGTGCACCAACGAATACCCGGCACTGGCAGCGTGAACTTTCAATTTCAATTTGCCTGCGCTAGAACTGTCAGTGTCACATGATCATGTGTAAATATTAATTAACTCAGACGTAGGTGTGGCTTCTGTTCGTTGTTGGTGTCCACGACAATGAGCAGTGAACACGAACCTCTAATTCCAAGCGATGAGACAGTGCAGCGGGACTCTCGCACACTTCGCAACCGCGCACTCGTCTGGTCTGTTCTAGCTATTGTGGTCATCTTTGTTGCAGTCGTCGCATTGGTTGACCCAAGCTTTGTAAGCGATATTGGACTGTCGGGAAAGTTGCCCCGGGATCCTAAGCTTGCAGCACAGCGAGTGCTCGACATTGCTCCGGTCATAGTACGCCTCTTGACCTGTATTTTCCGCTCATTTCTCGCTGACGGAACACACAGGATGGGCACATTGGTACGTTCCCTTTCCGAAAGTTGAATCTGTGTATCTTCTCACAGTGCGCCTCCAAGATCTTCCTATTGTTGCTCGCTTCGGTTGGCGCAATAATGTCACCGATATTCCTCTAGACGGTCAAATGCCCATGCATGTAGATATTCCTCGTTTAAGGGAAGGGAAAGTCGGAGGATTCTTTTGGTATACATCAGTATCCTTGCATTCTACCATGAAATGAGCTGACAGTCATCAGGTCTGTATTTGTGAGTTGTGCAAACCCTGAAGATGAGGGCACCGACTTCTTGAAGTCTACCTGGCGCGTCCGGTCTGGATGTTCCTTGTTGAGTTCAATGCATCTCGCTGACCGCACGTAATGATAGAGACACCCTCGAGCAAATTGATGTCGCAAAGGGTTTGATATCGAAGTATCCTGACGTGAGTAACATATACCTTTACGTGAGTCAGGCTGACTGGTTTCTGGCGCAGGCTTTTGCATACGCTGTCAGCGCAAGTGGCATCAAATCAGCAATAAGAGACCACAAAATCGCGAGCATTCTAGGTGTTGAGGGGTGAGCGCCACCTCGCTGCTCCTTTCATTCCCCTAAAGTCATCTCAGTGCTCATCAACTCGGGAACTCTATTGCCGTCCTCCGCCAGTATTACGAGCTTGGGGTTCGCTACGTGACTTTGACCCACAGTTGTCACAACGCTTTCGCCGACTCCTGCGGTATGTTGATACCGAGTGTCCCACGGCACTACGGCCTTAGCCCTCTTGGCTTCAGGCTCGTGGAGGAGATGAACAGACTTGGCATGCTTGTTGATCTATCTCATACTTCTGATATGACTGCAACGCAAGCCCTGTTGCACTCTAAGGCACCAGTCATCTGGTCCCATTCATCTGCCAGAGCCATTCACAATGTTGCCCGCAATGTTCCTGACGAAGTGCTTAGTCTCGTCGGTTTCGGCGACGGGCAAAGAGACGCCGTTGTTATGGTTTGTTCAGAAAATAATCAAACTACTTATTTTAATGGTTGTGCAGGTCAACTTCAATGGCCCATTTGTTGCTGCCGACGGCGAGGCAGATATTGAAGCTGTCGCTGATCACGTTGAGCATATTGCAAAAGTTGCTGGAGTGAAACAGTGAGTTATGATCGGTACTTGCCCAGCTGCTGATCTAATCGTTGTCAAAGCGTCGGGATTGGGAGCGACTATGATGGGATTCAAGTTACCCCAAAAGGACTCGAGGACGTTTCAAAGTACCCTGCTCTCGTACGCGACATCTTTCCACCTTTTAGCGATGATTAACTGATTTAACTTTTTAGATCGCTGAGTTGTACCAACGCGGATGGAGCAAGCAAGATCTAGCTGGGCTCACTGGGGGCAATTTCCTCCGGGTGTTTGAGGGCGCAGAAAAGGTGGCTAAAGAATTGCAGGCCGCAGGAACTTTGCCAAAATATGACATTTATGATAAGAGAGAAGACCTGCCCATTTACAGGGAGCTTTGATGTGTTTATGGGGGTGTGGTACGTCTATTTGCATAACAATCTGGATTTATTTCAGTTGGGAATGTAATTTACTATGTTTACTGATGACAAGATCATTGAAGAAGTTATTTATTCGTTGCTCACACGTCCAAAAATATTGTCAAGACATGCTTGTTTACGCCTTCTGCACCATGGACGATCGCCCCTGTATAACCCAGCTATGATAATATATGGTTTATTTTTGTATCGACAGTTTCAGCAGTGTCAGGCCCAGGGTCCAGCATGTCTTGCAAGACCAGGGAGCTGAAAAGTCCGACGGACGAGTGCTTCTACTTCGTAGATGAGTGCGCGACTTTATTTCAGATATTGTCGGTAACTGAGTTCAAGGACCCAAAACTTCACAGGTCTACTGCATTTCCATTTCCATCACCAAATGTGGGCCAGGTGCCACGGTGCGTGCTGGCACAAATCGGTGACGCATCAAGCTTCAAGTGCAGCGTGGGGCTAGGCCGCGTCAAATGGCTCGAGTCCGCTAATATGGTCCACTAATACTTGATTTTCTTGGTTTCAAACGCTAGTAGTGATCGCCCGAGGTCGTGACACCTGTGCCGTTCGAACGGTTCAAGCTATGTCTTTCAACTGGGTCGCCGATAACGACTGCAATTTCAACGGTGCCTCAACGATATTGCGATTCCCAGCTCAATTCATTTGCATGTGTCGGTCCGAACGTCGAAACCTCAGGCTTTGCGAACCTTGCACCTCAGCAGAATTTGACGACTCATCTATACATTTATTACACACAGATGTGATGCGAAGTTACGACGAACCCATCTTTGTCCATTCTCTGTCGACATTGTCCGTTCTACACTCGCTGCCCTCCGAGTCGTAATCGAGACTCTCGTAAATGACAAACATGGCAGAGCGGCCATTTCCAGCAGCCGAAGAGGCCAACGAAAGGTCAGGTGCATCGCGGAACAAGGTCGAGGAACATGTCATCCCCAAAAATCGCATGGGCATTGTATTCTTTAGCCTGATGTGTACCACATTTTTGGTAGCGTTAGATCAAGTACGTAGCAATTGTGTTATTTTATTCGTGAATATCTGACTTACTTACCACGAGACTATCGTGACCACCGCCTTGCCTACAATTGTAGCTGATTTTGGAGGAGGTAAGAACTATAGTTGGGTGGGAAGGTACGTATATGCTACATATGATGTTGTTATGCGGTGCTATTTTCCATACAGTGCTTACATGTTGGTGTGCGCTTCTTTGAGCCCGCTATATGGCAAACTATCCGACATTTTAGGCGGGTATCCTTTGAGCGCCATGGAGCGTTGCTTTGGAATGAACTTATGGCTGAATATGTAGGTCGCAAGCGCATGCTATATGGATGCATCCTCATATTTTTGGTACGTTATTACTAGCCCGGGCGCCTGATCCGACTTTGACCTCATAGACTAGACTGGTTCAGCGCTGTGTGGTGCAGCTCAGAATATGACATGGTTGATTGCCTCTCGTGCCGTACAGGGAATTGGCGCTGGCGTCTTCCAACTGGTACAGATCACTATATCCGACATTGTTCCATTGCAAGAGTGAATAGTATCCGTCACCAACACCGGGTTATCACTAATCACATTTATTTCTCCAGGCGAGGCAAGTATAATGGTTTCGTTGGTGCCACTTGGGGCATAGCAAAGTAAGACTAAATAAAATACCCCAGTTGAGCTCAAAAAACTTAAAACTCATCTATTTCTCAGTGTTCTCGGACCGTTGATTGGTGGCGTGAGGTCTCCCATCTTCTGAAGTGATCTAAGAATTGACTTTTGCACTCTAGATTCTCACTGATCATGTATCTTGGAGGTGGTGAGTTTGCATGTGCTATTTGTTGACCGAAGGTTCACGATCGACACGTATCAGGTGCTTCTGGATTAATTTGTGCGCTTTATCTGTTTCTATGTTTGCCCCGGCGACATCAAAATCTTATTGCTAATATACAGACCGACCGGCGGCTTAGCTGGGGTTCTGTTATTCTTTTTCTTAAATTTGAATCCGCACCAGGGAAAGCCGTTCCGCGACCATATCCGAGAATTTGATTTCGTTGGGCTTTTTGCGATCGTTACAGGTGTTGTTTGTTTCCTTTTGGGTATAAACTCGAGCGAAGCGGCGTGTAACTTCATCCTCCTGCTCTACAGAACCGAAGCTTATGTTTCTTTTCTTTTAGGGAAAAACCCCAAAACCATTGCTCTCCTTGCTGTGGGAGGCACACTACTCATCATCGGTGGGATTAATGAGATTTTTACGACGCGGTCCCCCATTATTCCTCCTCGTCTTTTCAAGGTAGGTCATTGAGAAAGCTGCCTATATTGTTCTTGTGTCTCATGGTTTTCCAGACACGTACAACAAGCTTCACATTAGTTTCTGTCTTCTTGGATGCTGTGGTATTCGTAGAAGGTGTGTCATGCACGCAAATCTGTCTAGGAGTGGCAATCATTTATATCACTACTCCAGGTTCTTAGTGAGTACCTTGTAGACAGTTCATAATTTACATCATCTTGGATTTTCTAGCTACCTTCCAATGTACTACCAAGGTCGGCCATTCTTATAGCCTTCGAGTCTGCATTTTACTGAGCTCGACAAGTTCTTGGCGCATCGGCAACGAGCTCTGGTGTCAGGTGAGTATTGAATGCGTGTATTCTACGTCGCTAATATGTGCAGAATGCTTCCTTTCTTGTTAAACTCTGCGGTCATAACATCGGTTTCTGGAATCGTCATGACTCGGATAGGGTCCTACCGCCCTACCATGTGGTTCGGATGGACTGTCATGACGCTTGGTTGGGGCCTCATGACCACGCTGGATAGTTCGACCACTATGTACATATTCAGTCATTGTCAAAGTCACGCGGTCGTTGTAACTTTTTTATTCAGCGCAGCGCAGGAAATCTACCCCCTTATTACTTCCCTCGGTGTTGGTTGCTTGTTCCATGTGAGTTTACCACATAATAACGATACACGCTCATCATCGCCTTTGCGATAGTCCCCGCTTATTGCTGTGCAAGCAGCCATGCCTGCTAAGGATATGGCCACCAGCACAGGTGCTTTCATGTTCGTCCGGTGAGTGTAACTTTACGATTTGTTTTGCGTAGGCACTTATCGATCTTGAGAACTCTTGGGAGTACGGTCGGTGTGACGATCGGGGAAGTTATCATTTCCAGTGTCCTCTACAAGAAACTGCAGGACATCCAAGGCCTCACAATTGACACCTCTGCTGCGGCTTTGAATGGCATCAATTGGATTTCTTCCATTCCTGTAAGCACACTTACATTGTCTAGGTCCTGGCTTAATCACCAGTCCTACTAGAACCCAACAATGCGTAACGAGGTCATGCATGCTTACGCGCGGTCTATCAGCACGATTTGGTTGGTCAGCACGCCACTATCTGCATTCGGTCTCTTTCTGGTTCTCTTTATTCGTAGCTACACGCTCAAGCGTACGATCATCCGCGTTGGCGAGAAGAAACTAGGAGATGCCGATGCGAGTGCTGAGCAAGCGACAGTTGCAGATGACTTACCAGCCATGGAGTTGATGTCTTTAGAGATGCATGCGATACGGGCCATCTGTGATGACGCCACTGGGTTTACAGACTCATTGGACGATATTGGCAAGCAGAGGATGGAAGCCTAGAATGAGGGAAAGATTATCCCCTGTATCTGGGCATAGAGGTTGGCAAAATCTGATTATACCTTCATGGTCTGACTCGAATGGCGATGACTCGAAAGTTTTGTACATAACTTATACACGCATTTTGAGCATCGAAAGAATTTCTGTCGCTCGCAGATCCTATCATTGCATAATGACTCTAGTCATTCTGTTACAATACCTCACATCTGCTCACGTCACAAGTGTTTCAACGCTATCGTCGCTGCTGCATCTTGGGCTGCGACCATGTAACTCATGGATCGACGAAATTGGTCCACATGACATTCAAGTAGCACTCCCATCGGGGATAAAGCGGTGATGAACCAGGATTAGGTTCGGAACATGCAACTTCAAACATGCAAGTATTATATGTAGACATGCATTGCAGCAATCATCGATCATCGGTCAGACAATACTCCGTACTGACCTCGCGATTAGGATCATATATCGTTGGAGGAAGCCTCGTCACATAGCCAAACCGTCAGTGACCTTAAATTTAGGTATGTGAGCCCCAAGCAAATCCATCGCAAGCTCGTGGAAGGCTTGAATTTTGTATGTCCAGGCAAGCAATGCAATGGATTTTCATGTGAGCGATTGAGTCCAGCCCATTTCTGGACTCGGCTGCCTCAGAGTGACCGGCGAGGACCGATGCACTCACGTGCTGCCAAGGTAACATATTCGGTCAGCATGGCCCGATGTCAAAGACAGATGAAGAAACTAACTTCCGATTGATGGATCAGCGATGTCGTTTACAAGCAAGGCTCAGGTCAAAACACTCACGATCTGTTAAGGGACGTGCAGTTTCAGTCGTAAGCAACACTCAGGCTCGATGGAGGATCAGCACACTGACTTTCTGTTAGTGGATGAGCAATGACATGGTTAAGGGTGAAGAGACTCGCCATCTGTCAATAAATCAGTGATGTCGTCGATCAGCAACGCTTGAGCTCAATGGCAGATGAACACACTAACGGACTTCCAACGGGGATCGGAAATTTCGTTGGTCAGTGATGCTCGAATTCAACTGCGGATCGATGCGCTTACATCCTGTGAACGGATGGGCGATGTCTTCAGCCAGTATGGCTCGAGCTCGATGGTGGATTGACGAACTCACAATCTGTTAACAGAGCATCAATTTTTTTCGGTCAGTTTGGCTTGGAGGTGACGAAGAGTCAATACACTCACACCCTGACAAGAAATTAGTGATTGTACTGGCGAGAAAGGAAGAGATGATCACCCACAAGCTGTCAGTGGATCAACGATTTTTTCGGTCAGTGGCTCAAAGTCGGTCACCAAGGATCAATGTGCTGACCTCCTGCAGATAGATCATCAATTGCATTGGTCAAAAATACTTGACCTCGACAATGGAGCAATGTGCTCACGTCCTGTCAACGGATGGGAGATGGCTTAATTTAGGAAGGCTCGAGCTCCACTTCACTGTCCAGTGTTCCAGCCGTGCGTTCGATGAGTGGCGATAGACCATTAATAAAAGGGACGCGTCGGGCGCGCACACGTGACTAATCGACGTCATACTCGTCATTAGGAGCCGGGTGTTGGATATAAAGGCATACGCTCATCCAACACCAACTACACATCACACTTGTTATACCGCTTCCTTCACAATGTACCGAGCACCCAATTTGCGTTCCAGCCTTATTCACGGTCGTGTCCCGACCGCCATCCTACCTGTCGTGAGTCGGTCAGCGTTCCATGATGCTCAAAACTAACTGCGAACGCAGGCGCGTAGTAGGACGTACGCAACCCAGCCCCCGCCGGAGCAAGCATCGCCCAATCCAAAAGTCAGCCCTTCCACCGATGGTGGCGGACATAACAACGGCCTCATTATCGCATCTGCTGTTGCGGCACTTGGGGGGATGTATTATTTCTACAACCGCGACCGGGGCGTCAGTCTTCAGGAGAAAAAACGCAGAGATGAGGAGGACGTGAAGCGTGCGGCACATGCAGCGCAGGCTGATATCAAGGAATTTGGGGAGGCGGGCAAAGCAAGGGCCGAGGATGGCCTTAAAGAAACTCAGGAGAAGTATGATGTTGCAAAGGTCGGTTGTCTGAGTATCGAAGTTGATCGCGTCGTCTGACCTGTTTGTGCACTAGACCTCAGCTAAAGAGAAGGTGACTGGATCCCGCCAAAAAGTAGACGAATCTCGCTACGACCTGACTGAACAGGCACGGCAGACGGCACATGAAGCACAGGCAAAATTGAATCAGTACAAGAATGCAGCTGAACAATCTCTAGCGGACGTCAGGAAGACATCTGAACAAAAAATTGAGGAGACGAAGGACGCCGTTACACATCGCGCGGAGGAAGCCAAGGACGCAGGGCAAGGTTGGTTTGGTTGGGGGCAGTCAAAGACAGATGAGGCGAAACGGGAAGGCGCCCAGAAAGTTGCAGAGGGCGCAGAAGATGTTAAGAAGAGGGCAGAGAGACAGGTATGAGATTACGAATGGACATTCAACAAGTCGTACACCTGAAACAGTATTGTACCTTTATTCCCTATATTGTATATGATTCTCCCCAACCAATGATTTAATTGCAGTGGAAGACGCGGCCCAAGATGTGCAAGGTCGTATGCCATGAGGAGTTTTGCGGACCAGGATCCATACGTGCAGCGTGGTGAACCTAAAAGCGACTTTACCATTATCGGCATTTGCCGAATGAAGCTTCTTCAGTTCGCGAGAGGAAGGGGCTATATCGGCCCGCGGATTCACTGATAGTGTGTATCCATCACCGTCTCTGAATCATCTGGTGTCGACGCTTAGATGGCCGAAATTCAGACCAAGGTTATCCTTGTAGGGCTAGGGTATGTGAACACCCCACATTTGAATAGGAACTACCGATTGACCACCCTATAATATTGAACAGTGGTGCCACTTGCTCAGGAAAGACCACTCTTGCGAAGCATCTGAAGACCATACTGCCCAATAGTGTCATTGTGCACCAGGATGTCGGTGAATTTCTCAAAGAACATCAGCATTAACTAACTGACTTGTGGCAGGATTTTGCTCCAGTAAGCCATGGTGCTCAAACAGATCGTATTCTATTTCGCTGAGCGATCGTGCAGCCTGAGGAACTTCTTCCCATAAAGCACGGCTACCAGGACTGGGATGCTCCAGATTGCGCAATCGACTACCCACGACTTTCCAAATTTTTAAAGCACGTGAAAAACACAGGAAGTATACCAGATGATCATCGGAGCCATGACTATTTGAACAAGCAGACGGATTTACCTATAGAAGCAGAGTGTCAACAGCGTCTGGCTGAGCGCTTCAGAGTTATTCAAGATCAAGTCAAGAAGAGTAGCCACATCAATATAGTGTGGGGCTTGATCGATGGGTTTCTGTTGTATTGGAATCAGGTGCGTCAGCATTGATGCCTTGATAAAATGAGGAAACAATGTGACTCGGTCTTTAGGAAGTCATGGAGCAATTAGACATGCGCTTCTTACTCCGTGTTCCACTCAAAACATTGGAAGGCCGGAGGAAAGCGCGGCAGGTTTACATCACAGCAAGTATGTCCTTCAGCATTTCCGCTCTATCTTCGTTCTTATGCCGCTCCGATGATTATGATTATTGACTTTTGTTCCTCTCCATCACCTCCCAAATCTCCATCGTGCCCACGTCGATGTGTCTAATGTCCCTTTTAACTCCACACACCTCCGTTCTTTGTCCACAACACTCATGACTTGAACGGCTACTCTCATGGAGTGCAATTTAATGAAGGGGGGGACGCATGGGTAGACCCCCCGGACTACTGGGAGAAGATCGTGCTCCCTGCATACCTAGATGCACACCGCGAAATATTCCAGGGTGGTGATGTCGAGAATGGGGGCCTGACGAACAAGTTGGAAGGGCTTATTTTAATCGAGCCTGAGAAAGACGAGATGAGCATGACGGATATCGTTGAAAGGTGCTGCCAGGAGTTATATCAGCTTGTCAGTGCGGAAGGGTCGAGCAAAGGGAGTTAAAGCATAGACCGCGGTGTCATCGGATATCTATTACAGTGCACGACTGCTGTATACCACAGTTCACGCGTAAATAGAATTTTTAAATGATTCCCCTACACGGAATTGGTGCTTGTGAAGAGAGATACCGGGAATTCGTTCCCGGAAGGAGGGTTGGCGGAGGTCGTGTTCCTTGAATTGGCCGCCCGTGATTTCCATTTTTCAATACCCGAAAGCTGACATAATACAACAATCACATGCTGCATTTTAATTTAAACCTTGCGCATTGTGATTGGCTAGCAATTAAAGGTACTTGACCCGGAACCGCTACCCCAAACTGGTTACCCATCTTGCTCCTTCTCCACTATCATCGTCTCAAAACAATTATCACAATGTCACAAGTCATTGTCGTTGGAGGTGGCCTTGCTGGTCTCTCTGCTGCTCACACTCTTCTTGAGCGTGGTGCTAATGTATTGCTACTTGACAAGCAAGGGTACGACGATTCACATTGAGAGTGAGACAGCCATTCACGGAGTTCCGCAGATTCATGGGTGGAAACTCCACCAAGGCCACTTCTGGTATCAATGGTGCTGGTACTCAGACGCAACAGGAGGCTGGCATTCCAGATAACGCAAAGATTTTCTTCGAGGACACCAAGAAATCCGTGAGTGATACCATATTTGTACCCAAATTTCATACCAATTCATTTCAGGCTCGTGAACTTGCTCGCGATGACCTCATCCGTGTGTTGACTGGCCGCTCAGGCGATGCTGTCAATTGGCTACAGGACAAATTCGGCCTTGACCTCTCAAAGGTCGCGCGGTTAGGTGGCCACAGCCAGCCCCGCACACACAGAGGGAATGCACAATTCCCTGGAATGGTATGTAACCGCAATCTCCGTTCCTTCGGTGTCGAACTTGTACTAACTCCGCATTCCTCCATTGACAGGTTATCACTTACGCACAAATGGAACGTCTGGAGGATCTGGCGGTGAGCCAACCGGACCGCGTGAAGATTTACAAGAAGGCCCGTGTCACAAAGCTCGTCAAAGACGAGTCTGGCGCAGTCACGGGCGTTGAGTATGTCCGTAATGGCAAGACAGAAACTGCCTACGGTCCCGTCGTCCTCGCTACTGGTGGTTATGCCGCCGATTTCACCGGCAGTGACTCCCTGCTGAAGAAGCACCGTCCCGAATACTATGATCTCCCGACAACGAATGGTGACCACTGCACGGGTGATGGTCAAAAGATTGCTATGGCTATTGGTGCAAGTGCGATCGACCTCGAGAAAGTGCAAGTGCACCCGACGGGCCTTGTTGACCCTAACGAACCTGATGCGAAAGTGAAGTTCTTGGCTGCAGAGGCTCTTCGTGGTGTTGGCGGTTTGCTTCTTGACAAGAACGGCGACCGTTTCGTCGATGAGCTTCAACATCGTGACTACGTCACTGGCAAGATCTGGGAGAACGGCAAGGTATTTGAATGTGCTTGTTTCGTTTTGCCGTTTACTCAATGATCCTCCCTAGTATCCCATTCGCTTAATCCTGAACGGACAGGCTTCAAGCGAGATTGAATGGCACTGCAAGCACTATGTTGGTCGTGGTCTCATGAAGCGTTTCGATTCCGGCGAGGCTCTTGCTAAAGAGATGGGCGTCAAGCCTGAATATCTTAAGAAGACTTTCGACACGTACAATGCGGGTGTCAAAGCAAAGAAGGATCCCTTTGGCAAGAAGGTAGCGTCCATTTTTCAAGATATATCACTCTGTTGCTCACCTCTAGAAGTACTTTTCATCAGGAGAGTGGAGCATGAACGACTACTTCAATGTCGCAATCATGACCCCTGTATTGCACTACACCATGGGCGGTTTGGAAATCGACGCCGAGTCACGCGTCATCGGCAAGGACGGCAAACCCATTTCTGGCCTCTTCGCTGCTGGTGAGGTTGCTGGTGGTGTACATGGTGCCAACCGTCTTGGTGGTTCGTCACTGCTTGGATGTGTTGTTTTCGGGCGTGTATCTGGCGACTCAGCCGCTGCCTATCTCCTCCAGACGACTAGCGCCATCGTAGAGAAGGCAGGCGGACGTCTTGGCGCATTCGTAGGACACCTCGAGTCGAAGCCCGCTGCTTCATCTGCACCCGCACAGCCTGCTGTCACGAGTGCTCCTGCCCAGCCGCCATCATTATCGAATGAATTCAGTGCTGCGGATGTAGCTAAGCACAACAAGAAGGACGATATCTGGGTCATTGTTAATGGTCAGGTGTTGGACGTCACATCCGTAAGCGTAGGCATTCCCATTTTGCGACTTCATTGCTGATTTGTTTGCGACCCAGTTCTTGCCTGATCACCCAGGAGGCGAGAAAGCTATCATTCTCTACGCTGGCCGTGACGCAACTGAGGAGTTTAACATGCTTCACGACCCAAAGGTGCGAAACATTGTCCCGATTTCTTGTTCTTGGCTCATTCGTTGCGTAGGTTATTCCAAGATATGCACCAGACGCTGTCATTGGTACACTGAAGAAGTAAGGGTACATGGCGCTACGACTCCGCTCAGCAAAAGTAGAGGAACTATATCTGTCGTCTTTCTCCAGCATCGCACATCTCTTTCTCCCATGTCTCTGCTTTGTTATTGGGATCCAGTGTATTTACTAATGTTGTCTTCATACCATCTTTGACTGATCCATGAGGCAAACATGAGGCAAATTTTGATATGGCTGATGAACAATGATTAATGAGCGTCGAATTGAATCTTGATACACGTCCAGACAGATGGGCAGCCATAGCATGACCCTAGCTATAGGTAACGTTTGGGTAACGTAATGCCTTTTTTGTCACCCGCATCGTGCACTTACTAGGTATTATGGGCGTCCTCACTCAACCTTGGCCTCACCACCTGTCTACCAGAGAATCAGCGCCAAAGCCATTGAATTCCCCGACCGTGACTTCGATCTTGGTCGATGATTGTGGGAATATTAACGTTCAACATTCAGTACTCAGTAGCCAGTTCAGCCATGGCACCTTTTACCATATGCATTCATCTAATGGCCACAAGAGTCATGCGCGCGCAGTCTGTGACGACACCCCCTACAGAGTCAAGTTTATCTCGAACACTGTTCACATACCATGGGCACCCAATTGGCTACTGTCTCTGGCCATAAGTATGGCTTGCACTATATAGCTGTGCCTATGTTGGATCGGGAGAAATACGCTACGTGCAAGGGTTGGCCAGGCTGCCAACGTCAACCATACCGATAGTCATATGCAGTACAATGCATGACTATACTGGCGCATAGCATCGCGCCTTTTGGCGTCCCCTGCGAACGCCGCCGAACCCCGTGGCGTCGGAGGAGCCACCCGAATTTTGTAGGCCCTTATTCCCGATCCTAAAGTAGATGATAAGGGCCCGACACATTGAGCTGATACAGCAATGGCGGGATGGTATACTGCCCATCCATCCATTTTCTCAGACTTCCTGTTGGATCCTTCATCTGGATGCTGTGGCGTTCTTCCACTCCGCCAGTTGCGAAACGGCATCCCACCACCATCACCACCACCATTAATGTGTGTGCCCCCCCTGTTATACCACCATTCCATGAGACGTTCTGAGCGCCGCACGCCGCAGTCCCAACCTCATGCTATTCTGTGGCTTGGGCCCCTTTTTTGTGAAGTTCCCGTTACCCGTCGTTTCAAGTGTGCTGAATACAGCGTGTGTGGCCCAAGGACAATTCCTATGTGGGACTTTTTCCCTACAATTACTCTCCGCCTATGAACGTGCTTGCTGGTGGACCCCCTCGCCTCCTTCGATGACTCGAATGCTGGCGCGGCAATTACTGTCATTGGCTCACATGCCCGAACTCAATATGTTGAAGATGGTGTTTTTGTTTCTATTGCCTTTCTAAGATCACCACCAGCCATTATTACCACAAGCTGTATCTAACCAAGATCTATGTGTTCGTGGACTGGTGGGTCGGGGTTCGTTTCAGAGCTGGGAGTATAAAAGTGCCCTACTTGGCCCTATGGATAGTAGAAGACAACCCAAGCCCTCCACCGTCCAACTGTATCGACTCCCTTCATGCAGTCCTCTAACGTAGTCAACAGTGCCGCCATACCCAGATCCAATGAAATTACAAGGTAATTCATGAAATCTAATCGTGCCCAGATTTGAGGGTCTAACGTTGTTGCGTGTGCGATAGCCCAAATGACGTCCATGGAACTTCTCGTGCTTTGACCGCGTGGTGGTCTGGACCCATAATTAATGGTCCATTAGACCAGCGCTTACCGGATGACTCCTCCTATTCTCCAGAGTTTTCGGTTGTGCAGTACGTTGTTATCCTCGACATTCTGAAGTCGTTTAGGACCTCATTGCAAAACTACAGGAATTTTGGACACCAGACCCATGTGAATGATAATACGGCATTCCGTAGCATTCCTGAGAATCCTATATTATCACACTCAGAGACAACAGACGATAGTTTTTTTTTTCATCCTCCAGATCCATGGTATCCTCCGCCTGAGGTAGACAACCTAAACCAAGCATATGTTTGGTAGGTCTATTGGACCGAGTAACGAGCATACTATTCACTCAGCTACTAGGAGCCAGTGCGGACAACCTCTTTGGTACATCCCACGAAAATTCCCTCCGTCCTTGCAAGCGATGACATCACAGCCATTGACGGAACCATTACCTAACATGATAACGCCTCAAGAACAACGTTCGTCTTTTCCCCCAGTATGTTATTATAACCTCTGACCGCCCTTGCTCCAGCAGTCCTTCCTGAATGCGCGTGGATTGAAAATGGTAAACGGTGTGGTCAACCCCTGTTGGATGACACGCGCAAACTTGGCATGCATCTTGGCGACTCTCACGGTATACAAGGAAACGACAAGAAACCGGTTACGTGCTTTTGGGAGGGTTGCAATCGAAAGCTGCAAAGAGGCGCCCTTGCGCGACACATTCGGAGCCGCCACTTGAAAACTAGATGGGCTTGCAATAATTGCCTCAAGACGTATTCTCGCAGAGACGCCATGAAGAAGCATACTAAGGGCTGCCAAGCTGCGGAGGCTTAACCATTGACGACCGTCCTCATATCTTCTCGTTCGTTCTCATGTACATATCTTCACCGCAGGTGTATTACTATCGGACCACGGCTCCAAACTGTATGGATATGAAACTTTGTACTTATATACGGATGGTACATCTTGTCATCGACACTCATTCAATGATGTATATATTATGCAACTTGACTCTTTTTATAAGACGACGATAAATTCCACTGGCTCTTTGCTGGTCAAAGTAAAAGCGATGACGGGCGAACCAGTGCAGGTCGATGACGGCTCCAGACCAGTGCCTCCAAGGATCATGCCAGTGATTGCCCAAATCACGCTTATAAAGCGAATAACTGCAATCTCAAGTCTTAGCGCATTCTCATACTCAAAGTTGAAGTAACCCGGATGACCTTGTAATGAGGTACTCAAGTACTTCATGCCAACAAGCAACAGGAGAGGAATGGCCAGATTGACGCAGAATTCCAGATTGGACGAGCTCCTATTTCGGGCTATGTATGTGAGCTGACATAAGCTTCTGCTGGTTACAGTAACCCGAAGTTCCCGAACACGACTCAAATTGTTTTGGATGAATGTCCTTTTATCTCCACCAACTGGTCGACCAGTCAGGTCTAGGTACTACATAAAACTTCCTGAAGCCATTGACATATGATACCGACATGGTCATGCAAGCCTCAAATCCACTCATGGGGCAGCACCAGCATCGATACACGGCTTCCGGAATTCGAATCATCCTCAGGCTCGAGGAATTGAGGCAATCGATATCTTTCGGCACGCTGTATGTGTAGCAGCTGTAAGTTAAGATCATCGATCATTGATCATTGACGACCACCGTAGTATGCATAGTTCCGCGATTCAAGATATCTAGCTTCCTGGGCGAACTCGATGTTCGGGAATCGGCAGATTCGGCACTGTATTCAACGGCTGATAACGGATACTACATTATTTGCCTATTCTCCATTTCAAATTCGAGAACTTATCACTGCCCAACATGAGGAGCCTACATGCGCTCAGTGCTCAAATTAACACGATATCCATTTACCACCCGGGTCATTGACATGGCCGTGGCCTACGTGTGATGTTGTCGGGTGACTCCGACGGTAGGGACGCAGAAGAGCAAGTAGAGGGCGGACAGCCACCTGCGACGTGGGTTGCGCAGTAAGTCCTGTTTTGTTGCTGAACTGCGCTCGATTACAATCTGTAGTATTTTTGGGCTACTTCTGAACTTGGCGAGAGTTGTGCTCGGTGCGGCACAGGATCGAATGCAAATTCCATTCATCACGTGTGCATATTGAGGGTATTACATCCCGATCTCAACGTTCTGGTGGGCACATCAAACTGCACTATTTCACAGATAATGATTTGCTTTCCCGTCGGATGTCATTGATTCATCCTCCAGCATGCGGTGGTACGCACGCGTCACCAGCCGGCAGTTTCAGTATCTTTTCCGACGGGAGGCACATTGCGTCGGCTTCCATCAATGTGTCATACTATTGGGTCTCTCTAGACCGACGTTCGACTACTGCGCTAAATATTACCGCACTGGTTGAACACAATATCTTCACAGGTTGCAGCCATGAGGCCTGTTTTTTGACGTCCGCAGTCAACTTCTCCTCTTCGGGAAGATCTATTGATGCTGGATCGCATTTTGGGTATATATAAACATTGGGAGTCGCCACGTCTTGATATCCCCCTTTGTCGGCCAGAGCCCCCTGACGATATACCCAACCTCCAGTCATAAGGAGCATGCCATCTGCGAACATTCTGATCATTGTCGCCGTCCTCATCGGCGTGGTAAGGGCAGGTCAGTAATCTGTCAATATTTGTGGAACTTAATACTTAAATACAATAGCCAGCGGCAACAGCACAAGCAGCTTCGAAGCGCCGACATTAGTCTCCGCAGTATTTCGTCAGTTCTGAGTATCATCTTTCGGTTCGGGTCTAATCCATTTCATCCAGACTATGACCCAAGCAAAGTCGCAGCAGCTGTGGCAGGCGCATTGTACTCCGTCGCCAGCCTTTGCCTTTTCACGCGCTTGTTCATGAACAAGGCATGGTGGGGACTCTGTCTCCCTATAGCCTCAACCTGTGAGTTTTCACCACCCACCTCGAATTACGTGTTGACTTTTAAGACAGTCATGGCCGTTGGCTTTTTTATGCGCATACCCATGGCGACGAACCCGGATTCTCTCCCAATTTTCATGGTCCAACAACTCTTCACCTTATTACCGCCTGCCGCATTCCTCGCCTTCAATTACATTCTTTACGGGCATTTCATCGTGAACTGCGTGGACAGACGTTACTCTTGGATAAAGCCAGAGAAAGTGGCCCGCTACTTTGTTATCAGCGATATTACGACATTCCTCATACAGGTTTGAAGTTTGATCGTTTGTCTACCTTACGTGGAAGGTTAATCACGACATTGTGCAGGGTGGAGGTGGCGGCCTGGAAGCGTCAAAAAACGTGACAAGCGAGAAGCTGGGCGCGAACATACTGCTCGCCGGATTGGTCGCTCAAACACTCTCATTTGCGTTATTCATGATCCTAGTTGCGTATGCATGGCGTGGTATACTTCGAGATGGATTTGTGCCCAGGCAAGAGCAATGGGGGCCAATTCTTTGGATATTAATGTTTTCTTCGACAGCCTACATGGTACGTCTTTTATTCACACTTCATCGTCTATTCACTGATGTTGCGCGATACAGATTCGTTGTATTTATCGTGTCATCGAGCTTGGTCAAGGTAACGGTGGCTATCTTCTTACACATGAAAGTGAGTGTTGTGGACACTAAAATTGAGGCGCTTGGTCTAACTCTCGCATGACAAGTCTATTTCTTCCTCCTCGACTCACTGCCACTGTTGATTGGCATTTGCACATACATCTTCTTCTGGCCAACGAAGTATCTCGAAATGTCGGTCAAGCCCGCCAATGAAATGACGGGACGGTATTAAAGTTCTGGCATCGCCACTTGCATTTCAAGAATTTATATGGGTGCGTGAACCGTACATAATTATACACACAGTAGAAGGACGCTATATAATATGATATTAATCCACTGCGATGCAACAATGTTCTCTAGACTAGTTCCTTGACCGCACAATGCCCTTATTGTGTTCGGAGCGAATAGGGAAAGCAGTTGCCATCACGCCATTGCACTATGCCTTTAATATCGACATGTATCGTACTCCATGCCGACAATTCCCGGAACCAGTGTAGGCCGTGCTAAAATTTTAAAAGCTGAAACTCTAGTGCTAGCACACCTCTTTCTCAAAACCCGTCCTTGCGATTTCGTCTACTACAGCAATCTGCCAACAAACCAGTATATCATTTGAATGCCATCTATTGTGACTCAACGCGCTCGTGGAGACATGGCATTACTGCTGCCGGACGGAATCGGCATACGGATGATGAAATCTTCGGACATGCCACAAGTCCGTGCACTTCATGTGAGTAAACACTTTCATAAGATTTATTTTGCGCCCCTGACTGGCAGGTCGCTTGACCGATCCCAAAGACCAAACTCCTCCCAATCACATACCCCACCGCATTCTTTGTGCAGCTGCTTGTACAACCTCAGCATATGTGTCTGATAGCCACATACGACGGCAACGTCATAGCATTTGCCTCTGCTACCATGGAAACACGGCATTCAACGCCAGGGCCGCTTGGCTCGGCTAAGGATCAGGATCGACCCCCCACTGAAGGGGGTGCACTACGGGTTACCTTGTTGACACTTGGTGTATCGCCCGAGTTCCAGCGACAAGGAATTGCACGCAGACTCGTGCATGAAGTCGTGCAGCGCCTACGAATGTCGTGCGGAGTCCCTTGCCATGAATCACCTCCCGCTCCATCGCTCTCAGAAAGTAATTCGACTGATGCGGTGATTTTATGTGCAGAGGTCGCGCGCGACAATTCGTCTGGACAGTCTTTTTATTCACACCTCGGGATGCAAAGACAACTAGAAGTGGATAAGCAGTGCGGATTTGGTTCGAAGGCACACACGTGCATGGTAGTGGGAGTGATGAGAACAGTTTCAGTTTCTTGAGTAATTTATCATCAGGAGGTGATGGATGACGTTCGCTGCAGAGATACTCACGCCGAGCACTATCAGGGACGTGTTGGTGTAAGCTAGAAGTCGTACACAGGTGAATTTGTGTTTGCCGTAATAATATCTGATAATCGGTTGAGAGGGCACTATAAATGACGACAGCCTGTGATCTGGGGGACCAATTTTACGCATGACATCACCTGCAGATGGCAGTTGATGAGCCGAACCTGACTTGGAGGCCTGGAGACTGTCAGATGGTGGTGAAGATCCGGGGTTACACCCGGCTGACCAAAAAGTATTAAAATCACGATTTTATACTGTTCAATCAGACACAAGCAGTTGGTAATGAGAGTTCGAGAACGTCTTATCAATGGTTCATTGAATTGAAAGGGCACCTGCGGCAGATTCTAGAACATATATCAGAAAGGGGAAAATAGGGCATTAGTTGGAGAACGTGGAGATTCTGCCGTGGCAATGCTGGCAACATCAGATAAGAAATCAAGCATCCTGTTACATCGAGTCAGTGATCTGCTGCGCTTCACTGCAACTCCTGTGATAAATAAATCAGTAAAGATCCGCGTTCAAGTTGAGACCTATGTTTCGCAGGGCCACGAAGATGATCTCGCTGTGAAGCGAGATTGATGATCAGCTGTGTGATTAGACAGAATCTGTTTCAGTCTGTGGTGCGCTGGCCACATGTAACTTGATGTAAGTTTTTGTCAAATGACCACGGGGAGGTGCAAAGAGGATTCGGGCAATTCAAACGCGAAATTTGGCTGTAAACTCAAAATACCACGTTGGCATGTCCCAAAGCAGCTAGGGGAGTCTGAAAATGAGAGCGCCCCACTATAAAATCCATCACCCATTCTGTCTTTGTTATCATCCCGTTCTCTTTGAACTCTGATAGTTCAGGAAGGGTATTACTCGTCATCGTACATCATCATGGCGGCAAAAGTCTATGTTGGGTGGGTCCATGTTTCTTTAATCGTGTCTAGGAACGATTTTACTGATGTCGGCATATCCATCAGTAATCTGAGTTGGAACACGACGGATGACTCCTTGAGACAGGTCAGTTCTTCTGCACGATTAGTCCGATCGAGCGTCTTTGAGGCTGATATCTATCTTATAGGCCTTTGGAGAGTTTGGGCAAGTCACTGATGTGCGCGATCTATTTGAGGCGATCTCCCATCGCTATCGAAGATAGACATCGATGATGGCAGATCGCCCATAGTTTCTTTTGCTGTGTTTCTGTGACTAAAATTGTTATATGCGCTCCTGCTCGTTGCACGTTTGCGTTTTTTTTAGGCCATCGTAATGAAGGACCGTGAAACTGGCCGCTCTCGTGGTTT
The DNA here is from genome assembly GCA_011800875.2 of Suillus brevipes Sb2. Taxonomy (NCBI): domain Eukaryota; kingdom Fungi; phylum Basidiomycota; class Agaricomycetes; order Boletales; family Suillaceae; genus Suillus; species Suillus brevipes. The sequence continues at coordinate 141,100 of JRHT02000064.1, read as the reverse complement.
TGGCTTCGTCACCTTCAACGGCAGTGAAGATGCTGAGGCAGCTATCCAAGGAATGAACGAGCAAGAGCTTGACGGTCGCCGGCTGAGGGTTAACCTGGCCAACGCTAGACCCAGTGGCGGAGGTGGAGGCGGAGGCTACGGTGGTGGAGGTGGTGGCTATGGTAGCGGCGGAGGCGGATATGGCGGTGGCGGATACAGCAGCGGCGGCGGCGGCGGCTACCAAGGCGGCGGCGGTGGTTACGGCGGAGGCTACTGAGCTCTGTATGGTTTTGTGTTTTCAAGATGGTCGGTGTCGCAATTCTGTATGATGTCCAAAGGTCGTGTTCATCCTCGTCAAGCTACGATATTTCCGCATGCATTACAGTATCTGTTTGATCATAACGCAACTTAAATACTCGGTCGAAATTTGTATCAAAACATGTGTTGTCCTCGAGATTCCTTTCCAAGTCTGAAAAAAAAAACTTGAACGTGAGGATCCTTCCGTGGCCTCGAGGTTAGCGACCTAACTCCGTAGGGTTTTAATTCTCAGCGCTAATGGCAAACCGTTGCAACGTTGGGGGCCAGACCTACCTAGGTGCTGGTTCAGAAAAGGCAATCCACTGATCGAAAACGTGTCACGGAAAACATTGGCGGGGCAGCTACGCGGTACTGACAAGACTCTCTACAGCTGTGTGCCATGCATGGTTCAATCACAAGAAGAAAAATTATCAAGTCACACTGGCAGGCGCGTCGTTGACTCGGTGGACTAGGATTTGTTAATTCGTTTCCAGGACTAGTCCCTGGATGAAGGTCGCCGCCCGGTGCCACGCCGAGGCTGGGCAAAGCTAGTGGCCTTCTTCCGCCGGTCTTCTGGTCTTCGTTCTTTACAACCCAGTACTTGCAAGTCACATCTGAAACCGGGCATCGGTCGACGCAGGCAATTTGCCTTGTAGAACTCTTTGTGAGCAGTGGCAGCTGTCAAGGCGGCCCCGAGCTTGCTTTGTTTCTATGAACGCCCAAGCAATGGCCAACATGGTAAGTGGACCACAGCTGCTCTTGTGCAATGCGTACCTTCTGTCAAATCTACATGATTTGGTTGCGGAAAGACCATGGAAAGAGCAGTTTCGTGGACTTTGGGGGTTCAGAAGCTGTGCTGAACTGGTCCACAGAGCAAACAATTCCACAACAGAGTGGACCCACAAGGACCTACTAAAATGGGACCTCTCTTTACTCATTTTCCCGCACTTCATATACGACGCGACCTTCCAACTTTTCCTCTTAACCACAACATTCATCCCTCCATTCATAGGGAATTTCATCATCCAAATCTCAAACTATACACTTTATACTACGCTCTTCACCCTTTGCATCCAATGACAGGTCCAATAAGATCAAAAGGCAAAGGTCGCGCCAGTGATGATGAAGAAGAAGTCAGACATCATCCTCAGCCACAGCCACCCCGACCCCCAAACGCCTGGATTCTCTATCGCTCCGATAAGATCAAGGTTCTACCACCAGCAGAACCTGGTCAACGTAGCAGGGCGCAGGCCGACGTTTCAAAACTCATTTCGGATATGTGGCGGAATGAATCAGATGCAGTGAAACTAGAGTATGAGCGCCTCGCAGATGCGAAGAAGGCCGAGCACCAGCGTCTATACCCTGATTACAGGTTCCAACCGATGAAGAAGGAGGAAAAGGAACGCCTCCGAGAAGAAAAAAGGCAGCTCAAGGAACGCGCTCGGGAAAAGAAGAAAACTCGCGGTCGCGCAAACGCGGTCGCTGGGCCCTCGCAGGTGCAGCACGAAGCAGTCGCACAGCAGCAAATACATGAGCCAAAACCACAACAAGCACTGTCAACGGTCGCGTATGCACCTCCTTACGTTCTTCCCGGTGTTATGCCTGTCCAGAACGTCCCTTCTCACGCACCTCGTCATCATTACACCTACCTCGACCCGGAAATGCAGTTTGGGCTCGTGGGTCCATCGCCACCGTTGTCAGCTGCATCATCACCGAATCCCTCATCAGCTTCTGAGTCTTCAGCTCTCTCGGATGATGTTCAATTGCTAGTGGATGGACTGCCATCAGTTCGCGTATCTCCCGTTCCAGTTGCGCAACGCCGGCCCTCACAGCAGACTTATGGTGCTCTTTCTTCATTTCCTCAATCATTCCCTCATCCACAACAATCGTACGGCATGGAGTCCATGCCTGTGCAGGAACCACAGGCTACATATGCTCAATGGCAGGCTCCCCAAGCTTCATGGCAAACTCTTCAAGAACACAGTTTGCCGCAGCCGTCTGGTTCTGGAGCAGCTCAACAACCTGCTCCTGAATGGGATAACTTTGATGCATCAGAGGGAACGTTTGATTACCAGCAGCAGGTACGTCAGTTCTCAGCGCTACTATATCATCACTAATTTTTCCCTGCGCTACTCAGAATTTCTTGAATTTCGACCTAACAGCTGCTAACAACTTGGGGTCAATGCACGACTTCGCAAGGTCTCTTCAGGCAATGTTGTCATCTACTGGCCAGAACGGCGTCTTCAATATGGCCAATATCAACCCTGCAGACATCCTTGCTCAGCCCGAGGGCGAGCTTGAAGTTGAGATGGCTCCAAAGCCCGACGCGCAGTCCCAGGAACTCGAAAACTATTACAATGGTTTCGATTTCGATGCGGCACTTGCTACGTCAGAGGAACCTCAGCCAGCCACTGTGAATCCTTCTGGCACTGTGAATCCCGCAGACACTTTCATCAACACAAACCTTTCGGTGGATGACTACACATCGTTCTTCAAGCCCAACCCTGATGTTCAAGCTTATATGGAAGCGCAACAACGTCAACGTCAGCCGAGCGCGTTTACGCGGGACATGATGCAGTTCATAAACTTTGATGCGGGTGAGAATGGATCGCAAAACGCTGCGGCGCCGCAGGTGGGCGCCCCTCCCCCTCCGCCACCGCAAGCACAGTCGCCAATCTTCACACAGATGACGAACACCACTGCTGTACCGCAGTCTGGCTATGTTCCTCCTGCTGGTGCAGCACATTCGTCAACGCGGCGAGTTGGTGCGAGTTGGAAACCATCTTTTGCCGTTCCCGATGATTCTGTTATCGACCCTGCACTCTTCTATTGACCCTGCTCAAGACCTGGCTTCCCAGTGTTCAAGATAAGCATCCTCGATGGCTTGCTAGCGGTCTCACGCGATGAGTTCAAACCAAAGACCATCCGTGCTCCCCCCCATTTAAATTGATAATGTTATCGATCTCGCTTTCGTGTGCTATAGCTTTGTTCACAATCCCATGGCCGCTTTCCCCTGAGGTGTTCACATCATCGCGGCATCCCATGTGATATCCAGAGCGCTTATTAATTATATCACGCGTGCCCTTGCCGCGTATACCCACTCACGCATCTATCAATCCATCTCATGTCATTTCCGCATCGCTGACGTTTGCTTGCATTCAATATTTCTAATGCTATATCTTCACTCCGCCATCATCCAAATACAATACCATGTTCTCATTTTGTTCGCCAATGGTTTTCTAAATTACCACCTACTTTCTTCATCAAACTACGAAACACATTAAAATGGCAGTATTCTTTCGCCAAATGTGCACCTTTTCTTGTTCAATGTACAATGTATAGCGTCATGGACTTTCACAATCTAGTTTGTATATGCACATAGTAGTCATGGGTATAATAAATCTTTCGCGTTCTTTCGCTGGCTGGGATTCTGGACGTGTAAACTCCGCGATGAAACCCTCGTGCGATGTCTCTTTCGGGAAGACAATAGGGTTCGAATGTATGAAAATCGACGGGATCACACAGCATTGCGCATCGTGTTATTGTTTCGCTGGCTTGGAGACTGTTGGTCCATAATTAACCCTGGGCATCATGCAGGGACGTCGGGGAAATTGCGTGGCTCGCTGAAGTTTTCTGGGGTTTTTGCGTTCAAGCGATTTTCGTGGCTTCGAAAAGACAATGAGATAGTCTTATCTCGGGGACTTGGTGGGGATCAAGAGCGGGGCGGAGAATTGCGGATAACCTCAAAAAGCTTGAGCCTAGTCGCGGCCCTTCATTATGATCAAGATTGCGATTGCGATCGCGTGGTATCATCGCGTGGACCAGCATGGGTTATAGTATAACACGGACAAGTCGAGCAAAAACGTACGTCAGACTGGTCACGAGTCTAATCAGTCGATTGCTAACATCTTCCATTCATAAGTAGTATCTTCGGTATTTGCAGGTATCAAGAAGGCACAGGCGGAAGGGCCGTTGCCAATGCGATGGGGAGAACAACGAGTTTCTCCTTGTCCCACTGTGCATCATAACAATCTCCGAGTCAATATCAATCACATCGCAACAGCCAAGACACATACCACATCATTCTTATAATAAACATCCTCCTCCACGAGCTTACGCACGACATCGATGTTCTCGCCCTCGTAAATTATGCACGAGCCGAGAAATTTCTTGTCTCCTGCGGCTGCGTCGACGGATTCGGGCGTCATGAACCCTCCACCGAGCCCTGTTAGATTTCAGAGTGCTTTCAAGTTAGCGCCAGGGACATGGCTCGTGCTGAACTTACGCAGGATGCCTTGACTAACGAGTTTCTTGATGTTCTCGAGGTGGGCAGGTCTCACTGCAAGTCTTCGTTGGAGAGCACCCTCGTCGGCGTAGTCGGGTGCCCAGACAACGAATTTCGATAGGGATGGTGTTGAGGACATTTTTCTCTTGTGGATGTAGCTGTAGATGCTGCGCTGCGTGATGATATGTGAGATCTTGAGAGCTCGTGTCATGAAGTTCGTGGTCGATAAGTCGAATCGTGGAAGAGCGGACCTGTTCGGACCGATCGATGTTTGTTTCTGTTCTGCATGCCCGGGGCCCGGCTCGGTTGGTCTAGATTCTCCGGTTCTTCTTCAATGGTCCAAGTTAGCTGTGATGCGCGCATATCTCGACTAGTTCTGGATTTACTGGATGAGGTATCAGAGTTTTTCGGTCTGCAGCCACCTTCGTCGTAATCGATGAGGACAACTGTGGAATGCTCGCATTATATAAGAAGGAACGACTGTCTTCCTTCTATATGGTCTGGCTAGGGGAGACTAGGTATGCTCATACCTACTAAATCCATCGCGCCGAAACTCACTCGGTGTCCTGCACTAACTGACTGCATTCACAGCTCTGAAACCCCCTCCGCAACAGCCGTACTCCCCCAGTCTGCTCTGAGCTGTATACGGCGTACACGGCCACCTCCATTCAAATTACAGTGGCACTACGCTCGCTCATATCATCAGCATTCATGAAGATGCACCACTACATGATTTTGACATCAGACTACACCGACGAAGAGTCCTTTGACACCTTCCTGACTTGAAAAGCCTTCCACCTCAAGACGCGCTGCTAACGCTCCTTCAATTCACGCCATCTGAGCTCGAGGCTTTCCAAGGAACTGACAGATACACATGGTGCGCATCTCCCGTGTTTGTTTTCTCCAGGCACTGAATTAGCATCTGATGATGAATGAACACGGAGAACTTTGACTGGGTGCACACTCAAGATGCCTACGACAGCAATATAGAGTAAAGATATGCAAAAGCCGGGTCTAGAACATTCAGATCTTGCTAGTGCGTCCAACTCGTCAAGTTACGAATGTGAAAAATGCGACAAATCAGAATCTTCATGGGGCTAAAATGTAATATTAGCTTGGGTATGAATACCAAACGAGATATCTACCAAGCTCGCCCTCGCTGGGGTTGAGATGATGAAACGCCTTTTCCAGCGTGCCCGAGACCAGCCACCCAACCGTCACAATTGGACGCTTCCACTTTAAATTCCCCCAGAAACTCAGCATGACCATAAACTCCACTGCCCACGCCAATGTAGCACAAACGTATATGGCAAACTTTTTTGGAACATCTATGTATGGCGTGCATGATGTTAGTTGGCATTCCTGAAGTTGCTGCTGCAAACTTACCCAACAACGTTTCTATGGGTTCTTTGTCATAATACCATAGGGCTGCCACCCACAACACACAAAAAATCCAGCATAAGAGGGAAAGGTAGCGTGCATTGTTTAAGCAAATTCTGCGTGTAGTCGGAATTCGGACTAGAACAACAGCGAGGAGCCAGTTTGCTGCCATATCGATGGCGATGACCACTCCAGTCCAGGAAGGGAACAATTGCAAGCTGAGGAAAATGATATGAATGAGAATGTGATTCCAGCAGAAGACGATTTGTCGTGCTAGCGATGAGGGTTCCCTAATTATAATGATCATGGTGAAAACTTTGGGTCAATTCAGATAGGGGTGACATCCAGAGATGTCCATTTAATGCGGATGACATGATAGTGTTCCGCGATCCGCACGTGTTCGCAAGAATCGAGACACATTCCACATCATTTTTGTAATAAACATCCTCTTCCACGAGCTTACGCACGACATCGATGTTCTCGCCCTCGTAAATTATGCACGAGCCGAGAAACTTCTTGGTTATGAATACCAAATGAGATATCTACCAATAAGGAGTATGCGGGGAGCTAGTCCTCGCTGGGGTTGAGATGATGAAACGCCTTTCCCAGCGTGCCCGAGATCAGACACCCAACCATCACAATCGGACGCTTCCACTTCAAATTCCCCCAGAAACTCAACATGACCATAAACTCCACTGCCCACGCCAATGTAGCACAAAAGTATATGGCAAATTTTTTTGGAACATCTATGGTGTGCATGATATTAGTTGGCATTCCTGAAGCTACTGCTGCAAACTTACCTAAGATCGTTTCCATGGGTTCTCTGTCATAATACCACAGGGCTGCCACCCACAACATACAAAAAATCCAGCATAGATGTGTAAGGTCGCCTGCATTGTTTAAGCAAATTCTGCGTGTAGTCGGAATTCGGACTAGAACAACAGCGATGAGCCAGCTTGCTGCCATACCGATGGCGATGACCACTCCGGTCCAGGAAGGGCACAATTGCAAGCTGAGTAAAATGATATGAATGAGAATGTAATGCCAGCCGAAGACGATTTGTCGTGCTAGCGATGGGGGTTCCACAATTATAACGATCATGGTGAAAAGGGTCAATTCGGATAGGGGTAACATCCAGAGATGTCCATTTAATGCGGATGACATGATAGTTTCCGCGATCCGCACGTGTTCGCAAGAAAGATTTTTACAGAATAGTACGTATACTACTTACAAGTGTACTAACCCACCCTACTAAGACCACAGAACGACTATTGCAATCTATCGCATCTGTTTCGAGTCATACCAGCCTGTGTGCTCAGTGTGATCATATATGATTGGGGAGACAAAATACTAAAGTTCGGTTAAGGCACTAGTGTATAGATGTGACATCTTCACGATACTGCCTAGCCTTCCGTAATGTCTCGTCGACGAAGCACGCGGGACCCGAAGAATTAAGCTTCATATTTAGAGGATTCATGCCCAGGGAAATACATCGATTACCTCGTAGCATCACCTCGCGAGTTTGGGCAGTAGCAAGGTAGAACCTTTCTAGCCACCACACCGCATCAGCTGTAGAGTAGTAAGTGGTATGTGCAGTGACAGATGGATGGATATTCACCCCTGCGCCGAGACTCTTGATTGACGACAGAATCCCAATAGATCCGTGGTCATCGATCTAAAACAGGTCTGGGCGAGATATGACCGTATTTCGATGAGAAACTGCGTTATATTGGCCTCGTTAGCCAAGGCAACATAACCGCGACAAAAATGGAATGCGTTGAAACGAAGCAAGCAAATGACTCACCTATCTCATACGTCGCATCACGCCCGCTTCACCGCTCTCTGCCTCGGTCACCAGGCAATCATACCATGAGGATGGGATGAAACTATGCGCAGATGTTATGGTGGATGTAGCAAATGTAGTGCAAAACGCATTGACGCTATGCATCATGTAGTGACCTCAATAGGCACCGCCGTTCAGTGATCCTCTGTCTCGATTCAACTTCCTGCGGTCTATAAATGCTAGACCATTATAAGTACACTTACTGATAGTCGCAACAACGAATACACTATTGATGGTAGCACCATAGATTCAGTGTTCGAAACACTGAAACCCATTAGTGCTTCCCACAGCATAGCGTTGGCAATGTGACAAGTATATCATTACTTGATGCTGTGAGAGACGATTGTTTAGTTAAATTGCTTGCTGAAGGAGCGAGGTCGCCGTTTTTGAATGTATCCAAGCCTAAACATACCCATGAGCTCCCAGGATGACGACCGTCACTGAGGGTTATCATTCTTAAACCTTACGCTCTCCCTTTCAATTTAATTATCGTCGTTGCAGAATTAGAAGCACAGATTGTCAGTCTTTCAGACCGGCTATCCGCGTTACCAATTCCGTCAACCACAATCACCAAAAAAGAGATGACATTTCTTGGATAACCAACGAAGGCTTCAGGGCACAAAAATCTGTAATGCGTTTTACGCTTACTCTCCGTGTGAAGATAAGCGATTCCAACGCCTTCACCGATTTGTGTGCCGGATTTGAAGGATAGATGCAGACGACAAGGACGGGCGCTAGATTTCGCGCGTTGATGTATGCACATCTTGGTGAACGCAATCTCTATTAACTGATGCGTAAACAACGCTCGATGGTGGATCGTCCGACCAACCTATGGAAATCCCAAGTAGTATGTCTTTCTATGTGATGTCTGCGTTGCAGAGGTAAAGGATCGTGTCATCATTGGAGGTGATTGCTGTGAACCATTCGCTGTATCGTAGACTTCATTGTCTGTGGAGAGATCTGCGTCGAAACGGTTGAATGTTGAGAGTCTGGACAAACTCGTCAGCAGCCAACAGGACAGAGGAAGCAGAAACGGTGTTAGAGAGTCGCACGCGAAGCACAGTCGGACCGACGTCCTACATAGCCGGAGATGATCGAGATCAGATGTTCACTTGTTGTTGAGTCGCATGACAGCGCACGACTCGCGAAAATGGACGCGGACGCACCTTGAAATGCTTGGTCTGATGCACGTGTTGAATGATATACCAACTCCGTGGAGAAATGCAGGAGCTTCCCATGCCACGGCGCATATATCACACTCGAGTTGGAAGCCGGTTATCGAGAGGTACTGAGATTCAGAAGACAGGAAGTCTGACTTCCGAACTTGTTATCTGTGATGCTATGTTGCTTTAGCACCAGCAGAAATTTCGGATCTATAACTTCCTTGACGATGGCATTGTCCAACCCACTGCCCAGGCTTCTCAGTGGCATGGTCGATTAGCGAAAAACACGCGTTGGGTGTTTCGTAACCTAACCCCGGTGAGTTTGACTGATAGCGGGGACATGTACTACGCTGCTGCTTGTCTGTGCTGCGTTGAATGCTTGAACCTCGTCGAGGTCGCCGTCGATGAGAATGCGCACAAGCCTGAGCGCTTGTGGCGTCGATGATTTAATCAGGTTATCGACATGAATCGGGCCGTGGCCGCCGCTCGTGTTGTGGATGAAGATGACAAGTTGAGAGTTGAGACTCGTTGATTTCCATCAACAGCGAGTTACTGGGTATCCGAGTCAAAGAGTCTCTACTAAGGGTATGGTCAGACGACAACGCCAACTGGAAGCTTGACAATGGTTGATATGTATAAAAATTTGCTTATGTAACGAAAGGATGAATTACAATGGACTTAAAAGTTGTAATAAGTTGTAGCCCATCACTGCCATGTATTAACCCTCGGCACAGCAAGCACGCCTCCTCATAACCCCGTCCCAGTCTGATCCTGTGTGTACATCCCTTATCAAGCCATAATCAGACTAACAAGCGTTTCATCTAGTCCCATGAGCCAAGCACCAAGCACACCCCGAGCAGGTCCCAGCAACACAAGTGGCGACAAATTAAACACCCCCCCACTCCCAACACCACCCCTCGTGCGGTCCCAATCACACCATTCGACCGCCTCGAAGGCCTCGAAGACCTCGAAGCCTATCTCTCGCACTAGCTCGCAACCCCCGACAAATCGTGAAGTCATACAGCTCCTCGCAGATGCAGAGTCCGCTGTGCGCGACCTCCGCGCAGACGTCTCGCTCCTGAGTTCACAGCTATCATTCGAGCAGGACCGTGCCGATAATGCAGAGCTTAAAGCAAAGGAAGCATGTCTACGGTTCAAAGAAGCCAACGATGCTCGCATAGTCTCTCAAAGTGAGATCGTGCGTCTGACAGAGGAGCTCAGGCTATACAAAGACGCACTCGAACAAGCCCAGAAGGAGATTTTTCGTGCGCAGGGCGTGATGAAGGATGTGGAGGACAGGAGGAGGGATGCCGAGGAAAGCGCTGCAAAGTCGAGGACTAGGTTGCGCAAATTGATGGAGGAGAAAATGATCGAAGTCGCTCGCGAGGAGGGCCGTAAACAGGGTCTCCAGGAAGGACTGGAGATGGGGAAGGATATGGGGTACGTGCATGGGCGCACCAAAGGTTATGCACAAGGTCGGGTAACAGCTGATCGTGTGCTCGACCGTTACTTTTCTGCCCCGAGCGACGACGAAGGCAGCGATTCGAGAGGCGACTCTCGTGACGCGCAGAATACTCCGCGGTTCAGACAAGCACCAGTATCGCGCACTTCTAGCGATCAATCGCGTCCACGTACACCTACCCGTCCCCGCGCACAATCTCAACCTCAACCTCAACCTCAGTCTCAACCTCAACCTCAATCTCAGCCTCAGCCTCAGCCTCGACCGCAACCGCAACCGCAGCCACAGCAACGTCCAATTCATACCTCATCTGCACGTAGTACCATGTTCTCCCCTGCCCACGCACTGCACGACTTTCCTTCAGACACCTGGATCCCAGAAGCCGATTCTTCTCTCATCATCCGCTTGCCACCTCCACACGAGTTACAGCGCCCGCGTCGTACGCCATCTCCCATTTCTTCGAGCCCTGGCACACCTTTGCGTTCCTTGCCTCAAGATCCTGTACTTATGGTACCAGAGCCTCGATCTCCTGGCGCGCCGTTATATTCGCTCCCCGCTTCGGAGGCTCGTACTCAACGAACGGTACATCGGAGAGCATCGGGTACGGAAAGCGTGGCCTCTACGAGGACATCAGAACTAGAGCTGCTTAGTCCTCCGGAGCAACCTCGATCCAGCGGGCTGAGCGCTATTCCCGAAGTTACGAGCATACGTGAGCAGAGTACGCCTAGTAGCCGGAGCATGAGACCTAGTGTAGAAGAAGAAGCTGACGAAGTGCGTTTTGCTCGATAGAACTCATTTGTGACGTGCGTGTGCTGATCAAGTTGTAGGCTGGCTTCGTACATGTTTCTATGCCGGCACCACGTTCGTCTAGAGAACAGATTCGGCTGCAGAAAGCACCTACATCAGTAGCTAGATCTCCAGCACCGGAATCAACGCGTCCCACGAGTTCATCATCGTCTGGTACAGTCAACATCACGATCCAACCGCCTGTGAGTAACCTCTCTTTTCAGTTTGCTGAGTACACGCTCACGAACGCGGTACAATTAGTCACGTCCCGCATCTAACATGTCGCAAGTGACACAGTCCAGGCAGCGCCCGTACTATCTCAGTCCTGCAGACGCCGACCGCCCATTACCACCGCCACCTTCGTCGTATTCGGCATCACCAGCACACGTGACACCGTCGATGATACCTATACCGCCTACAGGTAGCACGATGTATTCAAATTTGCCTCAGCAGCTCCCACCTGGGTTCGTACCCACTGGCCCACCTACACCGGGTCCATACACACCTAGCAGCAGCATAGCAGCGCCCTCTCAACACAGTCACCACCAATACCGCGACACTAGCCAACACCGCCAATACAGTGGACCCAGCAACCAACAATACGCCAGTGACACGATCATAGTCCCCTGCAGTCCGAAAGCGACACGCGACGACCCGAACGAACCGGTTGTGATCCCGCCGCCCTCTCAGAAATTCGCGGCTGAATCGGATGAGGATTCTAGTGACACCAGCAGTGATGCGGGGTTGCGGACGCCGAGGAGGAAATATAGGGCTGCAGGGAGTGCGGCGAGTTTGTATACTGCTACTGCTCCTGGGAGTGGGACGAGGTATTCTGTGGGTGTAGCATTGAATGGGAGTGCTGGTGGGACGCCGAGGGTGCCATTGTATGGACGGAGTGGGAGTGCAGGTGGTGGCGGTGGGGAGGGGTATGCGAGGAGTGCAGGTGGGGAGGGGTATGCAAGGAGTATGGGTGGGGAGGGGTATGCGAGGGGTGGAGGTGAGGGGTACGTGAATATGAATTCCGGGGGCGGGGGAAGTGGATTTGGTCGGATGGGATATGTTGGTGAGCAGGGGAGTGTGAGGGGATGATTTGATTTACGAGATTGAAATTACGATAAAGGTGCTGGCGCCTACGAGTTCCTTAACATAATTAGGGAACACAAGATTTGACACGAATCTGATAATTTTAATCGACATCACGGCTTACATCTTGCTAACTAAACTGAACATGCGAGGGATCAAATCGTACCAGGTACGAGACGTTTGTTTGTAGCTGTTTGTAGAGACAGTCCGTCAGACCGGATCTTCAAGCAAGTTGGTTTCCTCCGACTTCAGTCGTGTCCATGTTGTAAGTTTCCATCTTGGTGTATGGTGGGTGTTGTTTAGGAGCCGGGAGTGATTTGAACAAATGGTACGCCTATAACCGAGATTTCGTTTGGTTACTTGTAACTTTGCGTAACTACATTGTTTTACTTTGTGTGGACTTGAGCGAGTGGGTCTGCTCAAACAACTTGCATTAGAGGCATCCATAGTTACTCCGCTACCAGAGCTTCTCCTCGAGGAGCGAAACTCGCTCGAAACAATCCAGATCTAGTGGTGGTTTTTAGTATTTAACGGTCGGTAGGAGCCGTTAAAGCAGACAACCTGCGTTGCTCCACGACAGGTCACAGTTATATGTGGAGAGGTTCGAAGTTCTCGTCTTTGACCTGTATGGGATCAAACTTCGATGGCTTAGCCACGGTTACGAAAGTTTTGTCATAGTCCTTGTGAGGAAGTACCTCATTCAACTCTAGCCTGCGTGGCGAGATAGTTCTGGTTGCGGTACATTTGCTTATAGAGGGTACTGGTACGCCTGTAGCAGAGATCAGAGCGGGTTCTTACATTCGGGCTCGACAAACGCGTGCTACGGACGTTTTTTTTGACTCTGAGCACCATGGCGTAAACTTAAACTAGCGATAAGTGGAAATCGTGGTAGTCGCGGCTGGTGGGTCAATCATAACTTTCAGAGATTACAAGGCAAGAAGCGATCTTGACGATACTGCGGAAGCAGCCTGACAAGTTTGCTTGCGTTAAGCCACGGGTAGAGCTGTCTCGTGCTCTTAAAGAGATCCACCGCAGCGTCTTAATGTAGATCCTCAACAACTGGGTAGTCGAAACCTCACACGACGTTATTCGTAGTCGTACCAACGAACTCTCTCCTGCCAAGACGTACCATGCATGCTTACCATAGCGTCCTCATCCAAGTGATACGCCCTGGTAGTTTCTTAGACAGGGTCTAAGGTTGCAGGGCCTGAACATCCTTGCCTGACATTTCTCCATTAAGGGATCTAGCAACTGAAGACCCTGCAAGTCCTTCAACTTCTCAAGCTCCCTCGCACCGATCTAGTACTAGTACGCAGTACCATGTAGTCTCTTCATCAAAGTACTGTTTGGGTATAAGGCCCTGGTGCGACAGGCTACGCTCCCAACCCCAGAAATAGCTACTATGCTTGACCCTACGGCAAGACCTCCTCGCAGTTGCGACAATGGTCTGGACGACCGGGTCGCGGATGGATATATCTTTTTCTCAAGTCAACTCTACGCGAGAAGATAGTACTCGAACGAATGCTGATCGTGCCCTCCTCACCTTAAGTACACACCTCAAGTCTCCCAAACTTAGTCTTATTGTCTGTAAGCGTAGGAATATTGTACATATCCTGCCGGCTACTCACGCTTTGCCGACGCGTCCATTGGTATGAATGGATACACGGGAGGTCGACACATGCGGCTTAGTTAAGAGATTAGGGAAATTCGGGTGTGATGCGTAGACTACATAGACAGTTTTGCGAGTGGTCCTCTGAGGTATCTGCCGCTGTCTGCGTGACGGTATAAAAACTACGTAGTCTATCCACTACATCGATATCTCTTTGGACACGGAACCCATCAGTGGATTGAATAAGAAAGTGCGTTCGGCACGAGATCAGTGGATTCCTCCCTTCAGCAAGGAGAGCCCGTCTTCGATGATGGGTAGTACAGTCCGGGATGGAAATAATCGATACGAGCGGATTAGGGTGTACAGCTTGCTCGCGTCTCCGCTTGGTGGGGGACTAAGATTTATAACGTGCTTGCTCAACTAGCCTTTTACTTTTGGTGACGGGGGATCC
>JRHT02000064.1:73461-116677 GCA_011800875.2 Suillus brevipes Sb2 | reverse complement strand
CCGAGTCCCGCAGATGCTACCCCGGTCTTGGGTGCGCTGGAGGCGTACGAGAAGAGCGCTGTGCGATCGGCAGTCGTTCTGCCTTCATCTGCATCAGTCACGTCTGTTGCATCCCCCGCTGACCTTGTTCTCGTCGACCAGGAGCGTCATGCGTATTCGGCTTACCTCATGGAAGCTGGCCAGACGAAGGTGTTTGTGATACGGCCGGACGGAGTGGTTGGGGCGATCGTACGCGGTGCAGAAGGCGTGAAGAAGTATTTCTCGGGAATATTTTCGGAGGTTTAGCATTATGGTCTGCTCTTTTACTCAAACATAACATCGCAACTCATTCGTATTTAATAATCAACGAACTTGACTAGTGTAAAGGTCAAGGTGTCGTTTATTAGGGAGCACATTTCAGATCACTCTGGAACAATGCAGTTAAATATTGGTTTTTCATCGTTCGAGGCTCTCCGGGGCTATCTTGAGGTGTGCGACGGAGAAATCCGACAAACCGTCCATTTGCTTACAGTAAGCAAAAACCTTATTTTCAGCCACTTTGGCGTTACAGTCCGGGACGGCCTGTTCGGTGTATGTTTGAATACCATGGCGCTACCGCTTTTTTTGTAGAGACAGTGCCGCATTCTCACTATAGCTACTGCCGGATCTTCAAGCAAGGTGGTTTCCTCCGACTTCAGGCTGCTATGGGGTGGTCTCCATTTTCCGATCAACTCGTTCGTGCAATATTTAGAATCAGGTGGTTCGCCTCTGCACTCGTTCGTTCGACATGTGGGATTTGGCGAGTGGCATAGCTAATCAAGATAGGGCCTCACAAGATGGGTACTAGCCTTTGCCCGGGAGGAACGTCTTCCTTGTATGTATTGGTCCAACTAGGGGTGACTAGCGCACCATCAGAGAACCCAGAAAAATTTCACATAGTCATATATGACAATACATAGTACATAATCACAAGCATCTGTATAATTCTGCCATCGTGTATCACATAGTATTGTTTGACTTTATAGAGGTAAGGCGAGTTTCTGACTTCGCAATATAAGCATACAATTAGCAAAAAAAAACCGCATTACTTAAACTCAGAGCTGAATGCAGGGTGGACCGAAAATGAGAGGGCTCTAGCGGTGTTAGTTATGATGACCACATCAACAGTAAATTTGGCGACTTTCAAAGCCAAGAGGGATGACTGGTGCTGTCGAGAAGGACAAAATATGTTCACCACCTAAGCGACAGGAAACCTATGTCCAGCTGGGAATCACATCAAGATCTCGCTGAGAGTTATAAAAAATGCATACTACAGTAAAGTTCACAATCCAACCAGAACTGAACGGAGTCTCGACATATTCTAAAATATGCTCACCAAGTGAGGGGCAGGACGCCAAGACGCAGCTGGGAATAGCGCCTAAGACCTGGTAAGAGTTGCAACGAGTGCATGCGACACTATAGTTCGTAGACTCTTACTTAATCATGTGATATTGGCCTCTGCTTAAGTAATTATCAGCTTGCGGATTTGGAAACTTCTGTTATTCCATTGCACATGCGCGCAACAATGCTATCAACGGGTAATACCAGGGATTCATTGATAAGCTAGGAAACAGAAGGTACGTCGTTGACATTTATATATGCTGTTCAACTGCTGTTGCCTCGCAGGTATATATAATTTCTATCGCGCAATCGGAACAACATGAAAGAAATGCGTGTGTCGACGCTCTCGCGCTATAATTTATCACCTCGTGCGTTTCTTCATTTTTTTTTTGATCGAAATTTAATATACTTAACATCTTTCGAGCAGAATCAAAAGCAGGAATGCACAACAATCGGAACAACATGAAAGAAATGCGTGTGTCGACGCTCTCGCGCTATAATTTATTCCCTCGTGCGTTTCTTCATTTTTTTTTTGGATCGAAATTTAATATACTTAACATCTTTCGAGCAGAATCAAAAGCAGGAATGCACAAGTGAACACCCTCGCGGTATATTTTATCACCTCGTGGGTCTCTTTAGTTTTTTCGTGATCTCCATGAAATATACTTTCATCTTGCGAGCGGAATAACAAGCAGGAATGCCCATGTCACCGCTCTCGCGGTATAATTTCTCACCTCGTGCGTCTTTTCAGTTTTTTTGGTGATCTCCATGAAATATACTTTCATCTTGCGAGCGGAATAACAAGCAGGAATGCCCATGTCACCGCTCTCGCGCTATAAGTTGTTATCTCGCAAGTGCATACTTTCTGCTTTTTGAACGGAATCATAGGTAGGAAATCTTCTTACCCCGCCTGTATGTACTTTGCCCTTCGAGCCTAAAAATGCGCATGAAATAAATGTATCACTGCTATCGATCTGTATTTTATGACCTCGGGCGTCTATACTTCTTGTCTGCGATTTGGATAATGTAGAGAAGATGTAGATATCCCCACTTGCACGCCGGATTTCCCTGATCCGGCTTTTGAAAAATCAATCATGTCTATTTCATCACGAAGAAAGTTTATTTGTAAACAGCATTGATATGATGCTTGATTCCGACTCGAGGACTCATCATGCATCAGCACTAGTTCACACCAACATGTGTTTAATCATGATATTATAACGGCAGAGTAATATAAAGATGGGGGTTGCACTAGAACAAGAAATAAACTAGTCTGAGTCGAACATGGCGTCATCCGTTTGCGCTCTCTGCCTTGCAAGAGCGTTGACAGACATATTGGCTTTTGCTCCATCAGTAAGTTCCGCACGGCGGCTAGTGCCGAAAACTTTCCTGAGAAATGAGGATTAGTCGAGGAATTTCGAGTGCATGATGGATGCACCTTGTCCACCATGCCAAGAGCTGCTCAACTTTTTGCCGCGCTATACGACCAGGAGGCCGCTCGAAAAAGTCGACGATGTTTTGCCAGAATAGCACATAGTCAAAGTCGCCGTCAACTGAGCGCCATGATGTCACGCTCGACAGCGCAAATCGCAACTTTATACTGTTAGTGAGCAGCAACAAAAATAGAAAACTGATCACTTACTTGACATGAGACATATGCGATAGAGCGTGGCGTGACTTTACGCATGTTGATAATTTGCGCAACGTGTGTCTTGACCCTCTTGCCCGAATAAAAATCCTTCTTAGCGCGTCGGTTGTTTTCGATTACATCAGCACCTTCACCTTCACCTATAACATCCTTTGCGGAGGAGGGGGACGTAAAAATAGCTTTGAAAGCCTGTTAAAAAGTTAGATCTTGCAAACTACTCAAAGTATCACTAGCCTGAAGCAGAAGAGTGCTTTTAAAAAGACCTTCCTCTAGATTCTCCGGATCGGCTGAGTATTTTTCATATAGGAAGACTGGCCAGGACATTTCCGTCACGACATACCCGTCTGCACGATCCCTAATTCCTGCTCTGACGCTGACAGATCCTTCAAGTTAGTGTTTAGAAGAGTAGAAGCGAAGTAGTTACGTTGGATTATTCCAGTCTAGCTCAGTCGGGCAAAGGAGCCTGCCGCACCCATCGTTTCCGAAACCACGATGATGTTTATCATCGGGGTCAACTGGGGGATTAGGCTTCAATTCGCGATTAACCCATTCAGCAACGAGGCTTTTGAGCTTCGAGGTGTCATCACCTCGAGCAGCATCAGCCCCTTGCCTAAGCTAAAAATAGTCGTTTAGCAGAAGGCAAATGGCGTTCCCTCAGAAAAACACACCTTTTTAAGCATATGCACATATTCGTCATATTCCATGTCTGAAGCCTTCGAGTGAAGCCATGGGAGGGTAGTAGTAAGGGCAATGAACCCAAGTTGGAGACGCTCCTGACTGTAACGAAGAATCACATCAGCGAACCGTTGAGTCCTTGAGTTCTAGGGGTCACCTATTACAAGGTACGTATAAAAAAAACTTACTCAAGAGTCACATTGTCGTCCTCGCCGTCCGATTCGCACCTTCTATCATTCTCACATATTAGGTCTTCGATAGTATCATATAACGTGACTACGCGTCTGAGAGATCTTCCTTTCGACATGTAGTAGTTTGTCTCCCTGGTGATCATTGCGTCTGGTGGTGAGAAACCTGAAATAAACGTATAAAATTGTGCACGTGCCTTACTTTGACTGCATGCCCCGATTCCAGCACCTGTAACTTTACTTCGAGAGCAGCTATCTTTCGTCTCTGCCGAGCACTCTCGGACGTTGCCACCGCCAGTGACTGTGACAATGAATTCGCAGCCTGAGACATACTATCATCCGCAGCCTGAGACATATCTTCCTCCGACCGAGACATGGTGGATTCTGAGATGGAACCTGCGAAAATGAGGGTAGGAGATAAAGGTCATCATCGTCCCGCTCCCGTTTTATGTGGTGTCGGCAAAGGTCGATGACACGTTAGTATGCCTATAAGGGAAGGCTCTCAAGCGATGTTAGCAGTAGTAGACGGCTGAAAATGACACAACCTAAACAGGAATGGTATTACGCGGTTGCCAGTTGAAATTGAGCGACCGCCAGTTTGGGAATAGTTTAGGGAGCTGTTTTATGAAATGCGCATAGATGGCCGAAATTATCGACTACAGAGAAAATTGATTCGGGCTGGTGCCAATGACACGCCATGTAACTTTAAGGCTCATGAGCTTCCTCCACAGCGGTATAACGCACACAAACCATACAAAGTTAATACAGGCGGGTGTTTGATACCGGCGCCATGTTGTACATACTGCTTCAAGCCAAGCGGGGACGAGGAGACTTTAAGGCTCATGAGCAAATCCTCCGCAGTGGTATAACAAACATACAAAGTTAATACAGGCGGGTGCTTGATACCGGCGCCATGATGTACATACTGCTTCAACCAAAAAAAATTGATGGAGGCGGGGACGAGGAGACTCTCGACTGAAGACCAAAAGGCCTGCCCCGTGTAGTGTAGAATGTGGGCCAGACGGCCTCAATGAATGTAAATGAAAATGAGGAGAACCTCAGCTGAAGACCAGAAGGTCTGCGACGTGGAATCTCAAGCAGAAGCTTGAGTCTGAAGCCAGATGGCCTCATTGATTCCAAACGAACGGAAATGGGGAAGAGGAGACCGTCGACTGAAGACCATGAGGTCTGCCCCGTGTTCGAGCAGAAAATCGATTTTGAGGCCAGATGGTGACCTTATTGGAAATGTGAAAGAGGAGACCCTCAACTGAGCCTGAGAACCAGAAGGTCTGCCCAGTGTACTGATGAGCAGATACTCGATATCGAGGCCAGACGGCCCCATTGAATGGAAACTGGAACGAGTAGATTCACGGCTGGAGGCCAGATTCAGAAGGTCTAACCAGTGCGATGTAGAATCTGGACTCGGAGTAGAGGGTGCCGCTTTCGTCCGACACCGTTGCTGTCGTCAAGGCGCACTTACTCCATTGGTGGGACTTTCTGTCTTATGTAAGTGTTATGGAAATCTGGCGCCTTCAACCAAACCTGTTTGAGCCCACTTTCCAGGAGCTTACCGAATTTTAGAGTAACGAACTAGGATTAATGCGCCAAGCCCGAGATCGATTCCCCAGCGCACGGGTGCATACACGTCGGACACTAGTACGTTTCTGTATGATATGCCGTTGCTCACTGTCTACTATGACTACTACAAGAACTGGTCACCTACCCTTGCTCACAACTCACAAACCTTTTAAGATCAATCAATAGCCATCATGTCTCTTAACACAGACAATCCCCACGCAACAATCACCCAGCCCCCTCGGGGTAAGGATATGATGTCGCTCGCCCTACCCCACTGCGTGTCCAAACTTCCCGCATCCGGGATTGATGAAGACGCGACACCGTCCATGATGTCGCACGCCCTACCCCACTGCGTGTCTGAACTTCCCGCATCCGAGATTGATGAAGACGCGACACCGTCCATGATGTCGCACGCCCTACCCCACTGCGTGTCCGAACTTCCCGCATCCGGGATCGATGAAGACGCGACACTGTCCAGGGAACAAGGTCTAACTGTGACGCACTCACCATCAGACACCATGGGAGTTGCTGTTGCGATGGATGATGAACCGAAGGAATTCGACACAACGGTGAGTTTCTGCAGTTACTGTGTACCATTTTGTTGTACTGATCTTAACGATCAGATACGAGCTCAGGCTTCTTGTACCGTCGCTCGTCAGAGTCGGAAGAGAAAACCGGATCAAGGTGGCTCTGACAAGGAAAACAAATCTCCGATTCGTCATCCAGCAGCAAAGCGCATATGCAGGGAGAAAACTGGTACCGAGTGGCAAACAGTCCTCGATATAGATAAGTTCGGCGAGGAGCAGCGAGAGCGAAGTAGCTTTGGAGAAAACGAAGGCCTGTACGGTCGTTTTCGATAATTCGTACTACTGTACATAGTGATGTGAACTGTAAATTCAACTTGAAACATGATAGTGTTTAAGGCCAACATCAAATCACTGATGCCCGAAGCTAATAGATATTTAAAAAGAAAGGTCGTCATATATGTCATCATCCTCTTCCAGCTCCTCGTCATTCAACAGATAATCTATTACCTCCTCCTCCTCCTCCTCCTCCTCCTCTTCTTCTTCTTCTTCTTCTTCTTCTTCCTCCTCCTCCTCGTCATCATCAAATCCTTCAGTACTGTTACCATCACTGACCTCCTCAGCAGCTGGTACCACAGAACCAAAGCAATCTCTTGTTATCCTCCGGAGCATTGCTGGATGTCCAACGCCAAGGTGCGTATATCGCATAAACATATCCCGATCAACAAATCTGAACCAAATGCTGAGGGTTAATTTGATTTAATAGAAAATAATATCCACACTCACATCCCCACGTAGTGCTCCTCCCAATCATCTAGCTCGCCATCGGGACGAGCAAACGATTTACCGTGACGAAGCGAGCTTATACCTCGTCCTGAGGCAAATGCGGGTATCAAATGAGCTCCTCGAATCACTTGTGATGGATCGAGGAATCCAAAGGCGTCCGAATCTGATTCGTCCACAAACGCAACTTTTGGGAGACGAGCGTACTTCATACCGGATCGATGGTTCCGCAGCGGCGCCAGCCATCTGACCCAGAGCACCTCAAGGCGCTGTTTCGTAGGTTGATATCCGTTTGAGTTTGTGAGCCATGTTTCTAGATGATAGATACCCAGTACCCGTGCATACCAGTATGGGTGATTGGGTATCAGCTCCCCCGAAAGCACCATAACATCAGCACGAGTTCTGGGGTTGATGGTGTCGTACTCGCGCCTAAAGTCATAGGTAGTGTAATATACTTGCATGGTGTGGACCGAGTATATCGTATTGTTAGGAATGATTACTGTATTGTGTTCCTCGGCTGTGAATGTATGATCACAATAGGTGACGTCTAGATTCCGAAGCCTGAAAAGAACATGATCCTTCAGTTTTGGTATGAAATTCTAGAAACCACAGTAAGAAACGTGTAAATGTTCACGCTGCAAGATCACTTCTACCTTAACTGCCGGATCACCGTCGTGTTCTCGAAGGAATGCAAATATATTTATTGGACTACTCTGATTAGTCGCGATGTGGTGATGCTGTCCAGATGATGTCTGGGGAGAGGTATCGGCAGGAGAATGAGTATCAGGAGGGGACATATCTCCTGCTTCTGCTATCCGTCGAAGGACACGGCGCCTGCGCTCGTGCTTAGCCAACTGCGCTGGGGAGTCTAATTTGCTGGTCAGCGGATAGAACCCTTTGAGAGCTCTGTGCGCAAGTTCTCCCTAGCTAAATTTAATATCAGGTAGATAGAGGAAATGCGATTAAGTACCATTTGAGTGGTAAAAGAATCTACCGTGCCGAAGAGCCTGATTGTGCTCACATAGTCCCCCATCGCATGAAACTTGTATGTACCGAGATTGAACTTTTTAGTCTTCGCCCCACTTGATTCCGTTGCATTGGATTCGGGTTGCTGGGCGAGCCTCCGTTGGCGAGCCGCTTTCTCTCTTGGTAACTCCTTAGTTTCAAAGGCGGCACAGGTGACACGCCGAAACTTCCGCAACAACTGAGAGAGCTGATTGAATGTCTGTTCGAGAAAAGTCACGGTGGAATCAGAATGAATCCTAAGCTTCGCGAGTGCATGCCACTGTGCAAAACGATACAGCAGTGACTGCATGGGTGAATCGTGGCCAGCGGGAAACAGCCCTTCGAAGACCGCAATAGAACACTGACGATCGAACGCCTCAGCCAGCCGAATGAAATGAATGAATATCATAAAATACCTGTAAAATGTCTTCAAAATCGCGCGCTGCTAACCTTTTCATCTCGGAGGTATTGTTAGCAAATTTTCGAATGGTGCCATTACCAAATGTCGGGACCTGACGAAATCTATGGTGTGTTTGCAAGTCAACTAGTTAGCAGATAATGATACTTTGCATGAACCTCGCGTACCTGCTGTCGAGGGTCGCGACAAGCTGACTCCCCCCGGGAAGCGCATAAAGAACCCTGATAAGGTGCGTAAATAATGCCTTCCAGGTACCCAGTTCGCATTCGTGCATGAAGTCAACGACGAGCATGCGGAATGGGTCTAAGCCGAGTGATCCAAGCTTGTTGACGAACTGATTCTTTGAGTAACCGATGTCAGCTGATCCAAAATTTCAAGAAACCATCTGAGCTTACCATCGTGGGTACCCACGAACCCTCGCCAAGAGTATGTTCAACTTTTGAACCGTCCACAGTGTTTCCATACTTGTAGATAAACTCACGCGCCTGAATAACCTTTGTTGTAGCATAGACTCGGAGGTTGTTCATCCGACTTCTCATGTCCTTGAGTATGCCAAGCTCACTGAACTTGCTTTTCGGAGTGAGACAGCGAGGACACGCGCATGAGCCCATATCTTTGATGGCCGCGATTAAAGCCCTGAAAAAGCATGAGAGATCTCGATATCAAAGCAAAAAAAAATGAAGTTACTTCTCGGGATAATCAGCCGAATACGTGAATATTCTCGGAAACACTCTCCTAAGCACACCGTCAGGACATTTCAGTACAATGCCGTGGCGATATACATGGACAAATTCTTCGTCGAGCAAAATTGACCAGCAAGCGTGAAATAATTCCCTGCGGCAGTGGGTATGAAGTGAGGCCATGCCGGTCTTTGATATGCGGGACAATTTGCTCAGCGTGTCTTTGACGCTGTCCGGGAGCTGACAAGGTTGACATTAGCAATGAGAATTGGCGGTCAGGAGAACTCACTGAAGGTAAGAATCCTACTAAGTGACATGCCCCTGAATGAGGGGAGGATCGTACGTACTTCGTCAGATTTCCGAAGTACAGGTACAACGGCCAAGCCTTTGCAGTCCCAAAGTTTGCCAGGTGAGTGGCATCGGAAAAGAACATGAGACCCGCTATAACGCGTTCCAACGAACAATTAGGTTCTTTTGGCAATTTCTGGATATTGTCCTGGGCTTCCAACCAGGCATCAGAGGTATAAAGCTCATCAAAAATTCGCTCCTGGTGATCATCCAAGGGATCCTTCCATATCCGTTTGAATGGGAAGAGGTGGAATGCACTCGCCTGGACATCCGCAAATGCTGCGCGGATCACTTCAACGAGGGGACGATAATGGAATCCGGGAATGGTGTATGTTTTAGGTGCTTCCTCCTTTGACTTCGTGGGGATGTCAATGGTGACATCGGTTTCGATCCAATCGTCTGGGAAGATGATCTTCTCCCCGCCTTCGTCCCTATCCAATTCACGCAAGCTCCTCCTCACCGAAAACCCCTCAAGATGCTTTATATCGAAATCGTCGGGCTGTAGGACATCTTTGACGAGACGCTGGACCTCCGCCTCCGATTTCTGGTGGCTGCCCGAATTCATCCAAGACATGATACGATAAACAGTCATATTCGGAAAGGGGAAGGGCGGCGGTAGGACATTTTCCTCGGAACCAGTGCCTTGAATTATCGGACACGACCTCGCAAGTAGTGAGGACGGGATGGACTTGTTTGGCTCGAACGAAGGACGGCGAGGGTATAGGCGGCAAATTCCAAATGAGTTGAAGGCAGTTTGTAGAGTGTCTCTCAGCGTCAATAGCACACGTTGAATTCTGGAGCGGGCTGGGAGTGATGGGACATCATGATTATTGGCGTCAATTAAATCTTCAGCTGAATGCTCGATGTCAATGAAAGTCCTTGGAATGTGTCTCCTAGGAAGCGTGGGTTCCTCTGAGGTATTCTAGTGATTAGCAAGCATCAGATACAGATCCTGCAGATCACGCACGCCAGGTATCATGATGGGATTCATTTCCAAAGGCGCAACCTTCTAAGTCCATCAAAATATCAACATCCTGTTGTCCGTTTTCCGAGTTTGAGCTGAAGGGGTGCTGCGATGATGCGAGGCCGGGGGCATTGAATGACGAACGAGTTGTAGTACTAGATCCTGACAGCCTTGCTGAGGGATTGCAAGGGGCAGATAATCTTGGAAGTGCCCTTGCTACAGCCCTATAAGTCACCGGCAAGATTCTCCGCTGATATGGCTCAAAAATCAGAACTCAAGATCATATTGAAGTAGTCCAGTTTGAACTTTGAAGAGAAACATCACTCACTTGCGTTGAGCCCACTGTGACTGACTCGGACCGGGACTGGCTAGAAACTAAATTCGCCAAAGTTGCATTTCTCGCTCGCTGCAGTCTCTTCTGAGTTGCAAGAATTCCAGCTTTCTTGAAAAAGTGGCAACTCCCGCGGTGCCTATTCAGTCCTCGATTATCCGTCGCCCTCTCCCAAGAACATCCATGAGCGCCACAGGATACCATTGAAAGAAACAAGAGTACCCAGAAGCTGAGAATGTCCGAGATCCGCATGGACCAGGCAAGGCTGGCTGAGCAAGGCTTTCTAAATTTGAAGCAGAGCTACCAAAGTAGCGGCTGCCAGTGAGATTAACTCCACCTAGAGTTCCGGTAGTAGACCTTCAAGGAGGAAAACCACGTTCTCTATACTCACAGTTCAAACTGTCCAGTGAACGGCAATTTGCCGATGACAATATTAAATAATCGGGTGCGTTGATGATACGAGTTCAATTGCTTGTTACTGAAAAACATGTTCGAAACCGGTTGTGTCGAATTTAGCTAGCTGGACGCCCTTCGGGGCACCATGGCCATATCGATTACATAAATCGACTTGGTCTTTTTGGGTTATGAAAGCCTTCCTTTTCAGGCCTAATATTTTTAGGTAATGAATTCCGCCAGGGGAGACTTACCGTGGGATTCTTCGAGCTGAGCACGCACTGGCTCAAATTTTGAAAGGCTCGAGGGTTTGTGCCGCAGCTCGGCATTCTGATACGGAAACTTCCCAGGGTTGTGACTTCAATCCGTTCATAACCTCGAGCAAAGTTGACTGTTTATAACTTTGTGATAGCAAAAATCATGCATTGATCCGGATCAACGGCAGCAGGTCAATTGAAAGTTCTCCTTTTTTTGAAACGTCGGTGTTAATGTTCACGGACTCATGCAGCGAATAATTTATAAGCACTTAGCTTTGCATTGAAACTCAGCCCCTCCCTCCTGCGATACTTATTGGATACGTCAACGTTTCAACTACGGTTGCACTTCACACATGCTCTCTTGCCTTACCCCTCCTCCCATTGGCAACCCTATCAGAGGGTCTTATCCTCTCCATCAAAGCAGGATGGGACGTACCAGTGGTCGTGTTCAGAGGAAACTCGAGCAGGGTCCAGACGGTGTCCCTGATTTCTCCCGGACTCCGAGTCGTCATTCCTCGCTGAGCAAACGCCGCAAATGTTCAAGATCACCGCCCTCATCCGACAATTCCTATGATTCATCGGACGATGATATACTCGCTCCTGTAACTCCTCCTCCTATGCTTCGCAATCTGGCCATATTTGTCAAGAGCGCAAAAGAAAGACCCGAGCCCTATAAGAGAACTAGTCCTAACGTTATAGAGCGACTCTGTGGTGAGGAGTGTTCGGGATGCAACGGCCCCAAGATTCCGTTGGATAATGTCGGTCTGTCTATAATAATATTGAACTTTACCTAACAGCCACCCCAGGACAAAGCCAGACTGGCACGTAGATTGAAGAGCCTGTCTCCCGAGGCCCGTGCTCAAGCCACGATCGCGATTGGAGCCAATGTCGAATGGAGACGTGCGCGTGCTGTGACAGCAGCTTTGAAAATTGACGCACTTGAGCAACACAGAAAGTTCATGTGCTTGACTCTTGAGTCGGAAGCTAAAACCTATGTCAACGCTGTCTCGGAACCGCTCGAAACCTCAATCGAGGTGCTGGCTAACTCTACGACCAGCAGGATCGATCTTGAAAAGAGCTGTAGTGTTACCACATACGAGCATGACTTGGAGTCGTTTGCTACTGCTGACAAAGCGCTCGACAACGCCGAAGATTTGACATGTGTGTATTTTCATTATCCACGATGTCATTACTGAATACAAATTGCAAGCAGTGCAATTCATGGACTCGGACGCAAGTGCTACTTCTTCAGATGAAGACAACTCTGGCGATAGTTTTGGCTCTATGTGTGGAAATTCGAGGAATTCCACCGAGTCAGATGATTGACGTGAGTGTCGCTCACATACTATGTGGTAAAGCTTGTTTTAATCCTACGCAACAGGTGCTGACGGACTTGTGCAGCACATCATTGTACTACATCACATTGCTCAGGATCTTTCTTTTCTGCGGAATCTCCCTTTTGAATTCACATATGATATCGCGGCGCAGAGCACTGCTCGTCTCTTGTCCTCTTCTTGTAGTATGATCAAATCATGGAAGTCTTGTAATTTATTATCCAACTTATGAAGTGTTGAATGGGTAAGAGAAGATTTGTTCGAATATTTAGTTTGTAGCGGCGGCGCAAGGTGGCCTTCAATGAAATTTTGCATTGCTTGTGACGTTCTGTGACTCAATTACAACATTTCATATGCGCTGGTCTTGCGCTGGCCAGGAATAACTGAGTTAACCCCCCTCCCCCCCAAATTGATGGTTCTAGCGCTCAAAGCAACCTAATCAAAGTAAAGACGATCTGGCAATAATTGAGTGTGACTACTAAGTGGGTATGAGTATGAAGGGGTGAAGATTGTATCCACCCTTGCATGAGATTAGGTACTCAAAGGCCGCCATCCTGCATCACGACACATATCCCAAATGAATCTCAAATTCATCGCAACCTGTTTTGACTGAGTCGCGTTTGGTAATTTATTTTTTCGAAGCCCGTTACATATCCGATAGTTGGCAGTCATTCCCGCCTGGGCTGTGCACTACGATACCGTGACTAGCATAGATACAGACAAATACTACATTCCAGAACCTCTAGAAGGTCCTGGTCCAACTTCATGTCAGCGACCACGTACATCAATAAAGCCAAAGATCACCCCCAACGATACCATGAAATTACTTCAACAGGTCCTAGACTGTGAGGCAGTCCTGGAAACCCGTAACCGCCGATTCGGGCCAAGTTCATGGCCAGTCCCATTTGGTAGTGTTTGGCCTCTCACACGCTGGGGGTTTCAATTCCGTTTGGTTTAGCGTTATCTTCGCCTCCATCACACTATCATCGATACCTGTATGGCATTGTGCATATGCCTCATACTACTCCATCATGACACGCACGTATTGGTCGAAACCTGTTTTGACTGAGTCGCTTTGGGTAGATTTCAAAGTTTGAGTTTGTTCGATTGCTTCCGTACATGAAGTACAAGCTTAAAGCACTTCAATGCCGTAGTATCAGAAACATGATTTCAAACCTCTGGTAAGCATATCACGGCTTCCTTACTGATTATACTCGTTGAACTGCGGCTGTTTAATCTTCTCAGCGTCTTTCAGAATGCTTCCATATGGAAACGTTGTTCTTAGCTCGGGTGAGTCGATGTAAACCAGTCTTATGTAGGACTTCAATCTGAGCCAGAGACTTGAACCAGTACGTCCCTCTTTGCTAATCATGGCGGGAATTAACGCGCACCTTTTAGATCACATCTCGAATGAATTAGATCCAACTTGTGCTCAATTGACTCGTTCATTTTGAGCCAGTGTTCAGGGGCCTGCCTCGAGGTAAGTGCGAGCAGTTTGTACGACTAACTTGAAGTAATCGGCGATAGGATCATCGTGATCATGATATTAGTTGGCTTGCCGGGTCTGATACCTAAAGCTTTACTCGAGTTCGCGCCGGCTGCAAGGCTAGCGGCAGCATTTTTATACCTTTCTTTTTCTTTTTCGTTCGAGGGTGACTTTCATCAAGTCACGGCGGCCCCCCAGGCCAATTTGCCTCGAAAATCAAGACGGTGAGCACTCCCATCGCTGTCGCTGCGGCTGCATCTTGATGACTGAGAAGATTTTTCTCTAGGTCGACTTCTTGAAGTTGAAATGAGTTCAAGTTGGCCGCCTGAGCCTGAGAGTGACTGGCCAGGGTTTCTCGGCCCTGACTCAGAGCCATCAGGCCAGTTGCAACCGCCGCTGTGGGGCTTACCAGCGAGCGGTAATAGAAGCAACCAGTCTCCGACGTTATTCCCTGGTGATATCAACATCCGTACCGTGGCGCCTGAGTTCGGGCTGGCCGCGTCCGAGATCTTACCGGCACACACTGCGACTGCATACAACGATTTCAACCCCAACTTGCAGGATCGCACGGGTGGCAGCAACCCGAGCTTACAGTCGGGGGTGCAGTCACCTACAGGGAGTTGGCTCCATCAAGCTCTCAGCCGCTCCCTACACCACGGCTCTTCCGACGCAGACCAGAATACCCAGCAGGTCGCATTAGCTCCATCACAGAGTCTCCTGAACCCAGCTTCTTTCGAGCCGGCTCAGACACAAGCGGCTCAAACTCAGTCCAGTTTGTCGGGTTCGGGCGCCAACGTCCCTAACGACCAAGATCACCGTCTCACCGATCCTGAATGTATGTTCGACAGGTTGGGCCAGACCAGAAGCGTAAAGGAGAAGGTCGCACGCGCATCCCCTTATGATAAGACACCCGTTTCCTCTAAACCCGTTGTACCATCACATGTAATCGACGGTATAAGGGAAGATGCCTCAAAAAAGATGAAAACAACTCTATTCAACCAGTCTCTCTTTCCGTCCACGCAGAATGTTATTGAGTGGGCCAAGTCAGCGCTTAGCAATGCGGCCGCTGTGCACGTTGACATTAGTATGATTTCATTTATATCAACATCCGTTCTAAGACTCATCAGTGAAACAGAGGATGATCTCGCAGCTTGGAAGTTAATGAGGGAAGGCAAAAACGCTCTTTCGCAACTCAAGGGCAGCGCTAAAAAGCTCCACACCAACTCCCGGGAGTACGCTAAGGGGTTTGTAACTGGAGCCTATGGTCTATCCTTGGACGTGAATCAGGATCCGAACGATGTATTATCATCGCGACAAGCTCACGCGACCTTTTTGGTGTCAAACAATAACTTTCTAGATACGTTTGTTCAGGTAAGTATATGAATTCACGAGCATCTGCTCACATTTGATCTTTTGCTATAGCGGATCGCGACAAACGGGCAACTCGAGTGGTTTCGAGTCCCATTTGCGCACTCTGGCGTCATCGGCATGGTGGAATACATGCTTGAGGATCAGCAATTCCATCATCATGTAGCATTCACTACCCTTGGCTGGGAAAAGCGACTCATGAATGTCATCGCCCTGGCAGGAACGATCTGTCGCTGGATAGTGAGCAGGTACTTAGCGACTGGTTGGTTTGGAGACTGTGAACTTTACACGTCGGAAAATGAAAGCCGTTACGCTGACATGATAGCTCGGATGGATTCGTTGTCAGGTAGTGAGGAGATGCTGTTTCGCGAAGTTTTACTTACCATTCGTTCTGTATTCATGACCCTCACTGTACACTAAAATTGGTACTTCTACTAACCGTAGAAACGGGTATATACTATAGGTTACCGTAGTACGATCATGCAATTTGAATAAATATCACGTGACATGAAAAACCGTGTGACAATCTGTTGTTTGTTGGATGACGACTCACCAGATGATTATCGATCGTGCTCATCCTCTGCTGTATGAGTTTCGGCAAGTGAAACTCATCGCACCAATGTGATTGAATGCAGTTTGTGAATTTTCATTTTGCTTTGATGGGCTTTGCGATTGATCTACATTTCCAGGGCTGCGAGGTTCCCCCTGCCGAATGCGCCTGTGCATCCGCAAATGCCGCTGCGCAGATCACTTCCACGAGAGGATGATAATGGAACACATACCATTATTTATCGCTAGTGGAATAATGATTTGGACAATGGTTACATCGGTCTTCCAAACATGCTACAGACCACGTACATCAATAAAGCCAAAGTTCACCCCCAATACCATGAGATCATTTCAACAGGTCCTAGACTGTGAAGCAGTCCTGGAAATAATGAAGACCACGAAGAAAAGGTATGCAGCGAACGCTCCCAATTTACCCTAACCCTGCGTCAATCATCATCGGATTAATAATCAGCGGTAAACCACCTACTGTGGGTTTACCATTGGAGACGATCTCACTGGTTATCAGGCAAGGCTCGTCCAGGATGCGAGTGTGGATATTATTTTCAATTATGTCAAGTTAGACTATGACAATTGGGTCAGATTTGTTGAATCTGATAAAACTACCCGATATTTTCACTTCGCTGTTGAATATCAAATTCTTCTAAAGTAAGCTGTCTAATGCACTGCAACTCATTTCTATATCACTCATGTCTATTTCATCACGAAGCAGGTTTATTCGTGTGTGCAGTTTTGAAGTGCCATGGCAATACCGTGCTTGGTCGCCATAAAAATTGCTAAGATCTTAAGGACTCAACGGTTCGCTGATGTGACCTGTTCTACTGCGGTTATATGGGAGAGGGCCAACTCTGTGGTTTGCACTACATACCAATTCCATTACTAAAACTGGCAAGTATGCAAACAGGTCAAGTGAGCACCGTGTTTTATATCTAATTTGAGGCTAGTGCCCAAACTTGTTCCCCTCAGATTTCTTGAACTCACGAGGCCGAGTCTCTACTTTTGCGCAGGGCTGAAGTCATCCCAGTTTAGGCGAGTCCTCACCTTCAACCCACTAAAAAGTCTGCACACCGTCTAGCGACCATCAAATCAATGCACTGTGTTGACCTGTGGTGCACCTTGTTCCTCTTCCTACAAATAACGGAGTCTGCTGAGAGGTGAGCTACATGCCCCTATTGTTAGTTATGATCACTAACCGCTTGAACTTGAGGCTGGTGATGATTATTTCAAAAGAGCTATTCCCTCTAGACTTCTTGAACTCATGAAGTTGAATTTTTGCTCTTACATGGGGCTGAAGCCGTCTCAGTTCAAGCCGTGCTTGTGATAGCTAATTGCACGCGTGTTGTGGCAGCAGCTTTGCCTATTCACGCAATTATATGACAGAAAGGTTCGTGTCCATGGCTCTTGAGAGTGAAGCTTGAACATATCTCAATGCCATTTTAGGACTGATCGAACGATTGTATGATCGCCGCTTGGTACTTCCTGCACCAGGACGAGGAGTACCCTGCAACGAAGTTCGATGCGTTCGATCAGAATGATGAAGTGAGCAACAAGCATGTGAATGTGCAGGCTGACCATTATAGGCTTGTGAGGGAGATTGGCGCGGCTGGGATGGTCCTCTTAAAAAGTCAAAATGGTGCGCTGCCATTGAACAAACCATCATATTGATCGGGAGTGATGCGGGTCCGGGAAATTCTGGTCCGAATGAATTTTTATACGGGACTGGTAGCGATGGCATTCTAGCATCAAGGTGGGGATCTGGGTATGTTGGCTCTCAGAATGCTTGGGATTGTTCCTGAGCTCCAGTACTGCTGGGTGTTGCATAGAACTGGCATTTTTTCCTACCTTATTTCGCCTCTCGAAGGTATCCAGGAGCGTGCTCGCCAGGGTGGCGGTAGCGTGTTCTGGGACTTTGACGACTGGAACACTAATCTGGCCGGTACTATGGCATTTGGCCAGGCCGTCGCTCTGGTTTTTTCCAGCTCTGACTCTGGTGAGGGTCTCTTTACTGTCGATGGCAATGAGGGCGACCGGTGCGTCCCTCACATCTTTAGTTGGGGAAATGATGTTCATTCCTAGCTAGCAATAACCTCACTGCCTGGAATAATACTGACAACCTCATCTTTGCCGTTGTTACGCAGAACAACAATACCATAGTCGTCGTGAACAACGTTGGCCCGCTTATTGTGGAGCTCTGGATCGAGCACCCTAACATCACTGCCGTCGTCTGGGTCAGCATTCAAGGACAGGAAGCAGGTAATGCTATCGCTGATGTGCTCTATGGCACCTCCAACCCCTCTGGAAGACTTTTGTATACTATTGTCATGGATCCTGCTGATTATTCCGCGCAACTCGTCACTAATGGTTCTGACAGCGAGATCGTGACAATAGATTACACGGAGGGGTACGTACACTTGACCAATGCCGCTATAATTTGAACCTGATTCCACAATCGTTTTAGGTGGTTCATCGATTATCGCCATCATGATCAAGTGAGATTTCCGAGTCTATGTTGCGCTTTCATGTCTTAAACAAGCGAAACCGCAGGCGATTATTTCACCTTGTTTCTAGTTTGGCTTTGGGCTGCACCATACTCAGACCTTGACGTAGCTACTATTCAGTCATCGGTCATTGATCAGGGAGATTCAATTATCATGTGGAAGAACGGGGAGGCATCGCCCATCGCCGAAGGGTGTTCTGTTGCGCTTTGGTAAGATTTTCATGACCAGTGACTCAGATCTGTGGGTTGCAGGCTCCACGAGCCCGCATTCCAGGTCAGTTTCAAGGTCACTAACACTGGATATGTGTCTGGGACTGAGGTTTGTGAGTCGAATCGATTCCTCAGTTCTATATCCACCACCCATCTTCCGCTTGCGAACCTCCTTCAGTTCGGGATCTACAAATTTTGAAGTCGGACCGTACGATACGAAGCATATCTCGACCATGCTCTCGCATTATGACCTGTCTATCTGGGACGTCGTTGCTCAAGGCTGACGCAATGTCGGTCACGCGAGGAGACGCAAACGTTTTCTTTGGATTGCCAGCGTTAAGTCGATTCTATTTTCATCACTCGTTTTTGATCAAACAAATTCATTAGGATCGTCAACATCAAGTCGGGCATCAATACCTCTCCGGAAACGACACATACGAGTAAGTCCCCCAATTCGTCAGTTCGTACATCTTTTTCAGCCTGAGGTCACATTCAGACACCCGGCGTGCGTATGTTGGGCCAGGAAACTTACCATGATCAATTCGGACGCGTCCTCCACAGTTTGAAGACATTCGCCAACCTTTGGTACCACCTCGGTCTGGCTCCGGCAACATTCGCCTCCTCCGCCCTTGCCCTCGCCCTTTCCTCCGCCCTCGCCCTCTTCCTCGCCCTCGCCTCATCCCTCGCCCTCGCCCTCTCTATCGCCCTCTCCATCGCCCTCGCCCTCGCCCTCTCGTTCAATCTTTCCACCTCCCTCGCTCTCTCCCTAGCCTGCTTTCCTGCATGGTAGTGACGCTGATCGTGCACAGAATCAGCACACACATGCGAAAGGACACCGGGATCATTGACGTACGGGATGGTGCGGTACCATTATATCAACCAAACAGTGCGATCGAGTCTCGATGAATATGTTGTGATGTCGAGGACGATGAATTGACGATAGATGTGTTTGACAGCGTTGTTTCCTTTTCCAGCCAAGGCGCTACATTCACACGATCCCAAACTCGTGCTTGCGGAGCAGTGTCACACGGGCGCTGAGCAACCAAATCCTACGCAAATGAGCCGAGGAAAACGTTTTGGAGATCCTCTACCTTGGCTCCTCTCCAAGCTGTCGTATCAAGCTTGCTCGGCCCACATCGCACGGCGGAATCGCAGTAAACCTCTGTGAGTTCGTTCAAGCTTAAAGGAGGTCTTCCATCTGCTCTTGACCTCACTAAGTTCAATCATGATATCAGTAAGTTCGACGTTGACTCTCCTGCGGCGTGTACTGACCGCCTTGATTCACCACTGTAATGGCTTTCGATTGTTGCCAGCCTGATCGTTGATCGCTTTCGTGCTGTGTCGCAGGCCGATGGCATAAATCATCAGCATCTTCAACGTGCCATGCAAATCACGTCCGTCATCTGTGCAGTTCGTCAAGGATCACGACTGTCCTGTATGTCGTCATTGTTTCTCAGTCTTGTGCACTTGTTGAACTTTGTACCTGTAGCAAACCATCTGACACAACTTGCCTCAAGACTAGCGTCACTACCGCTTGATGTGCCTCTGCATTCCGAGACTTTGAATTTTGCATCTTCACTCCTCTCTGCTGGTGACATGGCAATGTCCACAGGGCTGGGACGTGCATTTGTCGCTCGGGCTCTTGGTGTCCCTTCCTTCGGCTTGATGCTCTGTGGTGTTCTCGCGGAGCTAGGATGGGGTGGTTGGAAACTTGTCGGACTTCCAGCCCTTCTCAAAGCAACTCCTAGTCTCCTTCAAGCGGAGCCCACACTCATGTTGCGTCTTCTCGCGTCTCTACAACATTCCGGGAAGCTGGGTGAAGTCGATATTGTCTGGAAACGAAGCGTTGACAGCTGGATACAAACCCACTTATCTAGCTGGGAAATCAGTGACGAGTCGGTGGATGACCTGTACAACATCACGAGTCTCCACATTCGCCGACTCCTTGGCATATTCCCTCTCCTAATTGAGCTGTCAAATTCCTTTTCCGCCGAATTCTCGTCGCGCAGGCACTGAAGGCACTTAGATGGAGTAGGTTGTCTGATCGCATTGGACGCAAACCGGTATTGATAATCGGACTTTCAGGTGCTTGCATTTCAATACTGTATTCGGCTTCTCAACGACCTTCTTGGGTCTTGTCATTAGGTGCGTCTTCAACTCAAGAGGATGCGCAATGCTGACATGCTAGGTTTGTCTAGTCGCTGCATGTGCGGATTTAAATGACAATGATGATGGGGGTATTGACGGACTCCACAGGTTGTCTGGTCCATTGGAGGCTTTGTCAGGTAAGTGGAGCACTTGATTATGGAGATGGCAAATAATAAACTCGGCCTGTCAGTCCTTTAGTGGGCGGAACCCTCGCGCGGCCGCAAGATCATTGGCCCAGCCATCTATGGCTCATCCATGCCTCCTCCAGCGGCCACCGCATGGCCAATGCGTGTTCCGTCAAGCGCATATCTCTATCAGCCCGAAACGTTGGGCAACGAAATTTCAGTCCTCACGTATGTCATTTTATGTTCACTCCGCTATGCGCCCCACTCAGTTATTTCAGCGACTTCTTAGAAACCCCAGACGAGGTGTCATTCTTCGCCACATCTCCAGCAGTTACACCCTCCCTCATGCCTACGCCCACATTCTCTCAGTCTACTCCCTACATCTCAGATTCTGCCTCTGCTGCTGAAGCAACATCCAATCCGCCAGCACATCCCCCTGAGGCACCCGCTAAAGAGCCTGCACAACCCTAACCTCTTCCTCACCGACTCTATTGCATCCGCAGCATGCGGTCAATGACTTTTCACGATATAACGTTTCGATTCAACTGTTGATCCCATTGCTACTTCTATTAGTACCAACGACGCTTTAAACGACGCTTTAAACGACGCTTTAACGGATCCCTTTTTTGCAAAATCGCAAATCATCTCTCTTCAAATATCAACGACTGTCACGCTGCAACGATTCTTCAATCATGAATGCCAGCGCACTCCTTGCTAATACCCTATCTCCTGGCAGACGACCGTAGGCCACTTCTCAATTCTCAAAACTTCATTCTAAGCTAATGCCTGCCTTTACAAGATGCTGCAACGCACCAAACTACTACCCAGCAACTTGAGAGCGTTTCTAGGGAGAACTACGTATGTTCAAGTATTCTTTTGTTCATTAGCTTTAGCACCCTTAGACTTCTCACAGCCAGTTTATATGTTGATATTATCAGATGAGCTCCGCAACGAGAATTCTCAAATCCATACCCGCAATGCCGCTAGTCTTGCATTGAATAATGCTCTCTCTGCCCGTGTAAGTAAACACGTTCTTCGTGACTTGTTATAATCTTGAAACATCTTGTATAGGATGCAACAAGGCAACTACTCTGCAAGACGGATGGCCCTCGATGTCGATGCTAGACAGAAGATCAAGGAGGGCTTCCCCATCTGATGCATTCAAACAAGCTGCTCTCGCTCTTAGACCTCTGCTCAGCCGCAACGCAAAGACGACTGGTAAAGAGTAGCTGCAATAGTAGAGGACATCTCAGAGCAACACGCGGCTTGGATGGCAGATGTCCTTGTAGCTGCTGTATCACCTTACACCCAGTCAAAGTCGGTCAGTGTCCTTCATTTCTCATCTTTATCTATTAACGTCTCTGCATTAGCATTCCTCGCTGCTACTGACGTAGAAGACCGCCTCCGCCGTGCTACAGAACACTTTGTCAAACAGTCCTCCATCCAGGAAGTATCAAAGAAAATCGCATCAGCTGGGGACGAGTCTTCGCGGCGAAGTTGAACCTGGTATGCACCCCACTCCTTTCTCCTACAAACTCATCTTAACCACCCCACAGAAAATGTATATGTTAGTACCATGTTAAACTTTTCGAACGCGATTCTCATTCAGTGATCCCTGCCACCCAGATCTGTAAATCCAATGACGGGCGCAACGCTACGCGACATTCCTGCCAATGTTTCCCGCTTCCTGCCCATAGTGAGTGGTCTGTCTAATCGAGGAGTTTAACGGCCAATTTGGACCAAAGCGCGACTGCTGTTGTGTCAACGTCCTAGAGATTGCCTCGATTATATCTAGTGGTGGATCCAGCAACTATGTAAGTAATCCTTGCCCCATACAAACGCCTTCTGACCATACTCTACAATTGTACAAGTTTGCTTGCCCTTCGTACCAGGATGCTGCTATCTCTGTGTACTTGGCGAAGCTCGCCCCCGGCACCTATGAAGGTCTCTACAATAAGTCACCACAAACTAGCTAACGCACTTGCACAATTGATTCGCCATGTCTAGCACCGGATCCGAGACTTCGAATTTTGCATCTTCTACTGGTGACATTGCAATGTCCACAGGGCCGGGACGTGCATTTGTCGCTCGGGCTCTTCGTGTCCCTTCCTTCGGCTTGATGCTCTGTGGTGTTCTCGCGGAGCTAGGATGGGGTGGTTGGAAACTTGTCAGACTTTCAGCCCTTCTCAAAACAACTCCTGGTCTCCTTCAAGCGGAGCCCACCCTCACGTTGCGTCTTCTGCGTTTCCGCAACATTCCAGGAAGCTGGGTGAAGTCAATCTTGTCTGGAAACGAAGCGTTAACAGCTGGATACAAACCCACTTATCTAGCTTGGAAATCAGTGACGAGTCGGTGGATGACCTGTACGACCTCACGAGCCCCTCCACATTCGCCGACTCCTTGGCGCCCTTGTTGGTGCCCATCATTGAACGCGCACTGAACACGTGGACACCCGAGGCGAACTGGCGAGCGTCACATGCCAATGCAGCCTGGGTGATCGGAACATGCATGCAAGCTTTGTCTCGATGCAAGTCAGCTTCCTGGGAAACGCAAGTGGATCTGCCCACCTGGACGACGGAGATCGTGGAGCATTGGTCATGGTCTGCAAAAAGTATCGATAGATTTCGTCGCACTTCTCGAAGCATGGTAATTCACTTTAACGCGGCTGTGGCAGTACGCGCCATATAGTGCATATCGTTTGCAATGTACTGGCACTTGAACATCCCGCTCATGAACTTTTCAGTCAGAAAGCCAATAGAAGCCTTGCAATCCCAAGCGATTAGTGTAATGAATGGTAATGAGTATTCTAACAACTAGTACTAGTAGCATCAGCTGTGACGTAGCATCAGCTGTGACCTAGGTCATAATATGGAAGGAATGACCAACTTCCTTCTCTTTTGGTCTGACTAGTGGAGACTAATATGCTTCAGTAACAAACGGTACGGTGACTCGCGGTGTATGCACATGCCCAACGAAATCTGGTGTAAATTAAAGTTAAATAATAAGTAGATGATCTTGGGATACCATTGCAATTGACACAATTTTTGAATCTCATGATAAAGGTTTGTAAATACAATATTAACGAGAAAATTTTAAATTGCTCAACAAGTTGGACCTAGTTGAACTGTCATACCTTACCGGTCGGAATGGTGAAAAGGTGTGATGATGTTGGGAGCTCTCATACGAATCAAAATTAGATGACAATCATGAAGGGCGATTTCCGGGATAAAGTTTTGAATAATCTTGTAGTTCAAAATATCAAGAAAGGACCATTGCATTGTTCAGCACGTAGGGCTTAACTACACTATTAAAACTCGCAGGTGCCAATGGTGCAATATCGCAACAACGTCTTGAACTCCCTATGGTACACTAGATTCTCTGACATTCATAGCTATGTGCTGGCAACACAAATTTCTCCCAGTATACAAAGTTATCTTTAGTAGGAGCAGATTTATACCCTCCTATAGTTCACACGGCTACCAAAACAAGGACTCCTCGGTTCTCTGATGACAGCCTGCGTGAAATCCTTCGGGTTCAAGGCACAAGTTCTTCAATGTTTAATCACTCATCTGACGAGTCAAAGCTATGGCAGTGCGTCCGTAGCCGTCTAGTTGAAATGGAGTCACCTGGTGAGCGTTTTGACAGATACATCAGATGCGTAGTGTGGGCTGTAAGGGATTAGGGCACTGATTTAGCATACAAAGTTGGAGGGTACATAGGTAAGTATGATTACCTGCGCAGCCGTTTCGTACTCATCGGCCGTCCCTATACATGTTATAAGATGCGACTGTCTTTTATTCTGATTCAAACCCTCTGAACTCCACACATGAATTCCACTCCTCCCGTGCTAGTCGTAAGTGAGATCATGATAGAAGAGCGCATCTCAACTGAACTCTTTTTCTTAGGTAGGCGCTGGGCCAGCAGGTCTGGTAACAGCGTTGACGCTCCTCCAGAACGGCATCCCAGTTCGCATCATCGATAAAGACCCCAACCCTCGCATCGGACAGCGTGGTCCCGGAATATGGGTTTGTCGTGACACCACTTCTCTGATGCACTATAGTCTCATCTGATGCATGATCTAGCCACGCTCCCTCGAGCTCTTCAACTTCCTGAACGTCCCAGAAGTCAACGATCTAGGGAAACGCTTTTCTGCAGTCCGTTCCTACAAGTCCGGGACGTTGGAATCTGGGACAGATTCTTTGATGGTCCCGCATAGTGAACCTACTCCTGCGATACCATTCGTACGTACTACGGAGAACCGTCGTCTCTCAATTAGCCATGCTGATACTTATTGCAGCACACTCCAAAGCTGATGGGTCAACAACTCCTAGATGTAATTTTGCGACGGCACCTAGAGAAATTCTCGTGCTCTGTCGAGATGGGCACCGAACTGCGTTCGTTCGAGCAGTCCGACGAAGGTGTCACAGCTGTTCTAGCAAAGAACGGAACATTAGAGACTTTCAATACTAAGTGGGTAATTGGCGCTGATGGTGCTAAAGGTGAGTTGCGATCAAATTCAAATGCAGCACCGCGAGTCTCAATTTTGTTTGCAGGCATCGTGCGCAAGCAGCTCGGGCTTACATTCTTGGGCGAGACCAGAGACGATGTCCGAATGGTGATGGGAGATATTCGTTTACATGGCGTTGGTCTTGATAGAGCGGTGCGTCCTATCTCAACTTACTCCATGAAGGAGTGTTCCTGATACTGTTTTGAAAGCATTGGCACCGATTTGGCAACTTGAAACGAGGGTATGTCTAGTTTCTGCTCTTGAGACTTGGAGAGGTGTATATTCACACTGGACAGCGCCTCGTTGCGTCCGACAGACGAAATTGCCGAGGACGGCTGGCAATTTATCGTCTTTGATGGTGATATCGACCTGACAAAGCTCGCTCAAAGCGAGGAGCTCATCTTCGAGACCATCGCGTCGTTGATACCTACGGAGATTACGTTCAACAAGCTCGTCTGGGTGAGCGAGTTCAGGTGTGTTTCATTTTATTACATCGATGCGTTTTTCATGTTCATTGGTTTGCTTTAGAGCCAATATCCGCATGGTAAACAAGTTTAGCGAGGGCCGAGGATTTGTTGTGGGTGGTATGTGGTTCTACCTTCGAATGATGTACCTGTGCTGACAAAGTCTACATAGATGCTGCTCAGTATGTCTGTCTTGGAGTGCTTTCTTGCCAGACTGATTCTGACATATTTCCAGTGTCCACAGTCCAACCGGTGGTCAGGTATGCGGGCTTTGATCAAACATCGACACCTACTCATCTTTCTTTGAACAGGGACTCAATTCAGGCATACAAGATGCTGTAAGTTTTGCAAATGCACCATGTATGACAACGACACTACTGAATGACCACCAGTTCAATCTAGGTTGGAAACTTGCGCTCGTCGAAAAAGGATTCGCCGACAAGTCTCTTCTTGAGACGTATAATGCTGAGCGTCTGCCTGTTATCTCCGAGATGCTTGAGATGACCACCACAATTCTCAACCAGTTTCTAAAGACAAACGACCTCACCGCCCGACGAGGTCCCATCCTTTTCATGCTTGGTATCAACTGCCGATTCAGCAACATCGTTCTCGACGAGTTTGCAATTCCTGGGAAGCCTATCAACGCCTACGGGGCGCTTGATGAGGCTAATCTGGAGGCTGGAGACAGGGCACCTGATGCGCCAAACATGTTGCAGGTGGGAGGTGGAGAGTCTGACGCAAAGACGCTTTTTAGTCTTTACAGACCATGGTATCACACCGTGCTTGTGTTTGCCCCGAGTCCCGCAGATGCTACCCC
Source organism: Suillus brevipes Sb2 (assembly GCA_011800875.2). Lineage (NCBI taxonomy): Eukaryota > Fungi > Basidiomycota > Agaricomycetes > Boletales > Suillaceae > Suillus > Suillus brevipes. The sequence goes on along the minus strand of JRHT02000064.1, from coordinate 90,003 downwards.
GGTTTTGGGTGCGCTGGATGCGTACGAGAAGAGCGCTGTGCGATCGGCAGTCGTTCTGCCTTCATCTGCATCAGTCACGTCTGTTGCATCCTCCGCTGACCTTGTTCTCGTCGATCAGGAGGGTCATGCGTATTCGGCTTATCTCATGGAAGCTGGCCAGACGAAGGTGTTTGTGATACGGCCGGACGGAGTGGTTGGGGCGATCGTACGCGGTGCAGAAGGCGTGAAGAAGTATTTCTCGGGAATATTTTCGGAGGTTTAGCATTATGGTCTGCTCTTTTACTCAAACATAACATCACAACTCATTCGTATTTAATAATCAACGAATTTAACTAGGCAGTACTAGTGTAAAGGTCAAGGTGTTGTTTGTTAGGGAACACACTTCAGACCAGTCTGGAACAATGCAGTTGAATATTTATCCTGCTTGTCATCCCTTGAGGCTTTCCGGGGATATTCCGAAGTGCTGACGTGCGGTGTGGTGATTTAAAAGACGACTGAAGGAAAGTATTGGCGTGTTATTGTTATGCTCCTGTCTTTCTTTGAATCCGAAGGAAGTGAGGGCGGTTGCAAATCAAGCAACAGAGGTCGTCGACACATTCCAAAACTGGTCAATTAATTGTCGGAAGGTCCATCTCAGATCTTGATACAGAAGGAACGACTGTCTTCATTCTATCAAGGTTTGACTACGGGAGACTAATCTCAGATAGTGGTAGATGCTTCTCGAATGAGGTCAACTCATGGCGAAAATAGGTATATCTTAGAGTAGAGGCTTACGGCGGTATTCCGAGCATCTGATGACCTGTAAGTATGTGCACGGTTGTAAGCGGTCGCGCAGTGCGCTACAGACGATGACCCAATCTTCCTGCAAGTTCGCAGTGCAGAGGAAAACGCTGTGATTAAAAATAAGTTTAGATGCCTCGTCCTGGGCGACCTTCAATGAAGTAAGTGGTGCTTCTGTTGTTGTAAAATAGCTTTATAGATTAGATCGAAAACATATTGTTCGGCATTGAGTTGATCATGCTGTCGCTCTTCACATGAAACACAGCTTTGTCCAGCCGCAAACATATTGATTGATTGTATACTTTTACAGATCTTCGTCATGCAATGACCAGTCCAATGTCGCCGAAGGGATCGCTGCAGTACAAAAGTAATCATCAATGATTTGCAGCGCGTACTGGTCATAGCCGCTGATGCCATTGCTGAGTCGCTGGGTGTGATCGGCAGCAACAGAGTCCCTGGATGAATGTACAAGCCGTAGCATTGATGAAGGTCAAAAGAAGAGTGCTGCATAACATGACGGAGTGGGGCACAGCGCGCTGACGGTGGAGGTGAATAGATCGCAAATGCAAAACACAGAGTGACGTATGGCGGAGTGTACATATCTTAGTGTCACGAAACTTGAATGTGCTGGTGCCAGCTCCAACCATTGGTAATGCGAAGGAGTCTCGAAATCAATCACTCGTAACAGTGGACCTAAAAAGTAAGCTGCACTTCGGAAACCGTGGCACAGTACGCATACAAGCAGGTGCTTCATAATTATATGATGCCGTCCAATTGACGAATCCGATGACTTGCTGCGGGGTGACAGAACTGGCCATGAATGTACCCTGAGACGATCTCTAGTAAGTTGGCAACTAGCAGCCAGCGCCACCGATGAGATCCAACGTACTCGATTTATAGATATGAACAAGCTGCAGCATCGCATTGACGTGGCGGCTACTCTCGCACTGAGTGCCCCACAGCTAAGTACCCAAGTTGCAAATCTGCTATCAGCAACTGGGGAACCGCCACGTTGTGCCACATCTCCTGTAAATGTGTCAAGGACTCATAGCTAATGCCTGCAGTCACTAGACACCACTTACTGGTATGATTGCAACGTACCGTAGGGTTGGTTTCAGACTCTCTGTGGACCTTTGAACTACTAGTAGCGCCTTTTTGAGTTCGGGATTTCAGAGAGATGTGTATTTGAGGCGCGGCATAAGTATGTGCAGTGATGTGCAGTAAACACGGTACAAAGACAATATCTTCCGACACTGACACGCAACCTCAGATCTGGAGCCCTCGCGTATCATTGTACCAGCACCACCATGGATGACAAGCACATAGTTGGGCTCCGCAGACTTCTTGCCGGGTTTGAGCGTGGAGTTGGCGTTCTTCGAGGCGGGCATTATAAGCAACTTTCTACAAGGAGATCCTGCAGGTACGCCAAGAACAAGAATGGCCTCCCTGGGAAGTATGGCTGCCCATACAAAGAAAGATAAGACAAATGCTGCGTATGCATTATGACACTGATACAATGATAGGACAACGTGATATAATTATCGTCGACGTTAGGATCTGAGTATAGGTCTGAGCGGAGTTTAAAGCGCTTCAAGACGCGGGCCGAACTTGCCTGCAGCGTTCATAACCTATTAATCAAACTGGCGCCTCACGTCGCAATAAATCACCTCAAAAATTCCTGTGCAACGGATTCACACTTCCACCATTCAAGTTGGTTGTTGAGGCGGCTGAGATAGACAGTTTTGAATTTTGTCCGCGAGAGCTGTGAATCAAGTTGTGTGATGGCCCTCTGTTTGCAGTGCGAGGCAGACCTTTTCATGCAAGTAAGGTTCAAACAATGAGAGTGGGAGGGGGGATAAATCTTGAGTGGGCTGTGGACGTTCTGAAGACCCACTGCGGGTACCAGCTTGGTGGTTTTGTTGTCATCAAACTTGAAGCACGATGGCTACTAAAGCTAAAGCTTAGCTTAAGCAGTGAACCGTCTCCACATCCACAACGGGCAAACAAAACAAAACACCCACAGGTCCTCCTATTTAAATTTCTGTGAACAACTTGTTACGACCTAAACTCTCTAGAATGAACCATCATCTGCTCAATCCTCGAGCTCCAATCAATCGCCTGCCAGTAGAACTCCTACAGCAAATATTCTTGCTCATCGTAAACGACGACCCAAACAACCCCAGTATACTCTCAAATGGAGACACACACATCGCAGTCGATGTTACCAGCCCTCCCCTACTCCTCACCCGCGTGTGTCGCCTTTGGCGAGATGTTGCACATTCATCGACATCAATGTGGTCGCGCATCCATGTTGCACTTCCCGGCCGAATCAAGCCATTGCAATCGTTCCTTCCATCTCTACTAGAAGGTTGGCTCGCCCGCTCAGGACATCGTCCTCTCACCCTTAGCATCGTATCCGAGCAGTTCTGCGACTTGCGCGATACGAAAGGTAGATACTTGTCATTGTTTGACCCGCACCGTTCAAAGGCGGATCGTCAACTGCTTGAAATTCTATTTTCTGCAAGCGGGCGTTGGGAGTCGGTGGCTATCATGTCACCTGATATTCGTGACTGGAGTGATAACATCGATGCACCTCGATTGACAACATTAACATGTTACCAGCAAGAGTTCAGGAGTTTCAACGCACCAAATCTCCATCGCCTACACATCTTCTTCCGAGGTTATAAATTTCCTGCCGCTCCTACCTTCAAAAATTTATGTTATCTCCACCTTCAACAGACTTCCGCCAACAGTATACGCTTCACTTCTGTGATTTTCCCTCAACTGGAGAACATGGTGGTGGATGATTGGTCCCTAGGTTATGGTGATAGAATTGACACGGTCACGCTATCTCGCCTTAGATCAATGACTCTTCCCATCGCATCGGATGGGCAGGACTTCATCGCCATGTTCGATCGGCAGGACTTCATCGACGTATTCGATGGGTTCCATCTCCCAATGTTGCAAAAGTTGACTGTGGTGGTGGAAGAACTGAAACGACCGGAAGTTGAATGCATTAGGACGGCTTTGGCCGCGGCAACTTGCCACGAGCTGACAGCTATAGACTTCCAGATGGCAATACCGCCGAGCGAAGTTGATATGGATATCGTTAAACCGTTGCTCTCGGTCACGAAGGAGGTTACTGTCTGCGGGAAAGCGATTGACTTGCTGGAAATATTGCCTGGTCCAGAAACGTGATCCACGTTCAATGAACCCCTACTAGGCAGTACAAATGAAGAAAGAGAATATTGACGAGAGGTGCATCTATGGTGTAGTAGTTTCCTCGTCAACGAGCATAGATACAATGACCCTGAATGTACAAACCAGCGCCTGCCAGCTGTTAGTGTATTTTAGACGCCTGTAATTTGGATTAATTACTGTACCAACAATCCGACGTTTTGCTTCATCAAGATCGAAGCCACATCTTCACAAGTTAACGCCTGTCATGCACTACCAGTTGCTATCAGTAATCGGTGGGCCCTGTTGGAAAGAACATGTATCACGCACAGATATCTGTTTCAACATTCGCTTCGCTCATATACACACATCATCATACCACCATGATACACCGCTGCTATTTCATAATTACTTACTGACAGAAACCCTCACCATGGTTTTCTCGTACCATTCCCTTTCGAACTCGATCGCTTTCTTGATGGTCTCTGACATGCGCCACCCATGCTGTTCGCCATCGAAAAAGTGCGCCTCGACATGCCCCTTGTTTTTAATAACCTCGTCAATGATAGTCCACGACTGTGCAGGCGGAACAACTTCATCATCATTGCCTCGAGGAACCTGTCGGAGACACGATCTACCCATCAATCGCACTTTCATCAGCACCAAACTCACCAATAACGGTGTCTCAATTCTCGCCGAAAAATACACTGGACTCCTGTCATGCGGTATCTCTGCTTTCATACCGCCGAGAAGCTTTATCATGTACTCAAGTTCGAACGTGTGTGTATATCGTCCGCAAGTAGCTCCAGGTTCGAGGTTCCGTAGTTGCTCGTGGCACTCGCGAAAAACTGTCTTGCTTGCCGAAGAGGAGGCGAGGGAAATGGAGGCGAGGGCAGTATATCCGCCTGAGCTCCCGCCACGGATCGCAGTGCGCTTAGTGTCAATGAGGGAACAGAATTGCATAAAATTATTTTTATGCATCCTCAGTGCAAACCAAGGCCGTGACAAGTTGTTGCTGTGGAGTTGATAACGCAAAGAGAGTTGCGCACATTTTGAGTATGGTCTTCTAAGATTGCAACAAGCAGGTCGGGGTGCACACAGAAATCTGCGCAGCGAAAGATCTTCTTTGGGTCGTCAGTACGGTGTTGTAGTCCGGAGTGTTAACATAAATACCTGGTGTGATCGGTTTGATCTTCCCATCTTTCTTTCGCGGCATACACAAGCACAAAAAAGTCCGAGTCCGCGAAATTCGAAGAGTATACAGTCCCGTTATAAGCAATCGCAGCAGCTCCGAGTCCACCGTAATCATGAACGCGAGTCCTTGGCGAAGACTTCAGTTCGAGTCTGGTTGCTCAGAAGCAAAGCACGTATCGAGCACGCTGTTCAATGTAATAGATATCTTTATTTTTTCGTGACCGGGTCTACGAATATATCGCTCTATGGTGCAGATCAGTTTCAGATACGATCAAAAACAATTTGGAGAACGTACGTCCTCAGCGATAGCATCAGAGACTCCCAAAGGCCGTATGCATGGAGCATGTTTTTGAGAAATCGCAATAACCGTTGAGATAGTTGGTAAATTGGATGGTTTGACATTGGTAATGCGAAGGAGTCTCGAAATCAATCACTCGTAACAGTGGACCTAAAAAATAAGCTGCACTTCAGAAACCGTGGCACAGTACGCATACAAGCAGGTGCTTCATAACCATATGATGCCGTCCAATTGACGAATCCGATGACTTGCTGCGGGGTGACAGAACTGGCCATGAATGTACCCTGAGACGATCTCTAGTAAGTTGGCAACTAGCAGCCAGCGCCACCGATGAGATCCAACGTACTCGATTTATAGATATGAACAAGCTGCAGCATCGCATTGACGTGGCGGCTACTCTCGCACTGAATGATCCACAGCTAAGTATCCAAGTTGCAAATCTGCTATCAGCAACTGGGGAACCGCCACGTTGTGCCACATCTCCTGTAAATGTGTCAAGGACTCATAGCTAATGCCTGCAGTCACTAGACACCACTTACTGGTATGATTGCAACGCACCGTAGGGTTGGTTTCAGACTCTCTGTGGACCTTTGAACTACTAGTAGCGCCTTTTTGAGTTCGGGATTTCAGAGAGATGTGTATTTGAGGCGCGGCATAAGTATGTGCAGTGATGTGCAGTAAACACGGTACAAAGACAATATCTTCCGACACTGACACGCAACCTCAGACCTGGCAGGTGCTGGCGAGCGCTGAAGCAGTAATACTACTAAGTGCAATCGGCATTTTCCGTCGAGTGTCAAGATGACGTTAAGCCTTGGATACGTTCGGCCTCGCCACGTTTCGGGCACATAGCTTGTCTTTCTAGTAATACTCTATGAGCTATCAACGTTGTCAACAGTCACCTCCTCTTGAATTCGAACACGTACCACCATGCCAGTCCAGACTGGAAAAAGCGCTGCTTTGATCCCCTGTGTTATAAAACGCGAATTGGCTGTCATTCTCATCCAAAAATTGTAAACTCATCAACCTCTACACATGAATTTCGCAAACCCTCCTGTACTAGTCGTAAGTGACCTGTCTAGGATGGAGGATCGCTCTTCAGCTGAATTCCTCTTTCTTAGGTAGGCGCTGGGCCAGTAGGTCTGGTGGCAGCTTTGACACTCCTCCAGAACGGCATCCCAGTTCGTATCATTGATAAGGATCCCAACCCTCGCATCGGACAGCGTGGTCCTGGAATAATGGTAAGTCATACATACACTTGTCGTATCACCCGTGATCTCATTGGACGCATGATTTACATAGCCACGCACCCTCGAGCTGTTCAACTTCTTGAGTATTCCAGAGGTCAACGATCTGGGGAAACCTCCCCCTATGGTTCGTTCGTATGAGCCAGGGACGTTGAAAATTCTGAGGGAGTCTGCGGTGGCGCCAGATATTGAACCTACGCCTTCAATACCATTTGTACGTGTGCAGGGCCGTCGCCTTCTCGAGCAGCCACGCTAACAATTTCAACTACGTTATTGTCTAGATTCACAAGGCGATGGGTCAGCAGTTCCTAGATGTGATTCTGCGACGCCACCTGGAGAAATTATCTTGTTCTGTCGAGATGGGCACTGAACTGCGCTCGTTCGAGCAGTCTGAGGAAGGCGTTACCGCTGTTCTAGCAAAGAGCGACGTACTAGAAACATTTGATACCAAGTGGATGATCGGCGCTGATGGTGCTAAAAGTGAGACGCGGTCAGATGTAGCAGTATGAGACTGAATTCGGGTTTTCAGGCATCGTGCGCAAACAACTTGGGCTTACATTTCTCGGTGAAACGAGAGACGATGCTCGATTAATCGTCGGAGACATTCGTCTAGATGGTGTTGGTCTTGATAGATCGGTACGTCCAATTTCCACTTGGTCGATGAGAGGGCACTGCTGATCCTCGTCTTGAAAGTATTGGCATCATTTCGGAAAATTCAAAGATCGAAAGTATGTATGTACCATTAACGTTGATGTCATTGATGTTCGGGGATGTATTGACGACTTATAGCATCTCATTGCGTCCAACGAACGAAATCGGCGAGGATGGCTGGCAATTTTTCTTGCATTGTGATGACTTGGATCTGGCAGAGGTCGCTCAGAGCGAGGAGCGTATCTTTGAGATCATTGCACCGTTGATCCCTCTGGAGATCAATTTTACCAAGGTGCTCTGTGCAAACGAGTATAGGTATGTTTTGTATCTTTTTGATACGCCGTCGATGCGTTTTCACCGGTTGCTCTAGGGCCAATATACGGATGGTGAAGAAGTTTAATGAGGGTCGTGTGCTTCTTGCGGGTGGTATGTGGTTCTGTTTTCAGTGATGTGCCTATGCTGATTGCAATCGTTGTAGATGCTGCTCAGTATGTCTGTTTTTGAGAGCTTTCCAATCGTGGTTGACAGATGTACAGTATCCACAGTCCAACCGCCGGTCAGGTGTGTATGCTTCCGTCAAACAGCACCACGTGCTCATTGTGAATGAATAGGGACTCAATTCAGGTGTACAAGATGCCGTGAGTTTTGTAAGGTGGTATGTACGATATAACTGACTGGGCTGTGCACTAGTTCAATCTAGGATGGAAACTTGCGCTCGTTGAGAAAGGACTCGCCGACAAATCTCTTTTGGAGACTTACAGCGCTGAGCGTCTGCCTGTCATCTCCGAGATGCTCAAGTTCACCACCACACTTCTTAACCATGCGATATCGTCTGGACTCGGACACGCATCGATGCGACGAAGTCCCCTCATCTTCATGCTCGGTGTCAACTGCCGGTTCAGCGACATCGTACTGGATGAATTTGCGACGCCAGCTGAGGGGAGACCTATCAACGCCTATGGGGTGCTCGATGAGGGGAATCTGGAGGCTGGGGACAGGGCGCCTGAGGCACCCGAGATGTTGCAGGTGGGGTGCAGAGAGTCTGGGGTGAAGTCGCTTTTTGGTCTGTATAGACCATGGTATCACACAGTGCTCGTGTTCTCGCCGAGTCTCGCAGATGCTTCCCCGATCTTGGGCGCGTTGGAGGCATACAACAGAAGTGTTGTGGTAACAGCAGTCGTGTTGCCTTTATCAGCATCATTGACGCCCGATGCATCTCCTGCTGACCTCGTTCTTATTGATCAGCAGGGTTATGCTTATTCGGCTTATCTCGTGGAAGTTGGCCAGACGAAGGTGTTTGTGATACGACCGGACGGAGTGATCGGAGCGATTGTACATGGTGCAGAAGGTGTGAAGAAGTATTTCTCGAAAATATTCTTGAATGTGTAGTTGTCTGTCACGGTTCTTTTATACCCTGATCAAGCCACGTGCGTTACCACTCGTATTCTTACTAGAACAATGATGAGGCGAGCTGCCTCGTATCTTCGGCGTTAATGGAAATCAGGGTCAGGCAGTTTACAAGCGCACAATACACTCACCTTGGAGAAAGACTCCCACAATCCCTCGACCTAAACCTCCAGTAAAATGTCGCAGCTCATTCCAAGAACCACGCCCATTCGAGATTTTAGTCATGAGGACAGCGTACGGGCAGTCGCAGTTTTCCCCGATAGGCGACGAATGATTACAGGCTCGGATGATAAGACACTTCGTCTTTGGGACTTAAAGACAGGAGCTGTGTTGAAGAAGATGGAGGGGCATAGCAGTGGGGTGGGGGCATTGGCGGTATCCCAAGATGGTCAAATTATAGCAAGCGGCGATGGCGGCGGAGAATTCATCGCCTGGCATGGTGAAACTGGAGAATCACTCACCAAACCAATCAAAGCCCACGACAGTTGGATCAGCTCGGTGGATTTTTCTCCGGGTGGTACGGTGTTGGCCACTGTCACGGTTGGTTCAGGGGACGTCATGCCAACGAAAGTCGATGACATGGTGAGGTTTTGGTGTACTAGAACGTGGCAGATGCAAGGAGAACCAATCAACTGTGGTGCCGGTGGTATCAACTGCATTCGATATTCGCCATCTGGTGAACTTCTTGCCATCGCAACATACCAGAATATCCAAATTTATAATCCAGGCACAAGGGCATGCGTCGCATCTTTCAAGGGTCACACAGAACACAATTTGTCACTCGCATGGACGCTGGATGGCACGCGCCTTCTCTCAGGAGGCGACACACATGATCTTACTATACGAGAGTGGGATCCATTGACCTGGCAGCAGGTCGGTCTTCCCTGGGAAGGCCACGCTGCCGAAATCTGTGCCATTGCCATTCATCCCGATGGCATGCTCGCCGCTTCCGCGTCCTTTGATGACGATGTCCGTCTCTGGCGGCTCTCAGATCAACAAACCGTCGCCACCTTCCAGCTCACATCAGCGCTGCACTGCGTCACGTTCTCTGTGGAAGGAAAGCATATCCTCGGCGGAGTTGATTATGATGGAATATTAGAGTGGGAAATACCGAAGGGTATTCATCCAAAGGCGAGTTTTCATCATCCTTCACTCATTATAAAACTCGAGCATCCTTCGTGCAGATACTTGCTATCACGTCAGCCCGCCATGCATGTGTAACTGGAGCCCTTTCTACCGCTGAAGAGCTACTTACCCAAGATATTCACACCGACGCCAACAACTATACTTCATATGCGCATCGCTCATTCGTCATGGCCCGACAACTCGCCTGGGACCACGCCCTTGAGGATGCAATCAAGGTAAGCCGTACAGATCTATAATGGCCCTCCTACGAAAAGGCTTACTTTCATTCGCAACATAGTCCATCAATATTCGCCCCTCATTGATAGGTTACATCTCCCAGGGCATTGCCCTCTGTGGAAAAGGCCTTATTAGGGAGGCAAGGATTGCATTCGACGTCGCATCCTTGTTCACCGACAAAGATTCGAACACCAACCATTTTCTTCTCTTGATCAAGGTAGGTCAAATTTGTCCCGCATACTCTCTGCTTTATTCTGTATTCAGGCCATCGCACTCTTCAACGCGGATCAACGCGAGGAAGCAATGTTGCTCATCAAAGAACTTGCTACCGCTTGTCCAAATGCCGATCTTCGCGGATGCCGTGTCTTCGAGGTAAGTGTCATGCGGCCATCCTCGGTCATCAGCGTTGACCTTTGCATCGCACATCAGACATACCTATGCGTTGAGCTTGGGATAAATGCATCGGAGGGCGCGCGTCACGACGAAGCCGCCGACCACTTCACTGCCGCCATCAACGCCGGCGCTCCCTCATCAACATTCCTTCATCAAACCTATGAGGACTTGACTGTGGTGCGCCATGATGACATTGCGTGCATCATGCTTTTCATAAACAATTGATCTGTCCAGCTCTTCGGCTGGGATCTCGAGGCCTTGTTCCTAACTGCACACCAGAAACGGTGCCAGGCATTTCTTTCGGCAGGCAAACCCGAAAAAGCCTTTGAAGCACACAAGTACATGATGGATTCCATCGACGAAACTGCGAAGGCCAGCTGCCTTGTTTGGTCAAATGGCAAGTCCACGGTTTGTGTTGTCATGTAGACTACAGTCCTCACCCATATTTCACTCAGCTTTCAAGCAAGAATGCAGCGCGCTCTGTGCTGCCAACGGAGATGCCGCCCTCGCTGCGAGCGATTATGACAGGGCTATCGACCTATACACGGCGGCAATCACCCTCTATTCTGCGTCTACTATTACCTTCGCAAATCGTAGTAAGGCAAAGTTGGGTAAAATGCTATGGTTGGAAGCACTTCTCGATGCGCAAAAGGTGCGATGACATTCATCGTTTCACAACCAAAGCTCATTGTCACGGTGGTGATACTTAGGTCATCGAACTCGACTCTTTATCATATCTTGGATATAATTTAAAGCGCTGCGCGCTTCACGGTGCACAACGTTATGACGAGGCCATCCAGACCTTCCAAACGATGCTCTCCAAATTGGAAGATGCACCCGACATTCAAACACGAAGTGAGCCTTTGATAATACACTCCTCAACGTGCTCAACTTTTTCGACAGAACTACGCCAGCAGTATCTCAGACCTTCGGAAGTAGAACGTGTTATTCGACAAGTTATTGACGCCCAACTCGAAAATGCTCCGCTCCGCGTACTCGACACCACCACTGGCATTTTATGCGATCGGGAGGCGCAAATCAGCGCCTTCAAAATGAGCACAGAGTATAAGGAGCTTCTGTCATCAACAATCACGCGTTCAGACTTCCACATGAAGCACATCGAAGAATTGGTGAGGAGGAACCTCCAATATGCCATGCTATCACATAGATGGGAAGGCAGGGAGCCGCTGCTGCAGGACATTCATGGCAAGAGCGTGTACGACTCCGAATTGGATTCGGTCGGCGGCATGACGAAGTTACGGTCCTTCTGCAAAACTGCTCGCGATGCAGGGCATAACTGGGCATGGAGCGATACATGCTGCATCGATAAAAGCAATAATGTTGAACTCCATGAGTCGGTCAACTCCATGTTCATCTGGTATCACCACTCCGCGCTTACGATTGTTTACCTGTCGGATGTCCCGCCTTCATCAAAGCCTGGCGCACTATCCAGGAGCGCTTGGAACACGCGCGGATGGACGGTTCAAGAATTCATCGCTCCCAAAGTCATCCTCTTTTATCAGAACAATTGGACTCTTTATCTTGATGATTGTACTCGCAATCACAAGGAGTCCATCACAATCATGGAGGAGTTGAAGAACGCGACGGGCATCGACCAATCAGCCGTTGTTGCCTTCCGTCCCAGCATGAATGGGGCCCGAGAGAAACTCCAGTGGGCGTCGACCCGCGTCACCACGCGTCAGGAAGACATCGCATACTCGTTGTTTGGCATCTTTGGTGTCCGCATGTCTGTAGATTACGGCGAGAAGCAGGACAAGGCTCTCGGACGGCTCCTGGAAAAGATCGTGGCTCTGTCTGGTGATATCACTGGCCTCGATTGGGTCGGAAAGTCATCAGCGTTCAACAGCTGTCTACCAGCCTCCATCACTTCATACGAGGCTCCACCGTGCAAGCTACCTCCCCTACCCCAAGATGAAATGCAGTCATCGGTTTCGTCGTTGCGACAGACGGTGGCTGTAGATTTTGCTTTGAACCTTTATACCCAGCTTCGGAACATGAGCGCCCCTCGCTTCGCGACACAGAGGCTGCATCTGCCTTGTATTGCGTTCAATGTGAGGGAAGTCAGACGGGTCCGCAATCAAGCCCCGGAAACTCGTTTCACGTATAGAGTGAAGGCAGATGGGCTTAACCATTTGCTTATCACCACTGATGATACCCTGCTTCAGTTCTGGCCGGCAAGGCCCATTGAGCAACAGTTTGTCCTTGTCCGTCCCTGGGATCGGTCTCTCCTCGAGCTACCTGACTTCGTAGAACCGCCTGAATTTGCGGAACCATCTGACTTTGAAGACAATACGGAGAGCGAGGAGGATTATGGGATGTCGCCCTCTTCTCCGTCATACGACTGGTCCGGTGATTATCATAATCCTGGAAAACAAGAGGTGGTTGACCAAGAATCACGAGCATTTCGGTTGCTTGTTCGTCTTAGGCAGCCTTTCAGCGCATTTTTGCTAGCGCAGCAGCGCAGTGGGGAATACAAGAGGATCGCGTCGGATCATGACATCACTGGACAGGTTAACGACGTTGGAGACCTGATGGACATCAGGACCATAGAAATATTGTAGTCGTACGTTTTTCACCTCAAAGTTTATGATATCTTAGCAGTTTGCATTTGAACTTTCACGACGATACTCGTACAGTATACGTTTCACACATGCATGTGTATCAGTCTATAAATGTAGTGTCCGCCCATGGGTGCTTGGTACAATTTATTCTCCAGGTCTCGTCACTTCCCTTGCAATCTTGCGAATTATTCGGGAGTGGGACCGCGACAAGTTATTGGCGTCACCACTCTTTCCACTGGTAAACATCGCGTGTCTCCATAGTCTATTAGCACAAGAAGATCATAACAAGTTTAATGACAGGCAACTACTATCATCCAGGTCGAAGCGCACATTGTATGTCACAGGGTGACCATACACCAATTCACACTGTAATGAAGATCAGATCAGGACCTAAGGAAGTATTTCGATTAGTAGGACACCAGTTCAATCTAGGATAGAAACTTGCGCTCGTTGAGAGAGGACTCCCGATAAATCTCTTCTAGAGACAAACAGAGCCGAGCGTCTGTCATCTCCGAGATGCTCAAGCTCACCGCCTCGCTTCTCAAACATGCATTGTCATCTGGACTCAAACATGCATCGATGCGACGAAGTCCCCTCATTGGCAAGCTTGGTGTCAACTACCGGTTCAGCAACATCGTACTGGATGAATTTGCGATGTCGGCTGAGGGGAGACCTATCAAAGCCTTCAAGCCTATGAGGTGCTCGAAGTTGGGGACAGGGCGCCTGAGGCACCCGAGATGTTGCAGGTGGGGTGCAGAGAATCTGGCGTGAAGACGCTTGCTGGCCTGTACAGACCATGGTGTCACACAGCGATTGTGTTCTCGCCGAGTCTCACAGATGTTTCCCTGATCTTGCCAGGCGCGTTGGAGGCATACGGCAGAAGTGTCGTGGTATCAGCAGTCGTGTTGCATTTATCAACATCATTGACGCTTGACGCCCGATGCATCTCCTGCTGACCTCGTTTTTATTGATCAGCACTGGGGTCATGCTTGTTCGACTTATCTTGTGGAAGCTGGCCAGACGAAGGTGTTTTTTGTGATACGACCGGACGGTCCAGTAATCGGAGCGATCATACCTGACGCAGAAGGTGTGAGAGGTAATTCTTCTTGGATGTGAAGTTGTCTGTGGTCTATCAATGTTATACCCTATGAGTATTCTTGCTGAAACAATGATGAGGTGAACGACCTCATGTCCTGGGCGTCTATGAAGACAGCGTGGTGAAGCAGCTTACAAACGCACAATACACACGCCTGTGCAGCTTGGAGAAAGACACCCACGATCCCTCGACAACCTCCAGTAGAATGTCGCAGCTCATTCCAAACACCACACCCATTCGAACTTTTGAAGATCATAAGGGTACCGTATGGGCAGTCGCAGTTTTCCCCGATAGGCAACGGATGATTACAGGCTCGGGTGACAAGACACTTCGTCTTTGGGACTCAAAGACAGGAGCTCTGTTGAAGAAGATGGAGGGGTATAGGGATGAGGTGTATTCATTGGCGGTATCACGAGATGGTCAAATTATAGGAAGCGGCGATAAGGACGGAGAAATCATCGCCCGGCACGGTCAAACTGGTAAATCACTCACCACACGAATCCTACACCAGTCCGGTCAGATCTACTCGGTGGATTTTTCTCCGGACGGTATGGTGCTGGCCGCTAATTCAAGTGACGGAAGGACGAAGTTTTGGTGTACTAAAACATGGCGGTCGCAAGGTGAACCAATCGATGTTTTTGGTGGTTTCTGCATTCGATATTCGCCATCTGGTGAACTTCTTGCCATCGCAGCACTCAACAATATCCAAATTTATAATCCAGGCACAAAGAAACTCGTCGCATCTTTCAAGGGTCACACAGAACAGAACTTGTCACTCGCGTGGACGCCAGATGGCACGCGTCTTCTTTCAGGAGGCGATAAAAGAGATCCTACTATACGAGAGTGGGATTCATCGACCTGGCAGCAGGTCAGTCAACCATGGAAAGGCCATACTGACTGTATCTACGCCATTGCCATTCATCCCGTTGGTACTCTCGTCGCTTCGGCATCTTTTGACAAGCATGTCCGTCTGTGGCGACGCTCAGATCAACAAACCCTTGCCATCTTCCAGCACTCAGATTCGCTGACATGCGTCACGTTCTCAGTGGACGGCAGGCATATTCTCAGCGGAGGTTTTGATAAGAAGATATCAGAGTGGGACATATTAAAGGATGCTCATTCAAAGGCGAGTCCTGACTCGCATAACGCAATTCGAGCATCCTTCGTGCAGATCCTGGCTACCACGACAGCCCGTGATGCATGTATAACTGGGGACATTCCTACCGCTGAAGAGTTACTAAGCCAAGATATCCACACCGACGCCAATAACTATACTTCATATGCCCATCGCTCATTCGTTATGGCCAGAAAACACGCCTGGGACCATGCCCTTGAGGATGCAATCAAAGTGAGTTGCACTGACCCATCATGGGCCCTGGTACGACAGGCTAACTTTCATTGGTGACACAGTCCATCAGCATCCGCCCCTCGTTGACTGGCTACATCTCCAAAGGTATCGCCCTCTGTGGAAAAGGTCATATCCGGGAGGCTAGGATAGCATTCGACATCGCATCCGTGTTCACGAAGCAAGATTCAAAAACCAGCCATTTTCTTCTCCTGATCAAGGTCAATCAAATCTGTCTGACATATTCTCTGTTTCATCTCGCATTTCAGGCCATAGCACTCTTCAACGCAGATCAACACGAGGAAGCAATGCTGCTTGTCAAAGAGCTCGCCGCCGTTTGTCCAAATGCTGACATTCTCGCGTGTCGTGTCGTGGAAGTGAGTGTATTGCGGCAACACTTGATCATCGACGCTGATATTTGCAACTTCCACATTAGACATATCTACATGTTCAGCTCGGAACTAAAGCCTCGCGTCACGATGAAGCTGCCGATCACTTCACTGCTGCTATCAACGCCGGTGCTCTCTCATCAACATTCATTCATCAAATCTATGCGGACTTGACTGTGGTGCGTAAAAATGACATTGCGCGCATCATTCTTGTCATAAACATGTGCTTTGTCCAGCTCTTCGGCTGGGATCTCGAGTTCTTGTGCCTCACTGCACACCAGAAACGGTGCCAAGCATTCCTTTCGGCAGGCAGACCCGATGAAGCCCTAGAAGCGTACAAGTACATGATGGATACCATCGACGAATCTGCCAAGGCCAGCTGTCTTGGTTGGTCCAATGGCAAGTCCCCGGGTTGTGTTGTCATGTAGACTACAGTCCTCACCCATATTTCACTCAGCTTTCAAGCAAAAATGCAGCGCGCTCTTTGCTGCCAACGGAGATGCCGCCCTCGCTGCGCGCGATTATGACAGGGCTATCGACCTATACTCGGCGGCAATCACTCTCAATTCTGCGTCTAGTACGGTCTTTGCAAATCGTAGTAAGGCAAGGTTGGGTAAAATG
>JRHT02000064.1:16591-72812 GCA_011800875.2 Suillus brevipes Sb2 | reverse complement strand
AAGTTACGGTCCTTCTGCAAAACTGCTCGTGGTGCAGGGTATAATTGGGCATGGAGCGATACATGCTGCATCGATAAGCACATCAATGTCGAACTCCAAGAATCGGTCAACTCCATGTTCATCTGGTATCACCACTCCGCGCTCACGATTGTCTACCTGTCGGATGTCCCGCCTTCATCAAAGTCTGGCGCACTGACAAAGAGCGCTTGGAACACGCGCGGATGGACGGTTCAAGAATTCATTGCTCCCAAAGTCATTCTCTTTTATCAGAGCAATTGGACTCTTTATCTTGATGATCGCACTTCCAACCACAAGGACTCCGTCGCAATCATGCAGGAGTTGAAGGACGCGACGGGCATCGACCGGTCAGCCGTTGTTGCCTTCCGTCCTGGCATGGATGGTGCCCGAGAGAAACTCCATTGGGCATCGACCCGCGTTACCACTCGTCAGGAAGACATCGCATACTCGTTGTTTGGCATCTTTGATGTCCGTCTGTCTGTAGATTATGGGGAGAAGCAGGACAAGGCTCTTGGACGGCTCCTGCAGGAGATCGTGGCTCGGTCGGGTGACATCACTGGCCTCGATTGGGTCGGAAAATCATCAGCGTTCAACAGCTGTCTACCTGCCTCCATCACTTCATACCAAGTTCCACCATGCAAGCTACCTTCCCTACCCGAAGATGAAATACAGTCATCGGTTTCGTCGTTGCGACAGACGGTGGCTGTAGATTTCGCTTTGAACCTTTATACGCAGCTTCGTGACATGAGCGCCCCTCGCTTTGCAGCACAGAGACTGCATCTGCCTTGTATTGCATTCAATGTCAGGGAAGTCAGACGGGTGCCCAACCCAGCCCCGGAAACGCAATTCACGTATAGAGTGAAGGCAGACGGGCTTCGCAGTTTGGATATCACCACCGAAGAGACCTTGGTTCAGTTCTGGCCGGCAAGGCCCATTGAGCGAAAATTTATTCTTGTCCGTCCTTGGGATCGGTCTCTCCTCGAGCTACCTGACTTTGGAGACCATACGGAGATCGAGGAGGATCATGGGATGTTGCCCTCTTCTCCGTCACACGACTGGTCCAGTGATTATCCTGGAAAACAAGAGGTGGTTGACCAAGAATCACGAGCATTTCGGTTGCTTGTTCGTCTTAGGCAGCCTTTCAGCGCATTTTTGCTAGCGCAGCAGCGCAGTGTGGAATACAAGAGGATCGCGTCGGATCATGACATCACTGGACAGGTCAACGATGTTGGAGACCTGATGGACATCAGGACCATAGAAATATTGTAGTCGTACGTTTTTCACTTCAGAGTTAAATTTACGGTTATCTGAATGGTTCGCATTTGTGCTTTCAGGACGATACTCGTACAGTATACGTTCCACACATGCATGTGTATTCTATAGATGGAGTGTCCGCACATGGGTACTTGGTACAAATTATTCTCCAGTCTCGTCACTTCCCTGTCATATCTTGCAATCCTTTGTTTGTCCTTGCGAATTATTGGGAGTGGTACCACGACAAGTTATTGGCCCTCTTAATTTGGCACAGCAGCCATCAGTGCGAGGCAAGGTTGGACACCAGGAACAGGAGGGAAGGACAAATCTATGGTATGCTATTGAAAGATACGCATTGAGGAGAAACGTGAGGGCTTGCAGGATGGTTCAAGCTTTCCTCTCGCCTTCTCACCGCCACTCCCAAACAACTGCATCTGAGTACTGTGCGCTCTTAAGGGCAACCGAGGGATTCCAGGATTTTCGTTTGTATTCACACCCCAGCAGTCTCTTGCAGGACGCACGGATTGATGTCGTTGTCCTCACTCCAGTACGCAGAACTTCGTTTCATGATGTGCGTTTCGTGGACATTTCAAATGTAAATCACGATAATAGCTTTGACGCAGCGCATGAGCTCGTTCGCAAGGACGTGAGTTACAACCTATATACCGTCACTTGTAGCATGAACGGACTCCCGTGCATCGAATCTCGCAGCTGGGCTAAAGGGAGCAGAGCTAAATCACTGAGTCGTCACGCACCCGTCAACAAATTGTAGTTTGAGCTTGACTTGCTAAGTCAAGGCACCCATCTGCGAGGGAGAAGTTGTGCACCGAAGCAGAAATACAACCATGCACATTGGCTATGCGCTCTGAATCAGTAGTCTGTCGAAATGCGGTATATCTCACCATTTTATACAATTTGACCGTACAATGAAATGCGTGCACCCATATCGTGTTGGACTGGCATGTGATAGCCATCGGAATGTCGTGCGGATGGACCGTCCACTAGCAGAGTTATGGTAACTACTATCATCCAGGGCGAAGCGCACATTGTATTCAACAGGGTGACCATACACCAATTTACACTGTAATGAATATCAGATCAGGACCTAAGGAAGTATTTCGATTAGTAGAACACCAGTTCAGTCTAGGATGGAAACTTGCACTCGTTGAGAGAAGACTCGCCGATAAATCTCTTCTAGAGACAAACAGCGCTGAACGTCTGTCATCTCCGAGATGCTCAAGCTCACCGCCTCGCTTCTCAACCATGCATTGTCGTCTGGACTTAGACATGCATTGATGCGACGAAGTCCCCTTATCTTCATGCTTGGTGTCAACTACCAGTTCAGAGCAATATCGTACTGGATGAATTTGCGATGTCAGCTGAGGTGAGACTTATCAAAGCCTATGGGGTGCTCGAAGCTGGGGACAGGGCGCCTGAGGCGCCCGAGATGTTGCAGGTGGGGTGCAGAGAGTCTGGCGTGAAGACGCTTTTCGGTCTGTATAGACCATAGTATCACACAGTGCTTGTGTTCTCGCCGAGTCTCGCAGATGCTTCCCCGATCTTGGGCGCGCTGGAGGCATACAACAGAAGTGTTGTGGTATCAGCAGTCGTGTTGCCTTTATCAGCATCATTGGAGTCCGCTGGGTCTCCTGCTGACCTCGTTCTTATTGATCAGCAGGGTCATGCTTATCCGACTTATCTTGTGGAAGCTGGCCAGACGAAGGTGTTTTTTGTGATACGACCGGACGGTCCAGTAATCGGAGCGATCATACATGGCGCAGAAGGTGTGAAGAGGTAATTCTTCTTGGATGTGTAGTTGTCTGTTGTCTATTGTTATACCCAATGAGTATTCTTGGTAGAACGATGATGAGGTGAACGACCTCATCATGATGTCCTGGGCGTCTATGGAGACAGCGTGGTAAAGCAACATGAAAACGCACAATACACACGCCTGTGCAGCTTAGACAAAGACACCCACGATCCCTCGACAACCTCCAGTAGAATGTCGCTGCTCATTCCAAACGCCATGCCCATTCGAGATTTTAATTGTCAAAAGGGAACCATACGAGCGGTCGCAGTTTTCCCCGATAGGCGACGGATGGTAACAGGCTCACAGTGGGACAAGGCACTTCGTCTTTGGGACTTGGAGACAGGTGTTGTGTTGAAGAAGATGGAGGGGCATAGCGATTTTGTGAAAGCAGTGGCAGTATCACGAGATGGTCAAATTATAGCAAGCGCTGATGAAGACGGAAAAATCATCGCCCGGCACGGTGAAACTGGTGAATTACTCACCAAACGAATCAAAGCCCACTCCGATCAGATCTACTCGGTGGATTTTTCTCCGGATGGTACGGTGCTGGCTGCCGGTTCATATGGCACAACGAAGTTTTGGTGTACCAAAACATGGCAGCCATCAGGTAAACCAATCAAGCTCAAGGGTAATGTCTTCTGCATATTCTCCATTTGGTGAACTTCTTGCCATCGCAACACTCGACAATATCCAAATTTATAATCCAGGCACAAGGGAACACGTCGCGTCTTTCAAGGCTCACACAAAATGTAACATATCATCACTCGCGTGGACACCGGATGGCACACGTCTTCTTTCAGGAGGCGACAAAGAGGATCCTACTATACGAGAGTGGGATCCATTGACCTGGAAGCAGGCCGGTCTTCCATGGAAAGGCCATACTAGCCATATTTGGGACATTGCCATTCACCCCAATGGCACCCTTGTCGCTTCCGCGTCTCATGACACGCATATCCGTCTCTGGCAGCTCTCAGATCAACAAACCATCGCCATCTTCAAGCACTCATCACCGCTACGTTCTGTCACGTTCTCTGTGGACGGCAGACATATCCTCAGCGGAGGTGAGGATCATAAGATCTCAGAGTGGGAAGTACCTAAGAGTGTTCATACAAAGGTGAGTTTATATTCTTCACTCTCATGACAACAATCGAGCATCCTTCGTGCAGATACTCGCTGACACGACAGCCCGCCATGCATGTGTAACTGGAGACCTGTCTATCGCTGAAGAGCTACTCACCCAAGATATTCACACCGACGCCAACAACTATACTTTATATGCGCATCGCTCATTCGTCATGGCCCGGCAACTCGCCTGGGACCACGCCCTTGAGGATGCAATCAAGGTGAGCGATATTGACTTATCATAGTAGCTTCCTTACAAAAAGGCTTACTTTCATTCGCATCATAGTCCATCAATATTCGGCCCTCATTGATAGGTTACATATCCCAGGGCATTGCCCTCTGTGGAAATGGCCTTGTTAGGGAGGCTAGGATAGCATTCGACATCGCATCCTTGTTCACTAACAAACATTCGAACACCGACCTTCTCTTGATCAAGGTAGGTCAAATTCGTTCCGCATACTCTCTGCTTCATCTCGCATTTCAGGCCATCACACTATTCAACGCAGATCAACAGGAGGAAGCAATCCTGCTCGTCAAAGAACTCGCCGCCGCTTGTCCAAATGCTGACATTCTCGGGTGTCGTGTCGTGGAAGTGAGTGTATTGCGGCGACACTTGGTCGTCAACGCTGATCTTTGCAACTTCCACATCAGACATATCTACATGTTCAGCTCGGAACTAAAGCCTCGCGTCACGATGAAGCTACCTATCACTTCACTACCGCTGTCAACGCCGGCGCTCTCTCATCAAAATTCATTCAAACTTATGAGGACTTGACTGTGGTACGTCAAAATGACATTACGCACATCATTCTTTTCATAAACAAGCGTTTTGTCCAGCTCTTCGGCTGGGATCTCGGGTCTTTGCAGCTGACTGCACATCAGAAACGGTGCCAAGCATTCCTTTCTGCACGTAAATTTGATGAAGCCCTCGAAGCATACAAGTGCATGATGGATACCATTGACGAATCTGCCAAGGCCAGCTGCCTTGTTTGGTCCAACGGCAAGTCCGCAGTTCATGATCTCATGTAGACTACAGTCCTCACCCATATTTCACTCAGATTTCAAGCAAAAATGCAGCGCGCTCTTTGCTGCCAACGGAGATGCCGCCCTCGCTGCGCGCGATTATGACAGGGCCATCGACCTATACTCGGCGGCAATCACTCTCAATTCTGCGTCTAGTACGGTCTTTGCAAATCGTAGTAAGGCAAGGTTGGGTAAAATGCTATGGTTGGAAGCACTTCTCGATGCGCAGAAGGTGCGATGGCATCTATGATTTCATAACCAAAGCTCACTGCGGTGATACTTAGGTTATCGAACTCGACTCTTCGTCTTATCTTGGATACAATTTGAAGTACGCAGCGCTTCATGGCGCACGACGCTATGATGAGGCGATCCAGGCCTTTCAAACGATGCTCTCCAACTTGGACGACGCACCCGACATTCAGACACAAGGTAAGCCTTTGATAACACATTTGTCGACATGCTTTACTCTTTCTACAGAGCTACGCCAGCAGTGTCTCACACCCTCTGAAGTAGAGCATGCCATTCGACAAGACATCGATGCCCAACTCGAAAATGCTCCACTCCGCGTACTAGACACCACCACTGGTCTCTTATGCGATCGGGAGGCGCAAATTAGAGCTTTCAAACTGAGCACAGAGTACAAGGAGCTTCTGTCATCAACACTCACGCGTCCAGAACTCCGGACGAAGCGCATCAAGGAAGTGGTGAGGAGGAACCTCCAATATGCCATGTTATCACACAGGTGGGAAGGCAGGGAGCCGCTGCTGCAGGATATCCAGGGCAAGAGCGTGTACGACTCGGAGTTGGATTCGGTCGGCGGCATGACGAAGTTACGGTCCTTCTGCAAAACTGCTCGTGGTGCAGGGTATAATTGGGCATGGAGCGATACATGCTGCATCGATAAGCACATCAATGTCGAACTCCAAGAATCGGTCAACTCCATGTTCATCTGGTATCACCACTCCGCGCTCACGATTGTCTACCTGTCGGATGTCCCGCCTTCATCCAAATCTGGCGCACTGGCAAGGAGCGCTTGGAACACGCGCGGATGGACGGTTCAGGAATTCATTGCTCCCACAGTCATTCTCTTTTATCAGAGCAATTGGACTCTTTATCTTGATGATCGCACTTCCAACCACAAGGACTCCATCGCAATCATGCAGGAGTTGAAGAACGCGACGGGCATCGACCGGTCAGCCGTTATTGCCTTCCGTCCTGGCATGGATGGTGCCCGAGAAAAACTCCATTGGGCATCGACCCGCGTTACCACTCGTCAGGAAGACATCGCATACTCATTGTTTGGCATCTTTGATGTCCGTCTGTCTGTAGATTATGGGGAGAAGCAGGACAAGGCTCTTGGACGGCTTCTGCAGGAGATCGTGGCTCGGTCGGGTGACATCACTGGCCTCGATTGGGTCGGAAAATCATCAGCGTTTAACAGCTGTCTACCTGCCTCCATCACTTCATACCAAGTTCCGCCATGCAAGCTACCTTCCCTACCCGAAGATGAAATACAGTCATCGGTTTCGTCGTTGCGACAGACGGTGGCTGTAGATTTCGCTTTGAACCTGCTCTCCAAATTGGAAGATGCACCCGACATTCAGACACGAAGTGAGCCTTTGATAATACACTCCTCAACGTGCTCAACTTTTTCGACAGAACTACTCCAGCAGTATCTCAGACCTTCGGAAGTAAAACATGCTATTCGACAAGTTATTGACGCCCAACTCGAAAATGCTCCGCTCCGTGTACTCCACACCACCACTGGTCTTTTATGCGATCGGGAGGCGCAGATAAGCGCATTCAAAATGAGCACAGAGTATAAGGAGCTTTTGTCATCAACAATCACGCATCCAGACCTCGACAGGAAGCGCATCGAAGAAGTGGTGAGGAGGAACCTCCGATATGCCATGCTATCACATAGGTGGGAAGGCAGGGAGCCGCTGCTGCAGGACATCCAGGGCAAGAGCGTGTATGGCTCGGAGTTCGATTCGGTCTGCGGCATGGCGAAGTTACGGTCCTTCTGCGAAACTGCTCGCGGTGCAGGGCATAACTGGGCATGGAGTGATACATGCTGCATTGATAAGAGCAACAATGTTGAACTCCATGAATCGGTCAACTCCATGTTCGTCTGGTATCGCCACTCTGCACTCACGGTTGTTTACTTGTCGGATGTCCCGCCTTCATCCAAATCTGGCGCACTGACAAAGAGCGCATGGAACAAGCGCGGATGGACAGTTCAAGAATTCGTCGCCCCCGAAGTCATTCTCTTTTATCAGAGCAATTGGACTCTTTATCTTGATGATCACACTCCCAACCACAAGGAGTCCGTCGCAATCATGCAGGAGTTGAAGGAAGCGACGGGCATAGACCAGTCAGCCGCTGTTGCCTTCCGTCCCAGCATGAATGGTGCCCGAGAGAAACTCCATTGGGCATCGACCCGCGTTACCACTCGTCAGGAAGACATCGCATACTCGTTGTTTGGCATCTTTGGAGTCCGCCTGCCTGTAGATTATGGCGAGAAACAGGACGAGGCTCTCGGGCGGCTTCTGCAAGAGATCGTAGCTCGATCGGGTGATATCACTAGCCTCGATTGGGTTGGAAAACCATCAAATTTTAACAGCTGTCTACCTATCTCCATCACTTCATATCAAGCCCCACCATGCAAGCTACTTCCCCTACCCGAAGATGAAATTCAGTCGTCAGTTTCTTCGCTGCGAAATACTGTGGCTGTAAATTTCGCTTCGAACCTTTACACCCAGCTTCGGAACATGAGCGCCCCTCGCTTCGCGGCACAAAGATTGCATCTGCCTTGTATTGCATTCAATGTCAGGGAAGTCAGACGGGTCAGTAGTCCAGCTCCGGAAGCTCATTTCACGTATAGAGTGAAGGCAGACGGGCTTCGCAGTTTGGATATCACCACCGAAGAGACCCTGGTTCTGTTCTGGCAGGCAAGGCCCATTGAACAAAAATTTGTCCTTGTCCGTCCCTGGGATCGGTCTCTCTTTGAGCTACCTGACTTTGTGAGACCTGACTTTGGAGACTATACGGAGAGCGAGGAGGATTTTAGGGTGTCGTCCTCTTCTCCGTCACACGACCGGCTCGGTGATTATCCTGGAAAACACGAGGTGGTTGGCCAAGAATCACAAGCATTCCGGTTGCTCGTTCGTCTTAGGCAGCCTTTCAGCGCATTTTTGCTAGCGCAGCAGCGCACTGGGGAATACAAGAGGATAGCATCAGATTATGACATCACTGGGCAGGTCAACGACGTTGGAGACCTGATGAACATCAGGACCATAGAAATATTGTAGTTGTATGTTTTTAAGTACACAATTTATAGATCTCTGTGCGGTTGCATGTGTGCTTTCAAGACGATGCTCGTACAGTATGTGTATCGATGTATCGATAGAGTAACCGCTCATGGGGTACAAATTATGCTCCAGGTCTCGTCACTTCCCTATTATTTTTTTGCGGCCCTTTGTTCGTCCTTACGCATTATTCGGGAGTGGGACCACGACAAGTGATTGGCGTCACCACTCTTTCCACAAGTAAACATCACATATAGATTGCACGTTGACAGTGAATCATATGGATCCACGAGCTCATAATGTGTCTTCAACTTCAAAGGAGTAGCAGTAAGACGGGCTTCGGTCTTCGGAATGAGGTGACGGGACCATTGTCTTATCCGAATTTCTAGCTATCCCAACAACCCTAAATGATGCACAACCATGAAACGAATGGGTATGACGTTCTTTGCACTACATATAATTCAAGGTATGTACATGGATAAAATTTAAATTTCATATTCATGACAACGAAACTCGAATGAGGGCTGTGATTTAAAACATAACGTAATAGCCATTAGGTCCAAAGGATGCAAGCACGATATGTTTCGTGTTGACGGTGTCTCTTCTTTTAATATCTTTCCATCTCTCCATATACTCACACCAACTTGCTACTGCGAATCCTCATACCCAGCCCCAACCCCAAACTCACTTGTCGATCGGTCTATAGAAGAAGGCTTGACAACAACCTCAAACCGTTGGCGTTCGTCCGAAATTCTGAAAATACAGCCTTGGAGGAAATGGAGGAAGGGGCTCGTCGCTTCTTCTTGATGACCATCAATTCCGGTATCCCGAGTTGGGTACGGGGGTCGATTGTCCTGGTCCGTACGACTAGGTTATGCTCAATTGGATTCAAGAGCAAACTGATTCAGGCTATACAAATGGTGAAAACGAAATCAAACATAATCACGACCAATGCTTACCATCCATGTTAACAGGGAATGCGGCCCTGCGGCACCTGATGCAAACAAGCAATGTGAAGTACGCCGACTGTGGCCTCCAGCAAGTGGTCTAGAGAGCCCAGATGTCTAGCCATATCCCTATTGACCAATCAACAAGTGGGTATGAGTATGGCGCTAGAGATGAGGATTCGCAGGAGCAAGTAGGCGTGAGTACATGGAGAGATGGGAGATATGAAAGAAGAGACAAACCGTCAACACGAAATATATAGTGGAATCCCTGGTCCACAAATTTCAAAGGCGCTTGCCACAGGTTATGTAAGTACTTCAAGGGGGTAGTTGTGGACATCACTACATAGCTGTGGTACATCCCGTGAACTCTGCCAGTGGAGCATCTTTGTGGATTTCCCTTTGCCACACTCTTGTCCTCCTAGCACAATGCGTAATTCCTAGAATGGGAAATACGAGATGTGGATGGTGTGGACGGTGAGATGCTGACTGCGGGCGATAGCGTGCGTATATCACAGCTATGGTAAGGATCCTGTTTGAAAGGGATGAGGACATGTATGCTCCAACAGCCGCACTGCAGTAAGACCTTTGTGCTTATCAGCGATTAAAATAAGTCGGCGCTAAGAATGCACATGCGAGTTTACATATCAATGAAATTCAGCTTGCAACCGACACTGGTGTCCCTCATTCAATGGGGTTGCTCTACGAGATGGTTGGCGTCCGGAGATTCTTGCACAATTTCTCCAACTTGTATAAACCAGAATATCGTTGGCTTCAAACAAACTCCAATGCGTGACTTCTGAAGGCGAGTCAGCCAAACTCATTTTGGAGCAATGGTACAAATGAAACTGTACGCTTCTGTGGCCACATCCATCGCGTACTGTGTATTAGGTGTCAAGAATGCAATCAAGGCATCGAGCACCCGATTTTGTGAACGAGCAGTACGATTTTGCTTATGCACTATAATGCATATGTCCTGACGAAGGGATAAGCAGTTCAACTATATCTTTAAAGCTCGACATTCCAATCCAACACTTTCTTGATCTTCCTACGGATGTTAAAGTTAGGGTAGGCGATCGCGGGGCTATCCACCCAATCCCACACGATCATCGTTACGTTGGCACGATAATGTGCTTGATCATGCAGGCGCAGTAATTTGCAGTGCATGTCATAAGAAAGCGTGTGCGTCAGGTAATAGAGTAGTTACCAAGGTGCATGCGGCCTACTCCGGATTCTATGGACAAATAGCACTCAAACCAAGAGGTTTTGCGAAGCATTTTCTACAGAAACGTGAGCCAACGACGCTAACACCGGCACAGCAGAGCCAACCGAACAATGTAATAGGTGAATGAACTCCAAGGATACCATGAAACCTCCACCAACGTTGTCAGGATATTTGACATTGGAAGGAGTAACCGTTTCACCAGCTTTACGCGTCTCTTCCGAGTCAGGTGTCGTTCGAATTGGTAACACTGGCCTGGGGTTTCGTGGAGGTGAATGCCTACCAATGGGACGCAATCAAACGATGCACCCTTCTCAGATATTGAGCTTGCATCGATTTCCGGCCGTTTTTACTAGGTTCTAGTCTTCCCTAAATCCTTAGAGCAATCATCTAGAGTCTCACACTGCTGTGGCACATACTCATACCTTGTTCAGTGGGACAGGTCACAGTATTAGTAACAGTTCTGAGTTGTCCCCAACATCGAGGTGAAAGATCGAGCAACTCGAGGAAGGCATTGACCAGTCCTTGTTAGGAGCTCGAGCTCGAATGTGGTACAGTGGTATATATGATGGAGAAACCGTTAATCTTGCTTGAGCCCAAGAAGTTGGTAGTGAATGGGGAATTGCTAGTAGTGGGATCATCATCGCCGAGGCCGACCTTGAGTTACATTTAAATTTGCCAGTGGGATCACGTGTTGAACACATAGTAAGCGGCGAGCGCTGGCAGGCTGCAGCTCATCAATATTTACTACAGCCGTGGCTCAGACACGGTGACCTCCCTCCAAGATTCCGCTCGTCCACCATGTTCATATCTGAGTGTCATTAATTGTATATTTTACCAATAGCTGAGATACCCTGGATATGAAGGAAGAAAAGCGTGGACAAGAGCCACCGTCGCCCATATACGAGTCTCTACCTCCGCCCTGGCTACCTAAGTCCCACAGGACTGCTGATGTCGGTGAGCACCCTCGATTGTGTAAGCACCTACCGAATCATTCTTATGCCTGTCTAGGATACCCTGGTTTTCATCCGCCCCGCCCAGGACAAGATGAGGATGTCTTATCCGACAAACATATCAAGGACGGCTTCTTGTTGCCGCTTCCCGTGCCCGTAAGCTTGAGGTTGATTCACCTCAAATTAAATGGCTGATAATGATCAGGATGAGCACCAAAGTGCGGCAGTTACATTTCTACAGCAGGATGCAAAGGGTGGCCGCATGTTCGACCAGAGCGTGCTCACAGACCTCGAGCACCTCATGAATGATATCTTTGCTCGAAAGGCAGACAGCGCGGGCGCTATCCAGTAAGCTGAATATCTCGTTGCTTGATTTCGTCCAACGATCTCGTAGGGCACCTGCATTCAAGATTCCTTCGCGAGTGACCATGAGTGATACCAAGCGACAGACCTGGTTCGCCGAACTCGCAAACCCCGATGTGCCCTTAAGTAAACTCGGGAAAAGTGTGCCGCACGGTGCCAAAGGACACGATCTACTCGACCTTCTTCATACCAACAACGTCGCCATACCTCGTGCGGTCTGGTTTCTTCGGGTGTTCGGTGCCAACGAGACTGTGAGTCCTGATACAGTATTTCTCAACTGCATGATCAATATGATGAATGATAAAAGGCTGGCCTGAGAAACAAACCGTCTTATAATCCCACCCAGTACAGCGTAGATTGGGCGATAGTGGTGACAAGCTATATCAAGAAACAGCTTGCTGACATTGCTCTGCCGAGCGCCCCTAGACCTGGAATGAATATCAAACAAACATTCAAGGGCGTCCTTTCTGACGCGGAAAACCGGGACCGATGGGTTTCCCGTTTCACATACTGGTACAATATTTGATTCGACTGTCAAATATGCGCTGACAAAGTCAGCCTGAGATTGTTGCGGCCGTTCTATGACGAAGGTCTCGTAGACCATCGCACTTTCCTAACATGGATTGTCCTTCAAATGGCGACCTGCAACCTTGCTCAAGCAGGATTTGTAGCACATTTGGCTGATGAGTATCTCGATGGAGTTCTTGAGAAGCGCCCACTTGCGAAACCCCTTTTAGATGCATGCATTGCGAAATTGAACGAAGTACGTTTCCTGGCCATGCATTCTTCTATCACTGACCATCACAGGTCAGGACAACTTCTGCTCAGGGTCACCTGAACAAGTTTGAAGAGATTCTCAAGTCTCTGATTCAGGTATACATCAACCTCTGCATTGCTATCATGTGCTCAAAGATACAAATCAGCGCATTTGTGTAGCCCTTCCGGACACATTCGTTTCTCCTAGCGCATGGCTAGCGCATTCATCGCTCCTGTGTTCCGCACTTGCGGGCCCTGCTGATATTGGTCCTAGCAACTGTCGGCGACGTGATTTTCAGCAGTTGCTTTCTGATAATCTGAAAGATATTCAGCGTCGCAATGACGCTATGCTATTTCGCAATCTCCCGCCGCGAAAACTCGAGCGTCTTGGGTCCCTGGTCGTTGATATTCAAATTCTAAATTCGATTTGCAGTAGCACGGACATGTCCACCATATCGTTTTTCTCTTCTCAAATTCCAGATTGCACATCAAGCTCAAGCTTTGTTGACAAACTCGACACATTGTTAACGTGGGCTGTGACGCCGCTGCAGTATGGCTCTCATCGTCCGTACGCAGCTGTGACCCTTCTCCGAGCATATCATGAACGCAATGCACGCCGCGAACTATCTTCAGCCACACTTCACGACCACCTGTTCGATTGGCTCGACTCCAAACCCGTCGTTCGGGAGGCTGGCAATCTCAGGGCTGTAGCGGGTCTGTTCGGGAAATTAATGAAGGGTGGGCTCTTTGATTACGCAGCTTATGTGCAGAGACTCGTTGCAAGAGGCGAGGAGGGACTCTCTTTGAATGAGGTATATCGTATGCCATATCAACATTGTTGTCTGACTAAAATTATTTTCAGCCTGACGAAACGGCTTCCTTTCATCGTAACTTCCTTCGCTGGATACCATTACATAACACAACAGCATCTCTTTCAAACCAGCGGAAAGTTATCGTCTACGGAGCGCGCACAAGACAGACCCCTGAGGATGTCTGTGAACGTGAGATGCGGAGGGAAATTCGCGCAATCTTGCCACTTGTATTTGGTGGTATGTAAAATTAATATTTTCATTTGGTTCCTATTGCTAATGAATTGTAGGTAACACTCTTTCGCCTTCAATTTCTATGTCATCTCTCCGAACCAGCTGTCCTACTGTACTTGGCGCACCATGTTTTGAGCAAGTGCGGACGGTCAAACAGTGGTTACTTCCTAATTTACACAAATTCGCCTCGAGGTGCGCAAAAACAAATCCTTTATTTGCTGTGTTGACGGGGCGCGCAGATTGCAAGCATTAGATGAGATCAGTTCTCTGAAGACATACAGTACAGCGGTTGAACTCTTCAGGTATACTCATAGCTATGGTTCCTTACTGGAGGTGTGTTTAATT
Source organism: Suillus brevipes Sb2 (assembly GCA_011800875.2). Taxonomy (NCBI): domain Eukaryota; kingdom Fungi; phylum Basidiomycota; class Agaricomycetes; order Boletales; family Suillaceae; genus Suillus; species Suillus brevipes. Next base: position 58,651 of record JRHT02000064.1, on the reverse strand, counting down.
CCTTCCAAAGTTTGATTTATTGACGGCTTTTATGCAGCTGAGTCTCTCAGTCTTGTCCCAGACATCCCACGCAGAATTATTGACCGCCGTCGGGGAGGTTTTCCACCGCTTCGCAACTATATGGACGGCAATGAATGTCACTGGCGCGATTACTTCCGCGCTCTATTCTACTTATTTGCTCTGGCGAACGCAAGGGGGGAAAACCAGATCTCTCCTGACCTTGATTATTGAGATGGACGATGGACGACAGCTGGATGCGACGGCCAGAACTCAGGTAGAGAACGACATTGCGGCGTTCACACACGCGCTGGCTCCTAAGACAGACCATCCAGAGGCAGTTCCATCAGTCATGCCCGAAATTTTACTTCTAGCTGAAGATACCAAGCCGGACGCTCCTTCAATTCTTGCAAACAGCCTCTGGTACAAATATCGCACGTCTGGGGACTGGGCATGGAAAGTCTGGGACAATATTGTTGCTTCATTACGCCAAGTTCCCGTCATGAGTGAGGATCATGGGCGTCGTCATACATACGCACTTCGTTATGGCCAGTTTCTACTCCATGTCGATCACCATCTTCCTAGCGGTATCGATGATGCCGTGCTCCAGTGGTTTCTTGGTACTGGAAAAAGTGAAGTGCTAGGATTGACGCTTGAAACCTGGGATGTACTTAGAGTCGTCCTTCTCTTTCTATGCGTCCACGGCGCGCTGTCGACAACTACACTGCTTCAAGGACTAGTTTACCCTGCCTGGCAACTGGGAGCCGATGCAGGCCCGCTCTACCAGCCACAGAATATGGAAACGTTTATACAGGCAGCCAGTGAGCTTTTTGATGCGCTCGTGCTCCAGGAGGAGTGTTTCATCAGCCCAATTGTCCCACAAGAGCTCCTTGATGCACAACGGATCCATACTTGGAGACAGGATGCCTTCCGGGAACCTCACTTCACTCTTCTCGCCAGTAATATACCGAATTTAGTGCTCCTGGAACACAATAATGTCGTTTCAAATGAACTTCGTGGAGTTGCGCGAGACCTTCGCCTTCGGACGTGCGAGAGTCGCGACATCAGACAATCATGCTATCGCAATCTTGACGCAATCCGTAGGGGCTTCGAGCACCCGATTCAGTTGGGAATGGTTGCAGAAACGCTTTGCGAACCGCTCGTCAACGCACTGAAAATGATTTTGAGTGAATCAAACGAAGGTATGTGGAAGATGCGGTACAGAATGACCCCGAGTCTCACGTTCAACCGTAGATACAGATGTTAACTCATTCTTAAGCACTGGGATATCATCCGTTCTTAGCCCGTGCACACTGGCGGCGACTGCAGTTCAGCTGCAGTTTGGGCTGAGGCAACTCGGAAGGGCGCTTGCTTGTGAGTCAACGAAACAAGGTGCAAGTGCATCGCTCGACAAAATGACGTCCTTAATCTTCCACCACTCAATGGCCTCGGAAGAAGCATACTTCATCGCAGAGATGGCGAGGGGCGTCGATGGACCAGTGGCGATTAAAGTAAGTGATTTTATAGTCGGATTTGACGTACACTGAAAGTAACGAGTAGTTCATAAATAACGGCTTCAAGAGTATCGTTGATATTCTCAATCGAGCCCCTGCGCCCTCAACTCCCGAATCATTACTAGTGCGAGTTGGCCGTGCAGGCGAGGTGCTTCGCGTACTATCACATGTCTCAGAGCCACTGCGAGAGGAAGGAACTGAGCTCGATCTTGATGTCTCAACGCAAGAGCGGCTTGCGAAAATAATTCTGGAGTTGTTTCAACTCGCAAATGTGACGTTTTCCAAAACGACTGATCGCTCTCTGCGCGTCATCACTGAATCTGTCATATTTTTGGCTCGGCTTCTTCAATTCGACCTTGGTTTCCCCGGGATACGGACGACACACTTTCGAGAAACGTGTGAGAAGATGGTGCCAGTTCTCTTTGACCTTGTCGTGGTAAGTACATAACGTACTACGTATGCGAGCTCTGAGATAACATGTTCGCAGATTCATGCATGTGGCCCTGCACACGACGCCGTTGCGTTTGCTCTACTTCTTGATACCTTGTACTTTCTTATAGACGGTATGTTGACCTCCAATCGCTGTGTTCTACCTCGTTCAATGGTGGTTCTCTTAGATCTTTTCCTGCACTCCAAAACTTCTTCACCAGATCCGTTTAAGTATTACCCCACAAAACTTCAATCACCCCACTTGCATTCCCTCCCTAGTTCACATCGTATACGACTGCTGAGTCTTTTCCCACATCTCCGGCCGAATGCAGTTGTCCAAGACCTCGCCCACGCTCATCGAGACAGCACAGGCCTCCTCGTCTATGGCGCACCAGTTCAGAACCGCCCTTGGGAATGGATCGAGAACCTTGACAAGGATGATGGCGTGATCCGAAACAATGCCTCTCTGTCGCTTGAACTGTTCGGGGCGAGGGCTACAGGTGACCATTTGATCGGCTATGTGCAGGATGAAGAGCACCGCATACCAACGAGACTGGAAGGGGTCTTCGAGGATAAATTAACGGCTGAGAGCGTCTTCCGTCGAGACTGGCGCGAAACACGACTTCCAGCGCACTCCGACGTCCGTGCTGGGGAGCGTGGGGTGGGAGAGGGGGCAGACGAGCTGGGAACCCTGCCTACTTTTGGATTACAGAAGCCAGGATCGAGAAGGGTGTCGCCTGCCTCGTCAGTGCGTTCTCGGGGATCTGTTAGTTCAGTACGTCGTAGTCCGGGGTCTTTCTCGGGTAATCGGTCCGGCGTTTCTACGAGGGAAGGTACCGGGGAGAGTGGTATTAGTTCTGGTCCAGCGGCAGGGCGCAAACGCAAGGCTTCGGCTTCTGTGGATGATGACGACGAGGTCGAAATCATTGAGGGGCCTGTACCAGCAAACCCGAAGAAACCGAAAGTAAAACCAAAACCAAAAAAAAGTAGCCGTATTCCTTCCTGACCCGTCTTGATCATTCTGATTCATATGACAATCATCATATTGTCTTGTCTGCATTGTGTCTCGTATGGAATTACATACAGTGCAGGTGGTGTACCCTAGTTTAGTTATGGTATACATGTATGATAGAGTATACAAATAACGTAGAAGTATGAAGCATACAGCCGATTATTCCGGGAAAAAGGCGTCAAATGGACCTGCTCGCTGCCCAGAAGACTCCCTGCGAATGTCGGGTTGTCCAAGGGCGCTCCCGACGAGGGAAACCATGTCCCTGACTACAAAATTAACAACAGGTTTCTTCGTGATCTCCTGTCGGCATCCCGGGCAGGTATACTCCGGCTGCTGTCGTCGAGAAGCATTGCACACTGCTTGCAGTTGCGTCTGAATCGGATATGAGAGGTAAGGACCAAAACTTTGAAGAACTTGAGGAAAATTTGGAGGAACGAGTTTGCGGTTCACGTCGTATGTGGGGTGTGCGCGAATGTGTTTAGTGAGTGTATCGTCGAACCAGCCTTTGAGGCATCCCTCGCAGTAACAGTGTCCGCAGTCAGAGAGACTATGGCAGAAAGGTTGGTATGCAGAAAGCGAGTGAACATGAGAACTTACAGGTAAGGAGAGTGCATCAGATGCGCGCATATATCACAAGACAGCATGTCGCCCAACTGGGTAGCATCCTGAATTGATGAGTTAGGGAGTATGAGAAAACACGGAAAGGACCACGTACAACACATTTTGATTTGCCTTTCGCTTGCAAAGCAGCAAGTTTCTCCTGCTGCAATTTGATCTCCTGATGGCTGGCATCGATTTCACGAGATTGTGCGACAAGCTCTTGTCTTTGCTCCTCGAGACGCTTCCTTGAATTGTCAAGTTGCGCACGTTGGTGGGCGACCTGCCTCTCTAGGTGCTCGTTTGTCTAACGGTCTGCTGTCAGTGAGGAATTGAAATTCTGATAATGGGAGACGCACCTGTTTCAATTTCGAATTCTCCTGCTGCCAAGAAGAGCCATCGTTTCCCGGCGCCTTGGGAAGTACTGGCTCTTCATCTGATGAGGATATCTCCAGGACCTCGCGCATCGGAAATTTGGTCTTCTTGATGGTCTTCTTTTTTGATCTTGATGAACCAATTTCGCTTGGCCGGGCATTCTCGCCATCCGAAGAGAGAACGATGACTTCAGGAACGTTTAATTTTGGCGTAGGGCGACCGGGAAGATTTCGTGTGGGTGATATGTATCTTTCTGTCGCATGACGAGAGCGGTGTTGGCTGGATGAGCGTGTCCGAGTTGCAGGCATGGTGCAGTAAGAAAGTGGTGATGTTGCGAATCATGGAGAGCCTAAGCACTAAAGTACCCCCGTGACTTGTGGACCGACATTGTGGCCTACGATGATGTGAACCTTCCATGTGGACAATTATGGAAGTCACTGTTTATCCATGATTGAGACTTGCCCGTTTTGAAAACCATCGTGTCAATTGTTCATTCATGCCCTTAGGATCTGGCTTAATAAATCGACGTGGCCACATGAATGTGGGCCTCTTGCGCTACCACTACCGCTGAGTACCTATTGCTCAGTTTATTAGTACTAATCCCGAATTCTAATTGAATTTCACAGAGTCGCGACTCGAGATAGGCTGTCTCAGTAGATCCTCGATTGCTCCTCCTAACGAGATAATATGCAATACAGTAAGAACTCCCGTTGAACAAGGAGCGACGGTCAGCCCTACCCTGACTCATTATCGTCATTGCCAATATGGCAATAGGGCAGCATCAGGGAACTTCGCGTGAGCTCCGAAGCTGTTCAGCGGCTCCTGTGTACAGTACTGGGCCTCGCACTCATTATGCCACTATAAAAAGGGGCCTGCATTGTCTACGATAATGCAGTTGAAATCCTCACCTGACTAGCTATCTTTTGTTCTGGAACATCGTTAGTTCTACTACTGCTCTGAACATACAGAATTTTTCGATGGACTCGTCGTCACTTGATAACAAGTCACCCGAAACCTCTGTTTGCGATGTCGACGTTGTCGTTGAGCGTCCCGCTCCTTCAAACGCGCGCAGATATACTCTTCTTTTCATCTTTTGCATTACGCAATTTCTGTATACCCTCACCAACTCGGCATTGTTCTCTGCTATCCCTTCCCTTGTCCGGAAGTTTGACTTCGCCCAAAGCCAGTCAGTTTGGATCATCAGTGCATACCAGTTAACTTTCGCATCTTTCCTCCTTATGGTGAGTCCTGTCTTCGTAGTTGACGAGAGGAATTTACCACATATTTGCAGAGCGGAAAAATTAGCGATATCTATAATCCTAGTAAGTTTGACCGAGGCTGTCTTCGCGATCGTTGGATTTATTTTTTGAAGAATATACCTTCATAACCGGCAAATTTATCCTAGCGATACTCTGTATTGGCCTCGGGTTTGTTTCCGATGGGATCTTATTCCTTGCACTGAGAGCCCTTAGTGGAATTGGTTGAGTTCCTCCGCTGTGCTCGCAAACTGAAATGCTGATTTGATCATTGATGCAGCCGCGTCGCTCACCGTACCATCGGCTCTAGCACTGCTCGTCGGACTTTTTCCGGAGCCCAAGCATCAAGCAGCAGCTATTGCGGCATTTGGAGCTTGGGGAGCAATCGGCATTGGTGAGTGACTCGACCTTTGCTTCGTAACGTGATCGGGGTATTTACGGTGAAAATTCCAGTGTTGGGTTTGATCACCGGTGCCTTTTTCGTCGAATATGTCAGCTGGAGCTGGGTGTTTTGGTTTGTGTCGACGGTGATCATACCAACCACCCTCATTTCTGCTGTACTTATTCCATCACAAACGAAAAATGTGGTTCGCAAGAGCGGTTTCACCAGATTCAGGAGTCTTGATATTATTGGAATATTAATTCTTACAGGTTAGTAACAAGTTTCAAATGATGTATTTACTCCTTACTGAGCACATGGTCAGTTGCCGTCATACTCTTTATATTTGGCGTGACAACAGGGTCTATAACGGGTTGGGGATCAGCCATGACAGTAGCACCTCTGGTGATTTCAATCGCCATGACTGCTGCATTTTTTTGCTGGGAGGCATTCCAACCAAGTGAATGCGCCGCCGTGTATGTCAGCTTGATCGTTCAAGGTTTCTCTGATTTACATTGATTCACAGACCGCCTTCTACGTGGTTCATTCCAAATTTCTCTGTTCTATTCGGGACATCTCTCCTGCCATACTTCTGGTGGGCAAACGTATTTACCACCTATGCGTCTCTGTGGCAAGACGTTTACCAGTGGAGCGCCATGTCCTCTGCTATCCACATGTGCGTTATGACAGATCGGTGTGTTGATCCGACGAAACTAACGCCATTCCAGGCTTCCGATCGGGATTACCGCTTTTGTCTTCAGTTTCGCCAATAGGGTGAATGCACTCAGCGGCATGAATGCCAAGTGGCTGATATTTAGTGGAGCCCTGATGATGATGACGGCCCTTGTGTTATTTGCCTTCGCCGACGGACCTCACAAGTACTGGTCATTGGTGTTCCCCGGCTTCCTCATCGGTTCCGCTGGTGCAATGCTGACCAACATTTCTGCAAAGTACGTGTCAATTTTATTCTCAAACACTCGTGTTATATCAACCTATACAGCATCGCGATGTTCCGAGCTACACCTCCCTCCACGGCAGGCACAGTAGGCGCCATATTCAATTGTGGTCTGCAACTTGGCTCCGCCATTGGGTTGGCTGCTGTCGGCTCTATCCAGGCGAGCGTGCAAAACAGAAATCGGGGCCCTTCGAATTATGAGGGCCAGGCTGCTGGCTTTTGGTTCATGCTGGTTTGCATCTGCATTGCTGCAATTGCAATTCTGGTCTTCTACCGCACCGACGCCACCGGAAGTCGTGTCGAAAAAGCAGCTGTTTCTGCTGGAAGTGAAATAGATGTTAGTGAGATTGAGAAAGGGGATGGTTTCCCTGAGGGAACAGTATAGGTGGAGTCGTTAGATACGACGAGTACGCGAGTTTGTGTGCTTCCTGCTCCATCAGGCGGTGGAGGCAATAGGAGGAGGCGCCAAGTCTTGATGCGAATTATGTTATCAGACTGATAGATTGTGCGTATTTATGCAGAATGTCTGCCGAGGTTTGGGATAAGGCTTGAAGTAATCGAGAATTGCAGTTTTCTATTTGCCTACACCGTATTTTTGCTTGATCAGCGATGGCCCAATTCAGGGCGAATGTGCATGAGAAGGCGGATGATGCTACACTACGAACGTGCGCGGACCTGCCAGTGACTATGTTTGACTCAGCAACGGACATATGACTCTGCATTCAACGAAGGGTAAACAGGCAAGTACTCTGGGTGCGTAGCTCTTGCCCTTCGAACCCCTTGACCAGCGGGCAAAGCTTATCAGAAGAGTCGGTACTAATAATTCTAAATATGCTTCATATTAGTTTAACGTTGTAGTACATCCAGTCAGGGTATCATTCAAGTCCACGGTTCGCAGTCTGTCGTCTTGTTGTTCTGACCTGTTCCTTGTCTCCTTGAGTGGCAGCTGGTGGTCATTCAGATTGTCATATGGTTATAGGGTGGATGGAGCAAAAACAAGGCTGATGTACGTCTTGACAACATCGGTATTGTGCACTGTCGACCACATGCACGTGAAATACCCCTATCGAGTGAACTAGGCTTGGAAGACAGTCGTACCTTCCATATCTGGAGGGGTGGTGCTTCATGAATCATGATCACGAGGCGGAGGGCATGGGAATGGATATATCTGAAACATACAAGTACAAGCTGAATCGTAATAGAGTTCAGACTAAAAAATGAGAGGGAGAGAGTTTAGAAGGAACATTCGACACGTGCAAGTAGAGTGTGGATGTGGACGAGACAAACGAGCATGAAATGCATGATATGATATCAATGTCCGAGAAGGAAGATAGGTACAGAGCTAGTAGCGCCAGATTCAGCTTATGTTGATAATGAGGTAGGGGAATTTACGTGCCAGATGATCAATATTCGATCAATAACCACGGCCGTAACCTCCTGGATTGCCATTTCCACCTTGCTGACCATAACCTTGCTGGCCACTGTAGCCGGTCGGAGCAAAACCACCTCCATACCCCCCGCCTTGAAAATTACATCAAGAATGGAAAGGCACATGTGAAATGGTGCTCACCCTGGTAGCCTCCATAGCCGCCTTGAGCATAGCCAGGTTGACCTCCAGCAAAACCGCCCTGGCCTCCATAGGCAGGTTGCTGACCGTAACCGCCGCCACCTTCAAACATGTTCAGGACCCTTGCTATGTTTGCAAATTTGCCACGAACCAGAGTAGCCACCACCACCACCACCATAACCACCTCCAAACCCTGCCCCACCGCCGCCGGAAGTCCCGGAGCTACGGGGGTTAGCGAGATTTACTTTTATCCTTCGGCCATCAAGCTCCTGCTCATTCATGTTGGCAATAGCATGGTTTGCTTCCTCAGTCGTCCCGTAGGTGACAAAGCCAAAACCACGGGAACGGCCAGTGTCACGGTCACGCATGACGATGGACTGAACGGATCAACTCAATCAAATAGAATCAACTGGGTAAGATAACTCGCGCACGTCAAGCACTGGTCCATAACTGCTGAAAGCCTATATTGTGCAAGGTCCCAAGACCGAAAACGCGTAAGAACATGCAACTCGAGAACAATTTCAGACGAAGATGACATAGCGAAGCAGTCCGAATCAACAGCCCGCGCGTCACAATCGTATATAACTGACATTGCGCAACGTGTCATCAGTGGTGTTCCAACTCAAATTTCTACATGCAGAAAAGAAAGAATTCAAAAAATCAGTTTCGCTTCCCTCCGCCGCGAGACGGGAGAAGCGCTTGCGATTGAAGTCAGACGATATAGACTGACCCAACGTAAATTTTTGCACTTGATTGAGAGATTGAAGACATAGTGAGAGGAGATCACTGGTAATACAATAGAGTCTTGAAAACTGTTACACGAGACCTGAACGAAACGGAGACTTGCAAGACACAGACGTGGAGGTTCGAAAGAGAGTTTGAGCAAAAACGATTTGTCGACGATCGCCCTTATATTCGAGCCCCTTTATTTCAAACTCCGGTCTGAACTCTAACGACTGCACTCTAGACAAATTTCCTTTTAGGGATTGTATTGATCGAGCTACCTCCGCGCTCCCAATTGGGAAGGAACACCACAAAGAGTCATTTTATGCTTGGCAAACGATATGTTTTCTCTCACGAGACATGGACTCAACTCTGTAAACTGATCATGCCTTCTTCTATCATCAATCAACGTGGTCAGAAGGAGCTAGGCTTATCTGCGGGAAGAACGGAAACAGCCATCGTTTCTTATCGGCTGGAGAGGCAAGACGCGATCCTGACGGACGCAGCCGCAAAGCGCTCGCTTGTAGTATGTTCAACACTCGGCAGTCTCCGTGCAGAAGTCTGACGACTTGCCACCGTTATCAAAGATGTCCTAGGCTGGTAGGTGCAAGTAGGTGCAACAGTAAGCAATATCCAATCTATTGGCTCGTGATGAAGGCCTCGTTCCGAATCTATTCAATACAGAAACAAACGAGGGTGAGTTCGATTTCAAATCGCCGACTTTCAGTTCCACGCACGGCTTACATCTCGACAGTATCATATCTTGCTGGTTTTATTCAAGGAGCTACGCCCCCATGGTATTCGGTTCAATTGCTTTTATCACATGGCCGTCTGCCCTTTTTTTCGGGGTCAGTACAGTGCTCACAGCCTTCGTCAGTTCCCCTACACCGATGCGGTTGCAGGCGGCCTCCGAGTTCTGCAATGCGTCTACGGCATCTCCCGCATTGCCGTGTGCCTGGCATGGGTGCCGGGTTCTACGTGGTTTGGCCAGTCGCAAATTTCACAACCACTTCCAAACTTGTAAGTTGCCTTATTCCAAACACAGAAGCTCGAGCACCGTGGACGTCTATAGCGCATAGCAGCCTGCCAATCTTTCGCAAGTATGTGCGTCTGCAGGGCCATGTGTGGGTGTCAATTGGTGTCAATCTATCATTAGCTTGACCTGTCATTTTAGCGTTCAGCTGAGACTATTGGGGAGGAGATCAACAGCTGTCGTTCGGCGGATCTAGTGACGGTGCTCAAATTAACAGCCGAGTACATCCCTGCCTTTGGCAGTTGCGTCCAAGATGCACTTGGCGTCCAACATTGATGTGATCACTACATGGATGGAATGTAGCTAAGCTAGATCAGGCAGGACCCCCACGAGTACTTGGAAAGAGAGGCATGGCTTCACAAGTGCCAACGACAATTGGTCCAGAGGCTACGGCACAGGCCACTGGACAAAACCTTGACAAAACCATCGTTCTGGTAAGTGCGCGATCAGATCATCAGGGGGGGAATTCATTTACGCCAAATCGGCAATCGCCGGATATCCATGGGACAGCATATCGCCCTTCCGCCCTGGTACCAGCTCTCACATTCAACTGGCTTTCCTAGTATCCAGATTTTGTATCCAGTGATTGTAAACTTCTGTCTTTTTGTTTCAGTGGTCAACATCTAAGCGCCAGACGACACCGATGATCACCTTCCCTTCTGTTAAAGGAATTGATCGAATCTTTCTTTCTGTGAAGGACCATCCACTTTCGGCTTCACTTCGTTCAATACCGTACAACACGGCAAGCCTGTGCCAGTAGCTACTGATTTATGTAGAGAAGAGCGAGTTCACGGGCTGCTGTCCTGACAACAACATTAACAACAACAACAACAACAACAATGGCGTTATCAAGGTATCCAATTCTATTGCGCGTCCCATCCCGGGAGACTCCAGATGCCCGTTTGGTGGTGCAATTGAAACTCTGATAGATAACTGCAACATCCAGCAAGCCAAATTTAATCTTACTTCCGGTCCATGCCGCCGTATACCAAATTGGTCAGTCACCTGTTTCTCCAAGTCGACATCGTCTTGCGTGCGTGTTCATTTCACTGTCCATGTCAAATGCGAAACGGAGCTTCTGCAAGATAAGAATGCGGAAGTTAACTCTGGTTTCACGTATCAGTGCGTAATGAAAACGGTGACACCTGGACGATTGATCACAGGGATACGGATTCGGACCTGTGCGAATTATTGAGTTCCCGGCATCTTCATCTTTCACCATCGTTCAACGAAACAGGATTTTGAATGTCTGCGCTCGCGAGCTTACCTTTTCTATGGTATGCATGGGTTGCGCACCCCTCTCTGTCACAGGCATTTTCTGGGCTTCGTAATCGTCTCCTTGATATGGGGAAAACCGTGAAGTCCGTTCGAAGGAAGGTATGCCCTGTCACTTCGAGTTGTTCTCCCAGCTGGAGGAAGGTCTACCAACGAAAATAGGATTGTAACAATTCGTGACAACAGTACTTCCAGTCGACAGTGCTGCAAGTTATCGAGTGGACAAATCGATAAAAAACGAATGACTTCCACACCCAGCCGGCAATGGTTCTGGACTTGGACCTGGAAGTTGCGCTGTGACACCAATGCAAGTTGCTTTTGAATCAAGAAATATAGAATAGCTTAGAGCGAAGCAATGTTCAATGTACTACGCAGCTGAGGGACATCCGAATTTAAACAAAACACGTTGATCATAGCTTGCGTGTATATGTGAAGCTAGGCGTTGCACACAAGCATGAGGTCCAGAGTGGTTCGCAGCAGTCCTCAACCCGTGGGGATATGAGTTTGCGCAGTCGATTTTGCGGTGGTATCCATACATGCAACTGAACTGTTTTATGAGCACATCACCTCTGCTTCTTGTCGCACCACAGACGCCGCATACTCCCGACCAACTCGTGAATATTTTTACAGCGATGTAGTGAATGTACTACGCACCTGAGGGGACGTCAGAGTCAGGATCAAATGCGATGGCCAGTGAATGAGTGTGTACATGCATGCTGCAAGCTAGGCGTTCCAAGTTGGAGGACTGGATGTGCCAGAATGACATAACCTCGCATAACGTTTGACTGTCTATTTGAAACCAAGTACTTCCCAGTACATTTGGTTGCGAATAGATAGGTTGTTGTAATGCGTCTTCGCCTCGTTGAAGGTATCGACACGAGTTATTTATCTTAGCGCAGCTGGATTTGGATTCCCGTCACACTAGCACTAGTGGAGGTAAGACAGAAGGCGACTTGAGGGAATCCTCCCCAAATTGGACGTATTGAATGCGATATTCAAGTTGCGAATGAATTGATGGTCGACAGCATTATAAGATTTCCCTTGAAAGCCTGTTGGGGTAAAATGTGATGCTAAGTGTGTAAGTTAAAGTTAGAGGGTGTCAGCTTATAACGTGGGAGATCGGCAAGAACCTTGACAAGCACTTGAAGGTGCTGTTCTAAATCAGTATGCCCGAACAACTTTCATTGGAGTCGGGTTGCACTTACTGCATTTTGAATACACGGTGCATCATTCATACAATATCACATCCTGCAAGCTCAAACGTATCAGAATATCAAAACACTTGAATAGGGTGCCCACTCACCGACTTTCCTGCAACTGACGCCCTCGTCGCGCATGGCCCAATCTGATTGCAGATTCAGTCTCCGAGATCACTGTGTACAATGACTCTCAGGGTACCCAGCTACATCAGCAAGAATGACGCAGAACTATGAATAGTGTTGTCCGCAATCAGCGTCCAGCGTCCATCATAGAATTTCCCTCGCACTAGTACTAGTGGAGGTAAAACAGCCGGCGACGAATGTGTTCTTCGTAATGGGTCGATAGTCAACAGCATCATAATAATTTCCTGTGACGATATTTTAGTGAGAGTAAACCCCCGCGATTGGAGCTATGTCCGACAAGGTCTTCGGCCCCAAAGGACAATACATATGATTTTTTGGTTTTAAAATTCCCATGATACTGTAATGTCAAGCCTGTTGGGGTAAACCAGGAAGCAGTCCAATGTGTAAATTAACGTGAAAGCAGGTGTCGGAGGATGTCAGATTACAACGTGAGAGAGCGGTAAGAACTTTGGCAAGGACTTGAAGATCCTGTTTTAAATTAGTACACCCGAGCAACTTTCAGTGAAATCGTGTTCTTGATGAATAGTGCAAAGGCTACTGATTTATAACATCTCCTGCAAGCTCAAACTCGTCAAAAATAAAATCACACCACTTCAATGAGCTACTCACCAAGTTTTTCGCAATTGAACACGCAAGGGCAAACCGGTCCAGGCCAGTCCGACTACCATTAGCAAGATTGACACAGAATCATGAATGATGTCATCCGGCGTCCAACTTGAGATCTAGAATTATGCGTTCATATCCGATCCGACGGTGAAATGAACTCGGGCATGGGGTATATGCCCGAGGAGTCAATTGTTATTGTCATGACCGAGGTACTGGTTGGGTTGGTATAGCGATGGTGAGTTCTTTTGCGTCGATTCATATAATTGTATGTACAAGTCGTGTGTATGGTTTGGGGCTTGGAGCGGTGAAAAGGAGGTATTTGGGGTGCGTGGGGACGATCTGGTGTAGGCATATGTGGAGGCGGCGTGAGCAGGAACGGGTCCTGGTCCCTAGTGGGGGGGCCTGACACGGATCGGCATTGAGAGTATCCGGGTAACGTCAATCATAACGTGAATCGGAATGAAAGGTGACATGAATCGGCGAGGGGATTAACGGGGATCGTGATTGGTGCGCTTCGAAAGTGTCAGCATGAAGTTGTATTTCGAAACGCGTTTTATTTCAATGCCGGCGGGATGCATACACAAGTGAAACAGAAACGAAACCGGATTGTTCCCTTCATACGGATATCATGGGCGGCCGACAAGGCTCGCGAGGCGTGAATAGGCCGCAGTTATACTGATGCCCGTTGGGTCGATTTCGCCTTAGCGCGCGCTAGATAGAGCAAATGTTGCCACAAAGGCGGGAAAACCTTACAGCATTGACGGAGTGACGTTGGAGGGCTTCCAATAGGATGCAGGCGGGCGAATTGATCCAGCGAAGAAGGTGGACATGATGCGTAACCGATGATGGGGCTATTTATACGTGTACCCGTTGGCTTTGAATTCGGCTCCAAATAAAAGCCTGAGCCAAATCTGAGTCGAAAACGCCAGGGTGACGTGGTTGACACTCTGGGAATTGCTGTATACAATGACCCCGGGTCTTGTGTCAGGCGTGCTGTGGCGCTGTGAATGTTAACGCAAGAAGTTGATCGAACTTTGAACGGATAGACATTAGACATGGCAAAATCATGCAAGCCGACTTAAGAAGAGAAGTCAGTCGCTTCGCTATCATCATATTGGGCATGGAAAGATGCTGAGTCCTGACTGAAAATCACAGTGTTTCTCCAAACAACTTGACGTTGGGAGTCAGATAGGAGACATGATCCGAGTGTTTAATGTGAAAGGGTGGAAAGTTGGACGTACTGTTTGTACCGTATGCGCAGCTGCTAGGCGGCTATCACAAAAGAAGGACAACATGCGGAGACTGTGAGGCAGGGTCGACACGTGTTTAGACCGCAGATAATCGCAAGATTATTCGCCCGAGCTCAATGCCCGGGCTTTAATTCGTGTATATACTGGAACGATTCTTGTCGAGCGTCACTTGTCTTTTGCACTATTGGGATTTGCGCCAGCCGAAGCTTGATCGTAAGTGGTCGCTGTGGTCGTTCAAGTTGAGTTTTTTAGTTCCGTGCACGCCCGTGCCTAACGTTGTGACTTCACAAGAGATTTTTGCACAGCCACAAGCTTATATCAATAACCGAATTCTTCATCAAAAAAAATAATCGGCAGGGCCACCTGGCAGGCTTTGATCTCGCACGACGACCATGACACCAGTCCTCCTCGCCGACGCCGTTTTACTCGGTGCGCGCATCGCCTCGCCCGCCGTCGTCCTCCTAGCCACACTCTCCCTCATATCCTCTAAGCGCCTTGCTCACCAATCTGAAAGTCCAATAACACCCGTCGTCATCACATCTCGCGTCCCACGGAGAACACTTATTCTCAGCCTTCTCAGCATTAGCGCTTTCACTTTCTTAGCAGATGGCCTCACATACGTCGTATATGCCGTTCTTAACAAAGTTTGGCTCATAGGCACTGGTATCGAAATTGCAAGTGTTTTGGGTTTGCTGGCGTACGCCGGTTTGGCAGCTCTTGGCGCATGGAAGGATGCCAACGACGACGAGATTTGGAACCGGAATCGAGTCAAGGTCGCAATAGCTATTGCGCTCGCTCTCGACATCGTTCAGGTCGTCCTCTCCTTGATTGGAACAGGTCCGTTCTTACTCGCTTCTATCGTTCAATTCATTAACCTTATCAATCAATCAAATTTAGGCCCGCAGCACATTTGCACATCACCTCTCCGGTTATGCATACCCAATCTTTTGCATGGTGTACTACCTCTCGCACGCGTACTTGCACTCATTCCTCTCCTCGTGGCGCTCTTCTTCCCTCGTGTCATTTACCTTTCTGTGCAATCACATGGTTTCACAGAAGAAGCTGATGAGACCGCTCCCCTTATATCACAGCACGTTCCTCATGACTCGTTGCTGTTGCAACCAGAAGACGCCGACCCTGACGGTCCCAGTAGTACTGCTAAATACGGCACTTTTACATCCAGGAGCGGTCCTACCACCCGCTGCGCGTCTCCAATTCCGGGTGTACGAGAGCCAAACAAGGTTAGTTTGGCTGCCAGTCTACTATGGTGCTATTTAACGCTTTCATAGACAATTCCACGTGAAGTAGCCGTCGATCCCTCATGGCGGGAACTCTTCACTCGTGTATCTCGCATCGCGCCCCATCTCTGGCCCTCCCGCTATCCAAAGCTGCAATTCATCGCAGTATGTACTTCCATTACAACTTATTACCCCAACTAAACATTTCTCAGTTGATCTGTTTCCTCATACTTGTTCTCGGACGCGTAGTCAACGCCTTTCTTCCTCTCACACTCGGCGCACTCATCACCACGTTCGACACACCAGGCGTAGCTCCATTCCCTGCATTCGGTTCAAGCCCATGGCCGTACCTAATCACTTACGTCCTGCTCCGCTTTCTCGCTTCCTCAGGCGGTCTGGCAGCCATCCGCGACGCACTCTGGATCCCACTCATGCAATACAGCGACCGCAGCATGTCAATGCTCTCATTCAACCATGTCCTTGCTCTTTCTCTCAGCTGGCATACGAAACGCAAGACAGGCGAACTGCTCCGTATTCTCGATAGGGGAAGCGCAATAAACCGTGTTGGCGAGCTTATTGGGTTCACGGTGATTCCTGCACTTGTGGATATATGTGTTGCGCTCGTTGTGTTCGTTGTTAGGTTTGAACCCGCGTTGGGTGCTGTGGTTGGAGTTGTGATGGGGAGTTATATCTGGGCGAGTGTCGTGCTTACGAGGTATAGGACTAGGATACGGAGGCGGATGAATGAGCGAGATGTGGTGAGTGCTCAATGCTGTTTCATTTCGACTATGATGTGTGTCTCAATTGCACACATGGGCAGGTCACTCGCGGGATCCATACCGATTGTCTCCTCAATTACGAGACTGTCAAGTATTTCGGTGGGGAGGAGTATGAGGCGCAGAGGTACACGGAGGCTATTGGAGAGTATCAGACTTTGGAGAGGAGAGTTGTTCGTGAGTGTTTTCGTCTCATCTCATTTCAAAACGCACGTCTCGTTTCAAAACCACCTCCTTATCTTGTGTTTCGTTTTTATCACGAATGCAAATGCTGATCACACCTGTAGTATCTCTCAACCTTCTGAACCTCGTACAGACCCTCATCATTACCTCTGGTCTTCTGGTCGGTTCTTTGATTGTCGCTTCGCGCATCACCAGGGGGCAGAGCAATACTAGCGATTTTGTGGTATTCATCACTTATTATGCGCAGGTGGGCATTCTGTTTTGTGCGACAATGGTGCAGAGCTGACGTCTTGACCGCGCCAGCTCTACTTCCCTCTTTCGAACTTGGGCGGCGTATATCGCGCAATCAACCAAAGCCTTGTCGACACCGAGAAACTGCTACACCTCCTCAATGAGCCTACTGAAGTGGTTGATGAACCTGATGCTAAGGAATTGGTAGTCTCGAACGGCGAAGTTGAATTTGGTATGCACCCCACTCCACCCCCCTACAAACCCATCTTAACCACCCCACAGAAAACGTATCCTTCTCCTACGACGACCAAACCTCCGCACTGCACAACATCTCCTTCAAAGTCCCTCGCGGCGGGCGCGTAGCCCTCGTTGGCGAAAGCGGAGCAGGCAAAAGTACAATCCTGCGCCTCCTCTACCGCTTCTACGACCTCCAACCCGGCTCAGGGCGTATCCTAATCGACGGTCAAGACATTCGCACAGTAACGCTCTCAAGCCTACGACACGCAATAGGCGTTGTACCCCAAGACCCTGTGCTCTTCAACGCCAGCATCGGATATAATATCGCTTATGGCCAACCTTCCACCATCCCCCCTGATGAAAACACCATAATTTCAAGCGCCCAAGCTGCTCAGATGCATGACCGTATCATGAGTTTCCCAGAGGGGTACGAGACGAAGGTGGGGGAGAGGGGCGTGAGGCTGAGTGGGGGTGAGAAGCAACGGGTAGCGATTGCTAGGACTATGGTGAAGAACCCGAGGGTGTTGCTTTTGGATGAGGCTACTAGTGCGTTGGACAGTGCGACGGAGCGAGGGGTCTTGGAGGGTGCGCTTGGGAGACTTGTGGATGGGAGGAGTTGTTTGAGCATTGCGCATCGGTTGAGTACGATTAAGGGGGCTGATTTGTGAGTGGTTTTTTTGGATGTTTTCTTGGCGATGCGGTGCTAAATTGTTTTCTTGTGAAGGATCATGGTTCTCAAGGACGGACGGATCGTTGAACAGGGCTCGCATAGGGAGCTTCTTGAACTCAATGGCCTCTTCGCATCCATGTGGGCAGACCAGATCAGCGCGTCCGAAGATCCCAAAGTTGCAGCTGGATACGACGTTGACGTTAACGACGATGCCCCCGTCGTTGACATTCCCGAATCTGAAACACGCAGCACAGCGGTTGAAGAGCGTATAGCCGTCGATTCTCCCCAAGTCGTTCCAGAATCCCTGCAAGCCAAACCAGATGCACCTATATCATTCCCTGTCACCGATGACCCGCCCCTCATGTTCCCGACGACGACATCCACCTCCGAAGCGCCTTCCACCCACAGCCATCCCGAGCGTTCAGCCATTCCTGCGCATGTTCAAGGCGCGAGTGTGACGTTTGACGCGAAAGTGACTACGCCTCCGCGGACTGGTTCGCCTGAGCCTAGAAGAGCTCTCTCGACGCATAATATTCAGAGACTTGCGAGGAAGATCAGTCTCAGCGGGAAGGCTCCAAAGCTACCTGGGGTTTTACGCAGGGACACGAGCATGCGAGAATCAAGTATGGCGAGCAGTGGGAGCGGTGCTGGACCTGCAGGTGGGAGTGCGTCTACGCCTCCTGCTAGTGGAAGCGCTAGGGGGAGCGTGGATGAGCCGCCGATCGAGGTTCTTACGAAGAAGGAGGAGAAGAAGAAGAAGAGGAAGAGTTTTATCTAGAGTTCCTCTTTTCCTCCGATTCCTGTCTCTTTCCATCATTGTGTTTCTTTTCTTTCCTTCCTGTCCCTTTCCTTTCCCTGTCATATTTTTGACCACATTACTTCTGACGACCCCTGCTACGACACATCATCATCTTTCTCTGATCATTGACATGCATTTTTCAACGACATGCGACTTGGATTTTTGTTTTGTTCGATACATACACGTGTTGTGGTGCTGTATTGATATCTCTCGGTCGAATGTCTGCTTTAAATTTAGTAGTCAAACATGGTTAAGACTTGCATTGCTGCTCTGATGTTGCGTCTGGATCTTGGTCTGTGGGTGCGCGTTCTGTAAACCTTATATATTTGCTATGCGTGGTGTAATATTGATAGAATTTATGGCGCTGGATGATCGGATCACAAAATTATGACGCTTCACTATCAGCCCATAGTGATACACCCATCCCCCATCATCAGATGCAGCAACAGTTTTCGTTCCCTCCAACAAACCAAACCCCAAAGCATCTCGCGTATGTGGAGTGTTTTACCCTCTTTCCTGCAATACCGGATTGGAGGTGCCTCAATCAGCGCATCTGATCCTATGAGGGGCGGTGTGGTTGATTTCTATGGTGGTCCTGACCATGGCTACGGTTACCCGGGACATAGAGGTATATATCGATATATCGATACTAATACGCTTCAGACTATGATTCTGTACATCCTAAAGCATCCTCAATCGTGTATACATACTGGGAATCGATGTATACCGACACATGTCACTTACCCACAATATGTGACCCTGGCTTTTGTTCATTTACGAAAGTACACATCGTCCGACCACCTGGACCACTTCTCGGCAGCTTCAAGAAGTAATTCCCCCTTCTGTCTCGCAGATTCCAAAGCGACCCTATGCAAAGGGAGGCGCATTGGGGGTTCATCCAAACGAGACAACTTGTAGACTATTTCTGCGAACTTGGTCGGATCGCCGTCAAAATGGGTCTCCTCGATGTTAGGGTAGAGAGCTCGGTATGTGCGTGTAGGGAGGGATGCATTGGATGTATAAGCAGGGTGAACGGGTTCTGTCACATGGTTTTGAACCACTGACGTACGAAACAGACCTGGCTCAATGAGAGTGATCTTTGTCGAGGTGAATTACTTTCCAACATCGAAAATATTAACGACCTACTTTGATGTGCCAGTCTGGGTCAAGTTCGCTCATATACCCTTCCGACAAACACTCCAAAGCTGATGATGCCCAGTTAGATTTCAAAACCATGAAATGCAATCGAGAGCCTCCCTACCAGCTTTTCTATCATTCAAATGTCAGTTTCCAAGGTCAACTGTGTAGAATATGCGAACTCACGCCGAAGCATAATGTACAGTGCCAGGCTGTGGAATAATGGCTGTCCGGGAAGAAACATTTAATAGTAGCCCACCCACTGGGCGATTCACGTCCCTGAAGCATCGTATAGCTTCACGCATGACATTTTCTGCACCCCAGAGCAGCACATCGAACATTTCTCGTGCTGCCTTGTGAGGCATGCCTTCAGCTTCTGATACTATATAGTATCCTGCATTGTTCAGCACGACGTCGATACGATTAAAGTGCGAGATGGCCTCATTGAATGCCGCGGTAATCGAGGGTGTATCTGTTACATCGAGCAGGAAAGTAATGAGGCGGGAGGCGGGATATTTAGCGGTGAGGTCTTCCAACATCGAGGGTTTGCGCAAGGCGGCGAGTACATTGTCTCCTTTGCTCAAAGCGTATTCAGCAACTTCTCGCCCTAGACCAGTCGACGCGCCGGTGACTGAATGCAGAGAAAATCATTAGCTCGTTTCCTAGCTAGCAGTAGAAATAAATTAACTAAACCAAACTTTTGGGGAGGTCATTATCAAATATAATCTGACGAAGTCTTCCCAAGCTCTAGGCTTAGGATCAATCTGCGAAGGATGGATATGTGGACACTGACGAATGAGGAGGCTTGGATTAGAAATGGGAAGGGGGCTCAGTCTTGTATCAAAAGACCATATTAGCTATGGATCATACCTAGGGGACTAAGTAGGGTAACAGTCAAAAAAAATGCACGTAGGATTATAGTCAAGAGGACTCGCCTTAGACTTGGATCAAAAGACTGAAGGAGATAACTCGGGGGGAGAAGAATTAATACGTTGATTGAGACGGAGAATCAAAGGTGAGCGTGTACGAGGCATGTATATATATAACGAAGAGTGACTGCATATGTGGTACGTACGAGAGCGGCATCGAGAGTCATATTTTGATGGACACTCATGGTGATCACAAAGTGAGCCTAAGAACGGGCCGTCACCGATAGGGCTCTAATGAATATCGGTTGCGACGTCAACCATGAGAATATCAACCCCAGGTGGTAAAATTAGACAACTTGAAGGACACATGCAAACTGAGTCTGTACATGTCTGAATCGGAAATTAGCATGTTGAAGAAATTTCCCAAATTATGCTCGCCCCTGACTATTTTCCTCGTCAAGATATACATCATCTGACCAACTACCGTAATCTTCGACAGCTTGTAACAACTTCTGGCCCTTGATCTTTGCCGCTTCCAAGGCCGTTTTGTGCAACGGGAGGTAAAACGGGGGATCATCTAGTTGCACGAGCCTATACATTTGCAGTGCAAACTTGTAGGGGTCTCCGTCTGAAAAACGCTCAGCTCCTGGATATATGCTGCGGTACTGTCTGGAAGGCAAATTTGGATCAGAGTACGCAGGATGGATTGGCACGAGAACGTTGGTCCAGGGTGCGGCAGTGCGAAAACGAGCAGGTTGAAGAATAGTGATCTGTGGATGATGAAGTCAAGTTAGAAATTAGTATCATGCACAGAACTCACCTTGATACCCCATGCTGGATCCAACTCAGTAGCATACCCTTCCGTAAGAGATTCAAGAGCTGTTTGCCATTGAATATTTGAAATTAAGGATACATGAACTGTAAATACCTGCTTTACTACGCAAATGTCAGTTAAAACGGTGAGCGAGAAGGCGCCACGTACGCTGCGGCGTAGTGCGCTACTCCTGGAACAACTCGTAGGACTCCACGAGATGACATTTGCAAGAGACGTCCCCCGGGTGGTTGGTTGAGATCTCTAAAGGTTGTCACGGCTTCTTTCGTGACATTTGCGGCACCCCAAAACATTGTATCGAATAGGAGCTTTGCGTCGTCATCAGGCATGCCTTCTGCTTCACCGATTACGCAAAGTCCCGCATTGTTGAAAACAACGTCGATGCGGCCAAATTTTTCGCGCGCTTTGAGAAAAGCGGTAGCGATGTCAGAAGGAATTGTGACGTCCAGAGGCAAGACGAGAAGCCGATTCTTTGAGTACAAATTCGCGAGGTCATCTAGCATAGCAGGTTTTCGCAGAGTCGCAACAACATTATCTCCTTTTTGAAGCATGACTTCGGTAACTGCTCGACCAAAACCCGAAGACGCCCCAGTCACTAGCAACAATGATTAGCGTTGTCGGGCCACCAAGATATTTATCGCTTACCGAACCACACCTTTGAATTTGATGCCATAGTGGAAATAAACCGTCTTGAGAAGGAATTGCAAGCCAGCTTATGATTCTCTGAAGTTGATGACTGCTGAACACACTATCAAAGCTTTGGCTTTGACTGCGAAACACCTCGATTTAATCTCGACCCGTGGGGTCGCAAGAATGACAATTCTGGGAAACATGTTGTGGGAATGTTCCAAGACTTGGGCCTTGCACGATGGAGGAACGCGCGGGAGTCTGCGGGAGGCCGTGCTGTCATCTGGGAATGGTGCTCACCTCCGAAGCCACTAAAGTAGCAAGAATGGCGGTCCGGAGAACCCTATCATGCAAATTTGACAGCAGTACGTAGGGTAGTAGCCTTACTGGCTCGGAAGACATGTCACGTCGCACAGCCTGGCACTTGACTAGAAATTTAAGTTTAAAAGTTGAGCGAACGAAGACATTACTTACGGTGTACACGACTCGTGACATATATTCAAAAAGTGCTCGTTTAAGAAGCCAATGCCGACGCTCTTTGTGCAGCCTGCACAACCAACTGCGTTATCAGATAAATATGCAGTGAAACTACCTGGTCATGAACTGTGGGCAACCATGGTGTGTATCATGCATTTTCCTGTACGGTACGTCCCCGAACTTGAATTATATCATCTAGATACAAAATGTTCACATTCTTGTGGGTTCGCTGGATGTGGAGGAGTTCAGTGCTGCGCTCTCCAAGACTTTGCAACTGTGGCCTCATGCCGCTGGAAGGCTGACAGACGATGACGGGAAATATAAGGCAGGTCCAACCCTGTCCTAAAAATTAGACACAAAAATTGATGAGTTCACAATTGCAAGATTTACCTGACAAATGATGGTGTTCCAGTTGAATTTGAAGAGCGTCCTCATGAATCAACCTCTTCGGTTGTTCTTGATGCTCACGTAATTCAGAGTGACCTCTCAGGCTTGCTGAACTCCCCTCGTCAACGCAGTGCGCTCGACTTCGACGTCCCTCTTTTGAGACTTAAAGTCGTCTCCTTCCGCGATGAAACCACACTTGGCATCTCTTGGAACCATACATTGGGTAGGTTGTTATCTACGAGAAGCAATTTTCACGCGTTTCATATTTTACAGGTGATGCAACTGCGTTCTTCCGCTTCACTCATGCATTTTCCCAATTTTACCAAGGCATACACCTCGTCTATCCACCTCCTACGTTCGAGAAGCCCGTTTTCTCTGAGCCTTCGGAGTGCACCATTGAAGAACTACGCCCATTAATGTACTACCTCCACGAACTTTATAGCGAGGAAGAGCTTGGCAAGAAGTACTCAGAGAGAGAGCACACCTCAGAACGGGTTGATTGGTTTTTTGAGAGGCAGGGATTGGAGACACTATGTGACTCTTTGCGTCAAAGATCACCTTCGGCAGCAAGCCGGCTGTCAATCCACGACAGTCTCTCCGCATACATCGTCACCGTCATAAACCGTATCTTGCCTAGCCAAATACGCAAGATCAAAGCAACTGACAGCGTCTGCTGGCGTCCCGTCGTTCTGCTTACAGACCCCGCTGATGCAGTCATTTTAGTATCGCTTCTCTGGAGCAAGCTTCGCATTTCCCGATGTTGCTGGCAATGCTATAATTGATGTATGTTAGGTATATGGATCTTCGTTACTTACTGATCTCTCTGTAGGCTTTGACAACACTGCCAGAGAACCCGACCGATATGTTAGGAATCGCCACAAGCATCCGTGAGACCCTCACGCACTATCGACAGCACGAAGTCATTTCGACATGGATGTCCGTAGTCAGTCACCTGATGCTCGCAGCTGCAAAGGCAGGGAAATCGTTTTACTACCCTCCTTCTACCGAAATTATGCCTGTAAATTCTATGGTAGCGTGCGTTATCCGTTGCCTTTCATGTCTTGATTTTGACTCAAGTACTGGTTAGCATCGACTGGTCTTCAGCACACTTCGGTCAACCAGAGTCACATAGACATCACATGAGTGGGCATGGCCTGCTCTATCTGCGCGTCTTTGGCGCTAACCCATGGCGCGGAGATGATGGATCGTGGCATTCTCCAGAGGGAAGAATCGACATATCCATCGGAGTTCCCCAGGGATGCAGGCAAAAGATGCTGGACATACTGGCGCAAGGATTCGATAGCATCAAGACTGGTTGAACGACATGTATTTCAATCTTGTACTGCTGACGCTATTGGTCGTTTGCTGGAGCCTTATTTTCGTACCGAAGATCATCCAATTGCAAAACTGAAAAGTTCTCATGCGTTATGGATGGGCGCAGCAAACCCAGAGCAGGAAGCGAGCCCGCCATCCAGCACTACGCATAGTGATGTGAGGTGAGGTTGTTCCACTTGCCACGGATGCTGTGGCAGCGGCAGGTGGTTGCTGTAGTGATGCCGGATTGCTCTGGGTCGCTAATATCACAAAATCTCAGCCCGGAAATTGCATTTTTGAGACACGATGGCATGAAGGCCAATCCGACTATTGCATTTTCTACGTGCTTCAGGGCAGGTTTATTTGGGTTTAATGTAAGTTATACAAAGGTAATTGGCCGTAGGCAGTTGCGTGTCTGTCGCGGTCAGTCCACACGAGGCCGTCCTCTTTCTCAGGCCAGCATGTGCGCTTGTATATGGCCTTGCTATTTCAATCTCGTTGAGATCATCAATTACTCACAAGAAGACTTTCAATGTTAAGACATTCGCTTGACGGGATTACGGTGGATCAATAAGTTCCCTCCTAAAATACCTACCGATAGCCACGTACGAAGATCTAACGCACGTGATTCATCAGCATATATAAAAGCAATGTGTCCACTGTCCTCTTACTAACCTGAATTTTATTGATACCATATCATGCACAATGCGCGTCTCCTTCAAGTTTGCAATTTCCTTCGCCATCGTTCAAGTTGCTGCTTTGGCGTCATCAATCTCTGCCATACCCACTAATGCTGACGCCGGGTCCTTTCTTTTGCAGGAAGACAAGAGAATGCGAAAACTGCAACTATCCGCATTGCGTGAGTTTCAGCGATTTGTGTCCTGGATTTAACCGCATGACTTACTTGTACTGAAGATCATAGTTTTTTGTTCGGCGTAGCCACATGGACAAACGAAATTGAGCTTCAAGTGAGTATCTGCACCCAATCTAGATCAAAAGTATCTTGTTTTCTATACTTACCACGGTGCAGCCACCTGTCTTAGTGTATAGCATGATGATTAGCCTGTATCCGTTTGAAAAGGGCACAACCACGTACGCAAGAAAGACCTCAAAGAATATGTGCCAGCTGTCCTCCTACTATCTTCGGAACTATCTGATCCCATACAACACGAGTCACAGACAACGCGTTTCTTTGTAATTGTCCTCGCCGTCATTACTGCTTTGGCACCATCAATCTCTGCCATGTCCGCTGGCGCTGGCACCAGGTACCGTCCCATCTTTCGCAACCAATCTAGAAGCTGCAACGCCTGCGTTTCAAATTCAGTGACTCATAACAGAGGCCAACTGTTCGTTTTTGCACTTAATCAAGCCTGAAACCATCCCGTTTTAAGCCGTGGTGCAGCCAACCGCCTTAACGGGTAGCATGATGACGATTAGCCAAGTGGCAATCGCGATTCACGACCAGAATGAACTAGCAAAATCGATACATGTGAGGAAGGTTGAACGCCAGACGATCCGATCTGACGCCTGAGGAATGGGCCTGCATCTCAAACGAAGTTAAGTACTCAAGAGTATTCAGGTATGATCGATAAGCACCTTCTAAAATCGAAAATTCTGCCGATAGCCACGAAAAACATGCATTAGCATATAAAAGCAATGTGCCTTCCTACTGACCTGAATCTAAATCTATTAATCTCATATTATATGCTCACACAATGCACGTCTCCTTTCTCGCAGTCGTTGTTGCTTTGGCATCATTAATCTCTGCCATGCCCACTGACGCTGGCGCTGGGTACTGTCCCATCTTTTGCCATAAATCCAGTGATTGCAGCACCTGCGCTTTGAACCATTGTGTGAGTTTCACTGGTTTGTGTCCTGTATTTAACCACATAACTCATTGGCACGGAAGGCCTTGGTTGTATGTGTGTGATAGCTATAGATTGTTACGAGTCGTGACGCGAAGCTGCCGCGTTCGTTACTTAGGAGCGATTACTAGTGGCTTACCTGCAAGACTTATTACACGCTTTGTGTGTGCACATTTCATACTAGTAAATACGCGAATATAAATTGATCATATGGACTTGTAGCGGGTCAGCGGTTCGTTGTTGCACTTAATTAAGTCTCAATATCTAGGCTTACCCTCGATGCAGCCAACCGTCTAGCATGACGATGGTTAAATTGCGATCATGACCAGACTGAACTAGTGAAAATTTATACCGATCTGACGCTTGAAGAATGCCAGGGGTCTCTGCTTCAATAAAAACAACACAGATAGGATGACGACATAACTGTTTCTTCCGTCCTACGAAGCATGCAAGTGATGGAGTGGGGGACCCCGGGGGTTGGAGCAGAGCAGCAGCCGCATAGTACCGTAGCTTAGTCAGCTACATAGTGTCCTTCGGGCTTTGTCGTAGCGTAGACCCTTCACCACTTCCTGCCTTGCTCGCGATACGCAGGCACATAGTCGCGGATACACCGCTCCAGTGACTATGACAGATCCTTCCTCCGCCACCAGCAGACTTTAGCTGGTAAGATCTGCTGGCATGGTATATATGCATCTGTTTGAAGGCACAACCACGTACGCAAGAAAAATTTCAAAGAACGATGTTTCAGCACATAAAAGCCAGCCGCATTCCTGCTATCGCTTCTGATACCATCTCACTGTGATTCTCACATCCTCACTCGATTTGATAACATGACTCACCTGCATGGCAGCACTGGTTTTTCATCTGTGTTGGGAGTTGTGTTTCTGCTTTTACATCGATGCAGTATGACCATCGGTACTGACGCGCGAGTTACTCGTAATTGTTTGAGTTAATGAACGTGCATTGGTCTGGGAGTTGGCATAGAATTTTCGTTCAACTAGGACATACCTATGGATTAAGACGTATAAGAACACAGAACACTACGAAGGAGCAGGCAGATCAGTCCACAGCCCGACCTCGCACGGTCAGTGACTGTTGCGATCATCGTAGACGGAATTTATCAGCATACGCACGCGATGAACCCAGTATAAAACGCACCTATGTCCGCACTCTGACCTTAAATTCATGTAGAACGTTGTTCAGCACACGAAAGCAAGGCGCAATTCATACTAATGTATTTGATCCCATATCACAATCTCACACGGAATCCATTTCTCCTTTACACCTGTCCTCGCCGTAGCATGATCAACCTCTTCCACGCCCATTGATGACGGCGCTGAGACTTCTCACTACTGTTGCATATCTGATTGTCACTGCAAAACCTGCGGCCTGATAGGGGAATCTTGCGTGAGCATCAATAATTGTCCTGGTTGCGACAACATAACTAACCACAATGAGTGAGCCGCGTTTCTGCTTTCACATCGGTGTTGTTGGCACTGACGCACGAGTTACTAGTGAATTTGATCCCCGGGTAGCATGTAGCTTAGTGAGTCACTCAGTCTTAGTCGTGCTCGTCTTCCTCGTCATGGGCATCGGTGATCTCTACGACTTCGTCGCTGTCTGCGCAGACGATGGCGCGGGTCTTCGCTATGCATAGAGGGCGAATGCTGATACGCTTTGGTCTGAGATGGGGAGTCGGGAGAGGTAGCTCTTCGTCGTATGATGCGCCTGCCAGTGGGGTAGCAGGCATTTCGAAGTTGCTGTCATCTGTGAAAGAGGATGCAGAGAGAGAAGGTGAACGAGGTGGGTCGTTGAGCATGAGCAAGGCATCGTCGATGGAGAATTTGAATGCAGAGAGTAATGCGAGAGTCCAAGTCATTTTCTGAGCACTCTGAGATTATTTGGAGCCAGTCGAGTTCTTTCTGGTGCCTTTACGTCGTACGAGAGCTGCGCTTCAATGCGCTTCAATGACGCAGCGCTTGCCTATTACGTATACCGCTGACTTTGAATTCTTGTTTGCATTTCATCAACCTCTCTAGACTCGTCCCATGCAATGCAACCCAATCTAATGACTCATCTGTACTGCGCACGTATAGTATGCTCTTCACTGGTACTCGTCGCTATCGTTAATTTGATCATATACATCAACCTTGTTCTGATCTTGATGTTCTTGCCAGCTCATAAAGAGAGAACCGTTTCATTAAAAACCACGCTCTACCACCATCATATTCCTTCAATATTCCTACATCCCCATTCCTGTTTACAGCCACCCCCGCTTCTCACTGCGTTGCATGTCTCGAGATGTGTGTCTCTCATCCTTCGAGGTGCACATTGCGGTGTCTCAGGCTGAACCATTCAAATGTAGTGCCATACATTACAACGTAAGCCGCCAATGATTTTGGCAGAGTCATGGCCGCTTTACGTCGTTGTGGAAGCCTTCAAGTACCCCAGCTTGTCTTTCCACTCCTACCGCATACTTTGGTGACTGTTTCACTGTTGGCGTCTATGTTGCGCGTTGATGCACTTGACATTACTGACTCTGTTTTGTTTGTTTCTGTTTGTGAGATCAGTAACAACAAATCAGAGTCAGATGCGCATCAGCTGGTGTGGATGATGTTTTCACCATCACGCATGCTGCAGATGACTCAGGCTAGTTTCGGCAGTCTACCATGCTGTGGAAGGCTGGCTCTCTTGAAGTAGGTCAACTTGTCATCTCGTCGTACCTGATATGATTATTGTCTGTTTTTAGCGCCTGTTGGTCAATGAAGTCGTGTTCTGGTCGAGGTACTATCTTCTAATTGGATTTTAGGGAAAAGGAAGTACGAAAATCAGGCCAAGGAAGTCACGCAATACAAAAGTCGCCGCCTACAATTGGTGTGCGACAGAATATTCCCAGCAGAGGGATTTTCAGCCGCCAGATTAAAGACCTTGCGTGGCAATCTGCTGGCATTGCAGATACTATCTGTTCAAAGTCAGACAGTACATCGTTCAGCGTATAAAAGCAAGAGTGTTTTTCCACTGACCCTCCACATTTATTCGTATCACAGATCGCATCCTTACACAATGCATGTTTCCTTTGCAACTGTCCTTGCCGTCGCTGCTGCGTTGATATCATCAACATCTGCCGTGCCTGTTGACCCTGCCGCCCAAAAATGTCCTGTGTTTTGCAGACATGATAACAATTGCAACACCTGTAATGCGATGAATTGCGTGAGTTCCAGTGGTTTGTGCCTGGATTTAACCACATGACTCACCAACGCTGCAGTTCTTACTTATATGCTCCGTGAGTATTTCTGCTTTTACATCAGTACTGTACGAGCATGGCACTGACGCATGGGCTACAAGTAAATGATTGCTGAGTTGATCGACGTGTGGGCTTCTAGCGCGGGTTCAGAAATATTGCCCAGTAGCTGCTGTGTTGATTAATTTGTCTGTCCTCGACAATGCCAAATATTGTCATGTGCAAGCGGTCATCAAATTTACATAGTTTATTGTGATGCTCTACAATCGCTTCCAACACTATTCTCATTTGTTCACCGGTTTACTGATAGTTGTGTTGACTGATTGCGTTAAACAAGTCGGTAACAAGAGTGACTCTTTCCCGCGGTGCCCCTAGACGAATACATCAAAACAAGTCGGTAACAAGAGTGACTCTTTCCCGCGGTGCCCCTAGACGAATACATCAAAACGTCGAGTCTCATTTTTCATCGTAGTATGAGTTAGGCTACAAGGGGACTATGCTATAATCAACACCGAAAACATCCATCGGTTATGTCAGCTAAGTTGCTCTTCTGCGCGAATCAGCAACGGCTTCTATGGGTTTTATCCCCGACATGCTCTCGACTACAGCCTAAAATCATTAATATACAATTAATTTGAAATAGCTTCAACTGGATAGCTCCCACTAACCTGAGCTTGAGCCCAGTCTAACGCTTCGTCATCGTCGTCTTCCTCAACTGGCCTGATTATGTCCTCGTTACCAGCTCCAAGACCCCACCCACCCCCACGTTGGTGGTAAGGCTTCGTCAGCCCCTTATCAATTCCCCCAATTTTTGGAGTCTCTCCACCCTCTTCTTCTTCCTCCTGCTCTTCTGTCCGTACGGGCATCGTTGCCCACCCGCCAACAATCCCAAGTACACTCGCCGCCCCAGAGGAGCCAATGCGCCCCCGTCGATCACGTGGACGCCCAGCAGAAAGGAAACTGGGCGTGGCTGCCCGAGGTGCGAGACCATGCCCATGCGAAAGCCGCTGCGTGTTCGAGACTAAGCGGAGCAGAGACTCGATTGCTGCCTCGCCTGCCAAAGGCTGGATAATAGGTGTGTGTAGTGAAAGGGGTGGAGAGGGAGAACGGACGCGCCGCTCAGATGTAAGGACTAACAACCTAGCGAAGGCGTCATGAGGAATCAGATGGAAATTTTAATGGGGCACACACATCTGCTGCAGTCTCGGTTGGCGGAAGGGACTCAGTCGTGCGAGCATGTCTTTCCCAGAATGTGGGGACAGCAAATTCTGTAGGCGGCCATGGATAGGAAGCACAACACGATCGCGGAACGCACACAAGGCAATGCTGCGAACGTCAATCGTCGGAGATAGCGAAGATAGCACTGATGAGCCACTCATTTTGCTGCCTTGTCGCGTGGGTGAAGAAGTCCGATGTTGTTTTTGCGTACGATGCAGCGAGGTCAGGTAAGGATCAGTTTGCAGTGGTAATAGAACCTAAAAGATAAAGCTGAGAACATAAACATGAGCCATTATTGGGCAAAACAACTAACACCTTCGATATACGGGAGTATTTGATCCCAAAAAAAGCCCCAAATCTCAATGACACGGCCCAGTAATATTTCGTCTGAAATATTAGAAAGCTTGGCATTAAGAGTGACCATGCCTGCTGCGATGAGCTCGCGCGCGTCCGTTTCGAGAGTTGCCAGGGTTTTCGAAGGGGAAACAGCTAGCACCGTTTGGATATGCCGCCGCACAAGGGCGTTGAGGTCTTCTCTGTATATACTTAGACTCTGCAGAACAAGTGATCGCGCAAGAAACGTACATGGGTACACGTAATGGCTCCTCATTGAATAGAGGGAGGACGTGTACATGCAGTGTGCGCCAGGGGTTGTCCTTGTCCGTTATACCCACGCTTGATGCGCTTGAATGAAGTGTAGGAGCACTTGCAATACCACTGCTGGATGGCGAGCTCGACGGTGTGAGTGTGAGAGGAGGTGCAACGGGGCCTGTGGATAGGGATGGGCAAATGCTGGGATTGCTAAGGCCTGCGAGGGTGCCGAGGCGGTGCATTTCTCGTGAAACGAGTTTCGCATCGTAAGTCCGAGTAGAAGGCTAAGGGCAGCGAGCGTCAAATATTGGATTGCGTGATGAATGGGAGGCATACTTTCGAAGGGGATGTGTGTGATTTGAGGGTATTCGAAGATGCGACAGACGTCATGATCGGGAATTGGGAGGATGCGGCTTCAGCGCGGGGATGCGACCAGTCGCTGTTCTTGAGGTGCTTTGAAGGGGATAGACTCGTGTTCCTGGGGGTACTAGTACTGTTTGACGCAGTGAAGAAGCCCAGTCGTCTTGATGATTGTGGCGGAGGCACAGCAAGGAACGGATCGGAACTACTAAGAATATTAATGTTCAGATCGTGACGGGCATGTGGTGCAGAACCATCAAAATCAGAGTGATCATCAGCATCAAGTAACGCTTCATGCTGCTGCTGCCGGCGGCGATCATGCTCGTGGTGAAAAATGGGTATGGCTAAGGAGGAACCCGAGCGGAAAATGGATGGTTTTGGACGCGGTGTTACATCACTGGAGGATGCAAACCTGCGGTGATCACCATATCTGTGCTCTGGACAGCTGCTATCGCTCTGCTCGTCATCACCGTCATCAATGACAACAGTCGGCGAAGGCGGGGTCGTGGGCCCACTGTCATATGACCGCCTAGCGCGGCTGAGCAGCATTTTAGAAGCGGATGGTACTTGACTCTGTGGTATAATTGAAGAGGAACATATTGATGACAGACCTTACGCTTCAAATAGGCACACTAACAACTGTGGGATCGTCGACGACGATTATAGTCTACTAGGACTTGGCCGCTGTCACGCTGAGTGAACCTTGGTTGTGAGGGAGGTGCTTAGTCAGCGCGAGTCGCGACAAGCTGTCGCGACTCCGGATCCGAAAGAGTGCCCGCTCACAATATTATTCAATTAATATTTCCACGTAATTAGGACTCCAAAAAATATTTACACTGACGCACCCATCACGTGAACGTGATATCATACCGACGTCAATGAGCTTGAAGCCCCTAGTGCCCGTATAAAAGGCGTCCTAGGGGGCTACTAATCTGCAACCCAACTCTCTGATCTCCTAAACAAACACAGTCATGTCTGGTACCGGTACGTTTTTCCGTATTTTCAGCCGTCTCGTTACGATGCTCACGAGTTCGTTGTGGAACCAAAGAACACACTAAAGACACAGCGCGCGTTGTCGCTGGCCTGAAAGCAGCCGTCCACAACCCTAACGTATCGGGTGAGGCCAAGGAGAACGCCTTGAAACGCCTCGAAGAGATGGGCCAGTCAGCAGACACTATCACGCCAACGCAGGCAAAGGCTACTCAGTCGGCAGCGACCGAGGCACATGAGAAGAATGTTCTCCGGGGCTACAAGGCAGCCACTTCCAGTACGTCGGTTGCTGCGGGAGCGCACCGTCTCTGATTTTTTTCAGATCCCCATGTTTCCGAGGAAGCTAAGCAGCATGCCAGAGAAGTGTTGGAGGCTGCTGGTATCCAGCGCAAGCTTGACACACATTCAGAAGAGGAGCACCAGCATCGTGTTCTTGCTGGATACAAGGCGGCCATCCACAGTAAGATCTGCTTCCGCACTACACAGTGCCTTCTAATCATGTGCGTCTCCAGATCCAAACGTTTCAGCTGCGGCCAAGCAGCATGCCAGAGAGTATCTTGCAGACAGTGGGGTTACTAATCTGGATTGATTGAAAAGAAGCTGTGGAATGATTGTATCTCACTCGGATTCATTGTCATCGCATTAATGGTATCATTATAATTGCCCGCTGCTACTTACGTTGAGAGCTCCTCGAGTCGAGTCAACACTCTATCTACTCTGTCCTCCAGGCCTTGTACATTCCCGGCAACTGTTCCCTTGTTAGCTTCTAAACTGGTCTCCACATCTCCAACGGCATTTTTGAGAGCTTCCAGAGCGTCCCTTGTCTTACGCTGCTCTTCTTCGAGCGCTGCCATCGTTCCCTGAAACTCACCCGCAGATGCATGCAGTGCAGAGAGAGTACGCAAACGAGTTAATATATGTGGGATGTGAGGAAGTGAAGGAGCCAGACGTGATAACAAGGGGAGTAGTGCTTCCTGGGTCGCAGTTCCAGGAATTATTGATGTACTCCCAGGCTGCTGCGAATGGCGCTTTTGCGCCTGCGCGGTAGATACTCGCTCAAGGTCGGACAACAGAAGTTTCAATCGACGGGAGATAGAATCGATATGCCGCGGTTGAGTCAAAAGCATCAGTTGCGAATTCAAACGCGTGAGCATAGGAAGAAGAGGCGGAGTAATCGGCGTGGACTGAAAACGGGTTAGCACAGTACCCTACCCCTCGACCTCGAAAAACACACACCTCA
Organism: Suillus brevipes Sb2; assembly: GCA_011800875.2. Taxonomy (NCBI): domain Eukaryota; kingdom Fungi; phylum Basidiomycota; class Agaricomycetes; order Boletales; family Suillaceae; genus Suillus; species Suillus brevipes. The sequence goes on along the minus strand of JRHT02000064.1, from coordinate 25,058 downwards.
TCCAAAGTCGCACCCACAGAACCCACTAGTTTCTCCAGTTCCCCAACTCGTTTGTCCATTTCAGCGACACCCCGAACTTCGGGTAGGCCCTGCACTTTCGACTCCCTTGCCTTGTCATCCGCACTGGGCTGCTTTACATCTTCTTCACCGTCTTCCCTGCCGCCATCGCCAAGCACAACACCGACTAATCTCCCTCTCCCCTCGCGCCCCATTCTGACTTTCTCCAGCCGTCTGCGCACGTCCACTAATCCTCTTATCATCTCACCAGCATCGACACCCTCGGCTTTGAGTGCAGGATTCGACGGATCTGCGACCTCGCCCTCCAACGCAGCAAGTTCAGCTTGCAGCGCTCGTAGACGCGCAGGGAGAGGCCGCCTACTCGGCGATGGCGAGCGTGATGGAGAGGAAGTCGGCGACGGGGGATATACAAAGCGTGACTCCTGGCCTAAAGCATGATCAGATATCAGATGTCAGATGTCAGTGTCTAGATACGTGGTACACATGTTCAAGGGAAAGAAAAAACGCACGACGTCGTTCTGCTCTCCGAAAATGTCTGCTCGCATCTTCCGCACTGATCAAATTACTGTCGTCGAGTTCTTCCTTTGAGGCATCGGCACCCCGCTGGGCGCGTACCCGAGGACCTGAGGGTTCGTCAGAATCCGACTCTCCTCCCTGATAGAGATCAATCGTTCGTGGGTAGCGTTCCAGGAACACGAGGAGCACGTACGTTGGTCTCAGTTGAGGGAAACACGTCCTCCGTTTCATATACATCTGGTGCAGTGTCCTGTCATCGAGGAATAAATGGAGGTACCGCATTGATAGTAGCAAAAATACACACGATGTCAGGGAGATTGGCATATTTGTTCGCGCTCATCGTGAGCGTTCAGACATTTACGGTGTGAGCTGACTTGCGATTAGTCCATGTTAGACCCCGTGGGAACCTTCGATTGCATAATGGACCAAAAAAGCGTCACCTGAGCGATTCGAACACTCGCGGGCAAAGCCCAACCGCTTCGCTACTTGTAGCAGGCGATCCCGTTAACCACTCCGGCAAAGTGACTTGTTTGTTGGGGCGGAGAACGTATACACAACAACATTTCGTGTCCTAACGTTGATTTGACTGCTGTGAATTCTACATCGACTATATGTCTACATTCCTAATTATCAAATAGGCCCACATGAATGTGTCTGCAGGTTGCCAAGTCCCATCAAAGCAGCGATAATATTTACGCCCAGGTACGGTAGCTTGCCCAGCCTAGAGTTCACTAAGCTGCTCGTCAAAGAAAATAGCCGTGAGCGGTACACCATCAGGACGGATAACGCCGCGATACATGCCACTGCAATTCAGTGGAAGAGCGACTAGTATACCCAGAGCTCGAGTCAATATACACTTTCACATGGAAGATAAACGTACCGTTCCCATCTCTGTCCACTGCGATGACACCACCCATTCCTCCTTCCTTGAACAAGTCATCGATGACGTTCTGAGTCGCATCGTTCAGGGACTCGCCAAGGTATTGCATCCGCCTAGCGATGTTCGAAGCGGCGGCACGGCGAATGTAGTACTAAAGTGTATGGTTAGCACTTGCAAGCTGAACATCTGCTCAACAGTTTTCTTACGTCTCCATCACCAGTACCAGAAACGCCCACACCCTCGTATTTCGATTTGCCCCTTAAGCGATCCCAGGTACGCTTCACAAATCCACTGTCCCTCTCCCATTCTTCAGCCCAAAAACCACATCCCATGACGGGGGTATCCCCAACTCGACCGACAAGTTTGTTCGTACGTCCACCAGTGGATGTTACTGCCGCGATGCAACCCCGGATATCAAGTGCAACCGCACCAACAGTACCCGTTGGCATTAGATCAAGAGGCTCCCATGTCTTGTCATCAGAAAGGCTGGCGACATCCGTAGTCTCTGAGTTTGCATCGTCGGATATTTCAGGCCTGGGGTATTCAACGGGGTCTTCAGGTAATCCAAGACCACGTCTGTGTTCCCTCCATCGTGCCTCGGTCCAGAAGTAGGATGGATCAACTTGAAGTACGCCAAGAGAAGCACCTGTGGCTTCTGCTGCTGCACCAGACAGCATTGGGTGAGGGGCAAGCTGAGGCGCGAGGTAGAGCGCGCGTGCGAGGTGAGAAGGATTTCTGGTGTGAGTGATTAATGTAACGGAGGATCCGCGTCGGGAGGAGGGCATTGCGGGATGTGATGCAGGAGGCTTTGAAACCATCAAAGAAGTCTCGAGCTCAATCTAGACAACATGAACACGAGAGCCCTAATGATAGGTAGGACAACGTACCTTGCCTGCGACATTAAAGACCGCGCCATGCCCAGAGTTAAACATCGGGCAGTCTATAATTCACATGTAGAACTTAGTTATTGAATGTCTGAAAGCCTGTTTATCCCACCTTCCATGACTGATACAGCTTCAACCGCAGCATCCATGGCCTCTCCTCCGCTCTTGAGGACCTCATAGCCCGCTTTCAATGCACGTGAGAGTGCAGCCCTGTACGCAGCGCGTTGTTCAGGCGTTGAGCCCTCGCGTATCATTGTACCAGCACCACCATGGATGACAAGCACATAGTTGGGCTCCGCAGATTTCTTGCCGGGTTTGAGCGTAGAGTTGGCGTTCTTCGAGGCGGGCATTATAAGCAACTTTCTACAAGGAGATCCTGCAAGAACAAGAATGGCCTCCCTGGGAAGTATGGATGCCCATACAAAGATAAGACAAATGCTGCATATCCATTATGACACTGATACAATGATAGGACAACGTGATATAATTATCGTTAGAAGCGTGTGATCGGAGTTTAAAACGCTTGAAGACGCGGGCCGAACTTGCCTGCAGTATACGCACCTAATCAAACTGGCGCCTCACGTCGCAATAAATCACCTCAAAAATTCCTGTGCAACGGATTCACACTTCCACCATTCAAGTTGGTTGTTGAGGCGGCTGAGATAGACAGTTTTGAATTTTGTCCGCGAGAGCTGTGAATCAAGTTGTGTGATGGCCCGCTGTTTGCAGTACGAGGCAGACCGTGTCATGCAAGTAAGGTTCAAACAATGAGAGTGGGAGGGGGATAAATCTTGAGTGGGCTGTGGACCGGCTCACCACCCAAGCTAAGCCGCGACTCATTCAGCGGCAATAGTAATATGTGAACTACATGAACAGATGGACACAATCAGCCTGGAAAGCAGCGCTAATCATGCACCCACCGTTCTGAAGACCCACTGCGACACATACGATAGAGTAGTAAGCCCCCCGTGTATAGGGCTATGTCCAGCATAGGGTCTATGACCCCAAGGGACAATAAATTGAATTAAAAAAAAAAAGACCCACTGCGGGTACCAGCTTGGTGGTTTTGTTGTCATCAAACTTGAAGCACAATGGCTACTAAAGCTAAGCTTAAGCAGTGAACCGTCTCCACATCCACAACGGGCAAACAAAACAAAATACCCACAGGTACTCCTATTTAAATTTCTGTGAACAACTTGTTACGACCTAAACTCTCTAGAATGAACCATCATCTGCTCAATCCTCGAGCTCCAATCAATCGCCTGCCAGTAGAACTCCTACAGCAAATATTCTTGCTCATCGTAAACGACGACCCAAACAACCCCAGTATACTCTCAAATGGAGACACACACATCGCAGTCGATGTTACCAGCCCTCCCCTACTCCTCACCCGCGTGTGTCGCCTTTGGCGAGATGTTGCACATTCATCGACATCAATGTGGTCGCGCATCCATGTTGCACTTCCCGGCCGAATCAAGCCATTGCAATCGTTCCTTCCATCTCTACTAGAAGGTTGGCTCGCCCGCTCAGGACATCGTCCTCTCACCCTTAGCATCGTATCCGAGCAGTTCTGCGACTTGCGCGATACGAAAGGTAGATACTTGTCATTGTTTGACCCGCACCGTTCAAAGGCGGATCGTCAACTGCTTGAAATTCTATTTTCTGCAAGCGGGCGTTGGGAGTCGGTGGCTATCATGTCACCTGATATTCGTGACTGGAGTGATAACATCGATGCACCTCGATTGACAACATTAACATGTTACCAGCAAGAGTTCAGGAGTTTCAACGCACCAAATCTCCATCGCCTACACATCTTCTTCCGAGGTTATAAATTTCCTGCCGCTCCTACCTTCAAAAATTTATGTTATCTCCACCTTCAACAGACTTCCGCCAACAGTATACGCTTCACTTCTGTGATTTTCCCTCAACTGGAGAACATGGTGGTGGATGATTGGTCCCTAGGTTATGGTGATAGAATTGACACGGTCACGCTATCTCGCCTTAGATCAATGACTCTTCCCATCGCATCGGATGGGCAGGACTTCATCGCCATGTTCGATCGGCAGGACTTCATCGACGTATTCGATGGGTTCCATCTCCCAATGTTGCAAAAGTTGACTGTGGTGGTGGAAGAACTGAAACCACCGGAAGTTGAATGCATTAGGATGGCTTTGGCCGCGGCAACTTGCCACGAGCTGACAGCTATAGACTTTCAGATGGCAATACCGCCGAGCGAAGTTGATATGGATATCGTTAAACCGTTGCTCTCGGTCACGAAGGAGGTTACTGTCTGCGGGAAAGCGCTTGACTTGCTGGAAATATTGCCTGGTCCAGAAACGTGATCCACGTTCAATGAACCCGTACTAGGCAGTACAAATGAAGAAAGAGAATATTGACGAGAGGTGCATCTATGGTGTAGTAGCTTCCTCGTCAACGAGCATAGATACAATGACCCCGAATGTAGAAACCAGCGCCTGCCAGCTGTTAGTGTATTTTAGACGCCTGTGATTTGGATTAATTACTGTACCAGGCATGGAATTACAATCCGACGTTTTTCTTCATCAAGATCGAGGCCACATCTTCACAAGTTAACGCCTGTCATGCACTACCAGAATCAGTGGGCCCCGTTGGAAAGAACATGTATCACGCACAGATATCTGTTTCAACATTCTCTTCGCTCATCATCATAACACAAATGATATACTGCTGCTATTTCATTATTACTTACTGACAAAAACCCTCACCACGGCCTTCTCGTACCATTCCCTTTCGAACTCGATCGCTTTCTTGATGGTCTCTGACGTGCGCCACCCATACTGTTCACCATCGAAAAAGTGTGCCTCAACATGCCCTTGTTTTTAATGACCCCGTCAATGACAATCCACGACTGTACAGGCGGAACAACTTCATTATCATTGCCTTGAAGAACCTATCGGAAACATGATCAACCCATCAATCGCACTTTCATCAGCACCAAACTCACCAATAACGGTGTCTCAATTCTCGCCGAAAAATACACTGGACTCCTGTCATATTAGACATGCGGTATCTCTGCCTTCGTACCGCCGAGAAGCTTATCATGCACTCAAGTTCGAACGTGTGTGTGTATCGTCCGCAAGTAGCTCCAGGTTCGAGATTCCGTAGTTGCTCGAGGCACTCGCGAAAAACTGTCTTGCTTGCCGAAGAGGAGGCGAGGGAAATGGAGGCGAGGGAAATGGAGGCGAGGGAAATGGAGGCGAGGGGAGTATATCCGCCTGAGCTCCTGCCACGGATCGCAGTGCGCTTGGTATCAATGAGGGAACAGAGTTCGGGCGATTGGACTGCTTCGATGCAGTCGCTTACGTCTGTAACACCCCAGCTCCCTTCCCTTTGAGGCGCTCCCTGGTCACATCTTCATTGCTGCTCCGTGTAAAAGTGATGGTAAATATGAACATACACATATGCGCGTCATGTCCCCCTTCCCAAGGCATATCTGGATGATCCCAAAATTGCCATGCGAGCTTATCACCAGAGGGAGAAAAGGTGGGTGCTGCATAACTCAGTGCGAATCAAGGCCGTGAAAGTCGTTGTGGAGTTGACAACGCAAAGAGAGTTGCGCACAGACTCAATTTGCGGCGTGTCGTGAGTATGGTATTCTAAGATTGCAACAAGCAGGTCGGGGTGCACACAGAAATCTGCGTAGCGATAGATCTTCTTTGGGTCGTCAGTACGGTGTTGTACTCCGGAGTGTTAACATAAATACCTGGTGTGATCGGTTCGATCTTCCCATCTTTCTTTCGCTGCATGCCATACACAAAAAAGGCCGCGAAATTCGAAGAGGAAGAGTCCCGTTATAAGCGATCGCAGCAGCTCAGTCTCCACCGTACTCATGAACGCGAGTCCTTGGCGAAGACGAAGACTTCAGTTCGAGTCTGGTTGCTCAGAAGCAAAGCACGTATCGAGCACGCTGTTCGATGTAATAGATATCTTATTTTTTCGTGGCCGGGTCTACAAATATATCGCTCTATGGTGCAGATCAGTTTCAAGCGATCGAAAACAATTTGGAGAACATACGTCCTGCTGTGATTGGAGACTCCAAACTCCGAAGGCCGTATGCATGGAGCATCTTTTTGAGACATCGCGATAACCGTTGAGATGGTTGGTAAATTGGATGGTTTGATGATACTGGGGACAACAAACAGAACTGACCGCCCGCAAGAAAGGTACCATCGCAACCAAGCATCCCTATTGTAGGCCTAAACAAGCTAAACATGTGGGGAAATCAAAAGTGTCCAGGCCTGGCGGCGATAATCGATGTGCTATCTTGACTTCTTGCGCTGATGTATTTTTCTGGAACGATCATATCATGTCAGACGATATTCATTTTCGTGACGGGAGGATGTACCATGCACCTCAGAAAGCGTTGGAATTGTTAACTCATCTAGATGGGAATTAGAGAGTACATTAGCCTGCTATGAATGAATCGCATGAAAGTGAACGTCTGCCCTGGAAAACTTACGGACAAGTCAGTCATCCATCTGTTGGGCGACGCATCTCTGGCAGAAACGGCGGACCAACGGTGAATACCTACACTAGAGCATCCACGAGTCCAGGTGTCGCAGAAACGCCCTTTCAACTAGTTAATACCGTCCAACACAGGTTGCGTTTACCTCAACAAACAAAAATCGGAACAAGAAAAAAAAAGCACGTGTATCTGAGGGTGAACAATACAACTCCGAGGCAAGCCCTAAAAGAAAAAGAAGGACTTCACGCCACTGCACCAAAAAAACTCCTCCCTACATCTAAAAACCCACTCCCCCAGCAAAATAAATGCATAAATCAACCGCCAGTTCCTCAGCCGCTATGCGATCGACAAACAACGACTGCGTCGCCAGTCAATCCACCACCATGAACCAAACGACCGCCCAAGCCTGCACATTATATTGTGTCAGGGCCGGATGCCCGGTCGGTGTAGTTCATGGGGTTGGAACTGACTGGCGCACGGTCAGTTGCTTCCTCGATGACCATGCGCGGGTCTGTAAGGGCGGGCCTGACGGGCTCGCCAATCCACCTCCACCTCCCCCATCCACCACACACCTCCTACAGCGTGCGCCGCGCCGTCCGCGCCACAACCCAGCCAAACGAGGCACCCGCAGCACCAAACGCGACAAACCCATCGCAGAGCGCAAAGAGCGCCAAAACGACGATCAGCGAAAACGGGACCTCGAGGAAGACGAATACGCGGAAACATTCACCACTAGATGGGTCCAGTGCCGCGGGTGCCACCACACCCTGAAGACGGATAAGAGGTACAATTACTACCCTGGGCTGTGGATTAAGCATAGGGAGTTATGCAAGGGCATCCGCAAAATGGAGGTGAGCTAATTTCTTTGATGAATGGAATGGGTGACTGACTTGGTTTTGTAGAGGGAGAAAAAGGTTGCTGGGGAGAGGGAGTTGGCGTTTCAATCGAGTCTGGAGCGACACCCGCCAGCGGCTGCCTCATTTGATGCGAGTCGCGAAGAGTCGAATCAATGGGCAGACGAAGAGTGGGATGGATATGAGTACGAGCCGCCACGCCCTATAATGGGCTTCAGCAGTAAGTCCGTCCTCAGTGACTTAAGACCGTATCGAATTGAAAAACAAGACTGATCCTGACGCCAGTATTACGTGTTTTGGGACTTTCAGTCATAAAACTTGCAACTGAAAGTCCTAAGATATGGGACTAAAAGTCACAAAAATGAAGGGTGTCACTATCTATCGACCTTAGTGTAAGTTTGTAGCTATAGTCACTAAACTTGCAAATTGCAAATTGTAAACCTCGACTCCTTATGCGGCCAGGCCCACAAAATTTTCTCAGTTTCGTTGGTGTTTCTGTTTCTCACGGTCGACCTGCGCACGGCGGCCAAGGAAGGCTCGAGAATTTTCGCCGCTATAGGTCGATAGCTAGTATAGTGTTTCCTAGAAGTAGAAGGTGTGGATGTTCGAGCAGACAGATCGCTAGAGTAGTGTCTTTAGGACCTCTTCCAGTTTCCTTCTAATATAACACTACTCGTTATGTAGAAACGGAAACCGTGAGCGGGTGTTCTTAGATCACCAATGTCCATGCGTATAGTGGAAAGAGGGGGAAGTGTTGGCGACGCGTGCATGCTACGATCTTAAACAGCAATTAGTCTCATGAACGAATGTG
>JRHT02000064.1:0-16566 GCA_011800875.2 Suillus brevipes Sb2 | reverse complement strand
GAACACACTGGTGGCTAACTCCTAAATATTATAGACAGACTTGTTGCATGCGAGTCAACCCGGGCACACTAATGGTAGTTGCGACGTTGCGGCGTTTGACGTTAGTCACAGACTAGCTGCAGCATGTTTCGTGCAGCGAGTCTATGAACGGTAAGCTCAGCCACTATATTGCACCTGCCCCTCACCCATCCCGTACAGTACCAGTTTCCCTGACGGCCCGTCGCTATCTACATGAGTACAAAGTTGACATCTGAAACGCTGTCACTCGTGATCTGAAACTTGCAAGAAGCTTCTAGGCAGTCGGCTCACCAGCGGCAACCGGCGTCTAACTTGTTGTTCAACTGACGGCAGCCACTTAACCGCTAGGTAAAGCAGGTCGAAGGAGATTAGGTTCTTTGGCATCAACCACCCTGGTCCCAAGTCGTACCGGACGATTTACTAGTACGGTACATAGTTCTATCTGTCGACCTTCGTGACACCCTTCATTTATGGGACTTTCATTCACACTCTTTGTAACTTACTGTTTAGGGTCACAACATCTGTGACCTTTTTTTTGGACAATAAAAGTCACAAGTGCAGACAGTCGCTAAACTTGTGACTGACTAAAAAGTCTCAAGCGAACCGGTCACGACAGTCACTAATTTTGTGACTGACTAAAAAGTCACAAGTGAACCGGTCACGAACGACGCCTTCAACGCTGGGAGTTATCATTAAAGCACTCGCCAAGACCACAACGAACGATTATTGGGTGTTGATTGGCACTACAGCAGCACAGGATTTCAGTCGAGCGTTGTGATTGATAATGATGGATTGATGCCACGCCTTGGACAGCCGATTGAACACAGCAGCGTCCTGGAGGATCAATGCAAATCAAACACATTGCATCCAAGTCGACAGGACGTGAATTTCCGTATTTTCGCAAATACTGGGCGTAGATGAAGCGGAGGGGGCAATTAGGTATGTCCTGCAGTATCCGTGCTCTGTCATCTTGGCTGATACGCTCGCAGCGTCACGAATTCATGTTTCTCTATGAACTCTATTACGTGAACGAATACAGAAATTGGTACGCTATTACCAGTTTGAATTGTGGCGTTCTTCGAGGCGGCAATTGCAAATCCCATATCTTACGTACACACGCGTACATGTCGACTCCCGAGGCTGATGACGGCCGTGCTAGCACAAGTATGGTATATGCCAAGTTGAATCGTCGGCCCCTGGTGCTGCCGCGATGGCATCCATGCGATTGGCCTTGATCTTGCTGACCAAATCAATCCTCCGCCTTATCTTCACCGTCATATACTCGGTGCACCTCTCCCCGCGCCCATTCAAGAATGGAAGTCGGCGTTAGTTACGAATGATATCTACTTCCTTCGCTGAAGTGCCCAGCCAGCGGCTGTGTTCAACTGCTGTGGGGTAAGTCGCTACTTTAAATGCGATCACAGAGATTCTCGATTCCCCAACGAACGACAGTCTTATTCCTTCAAGTCTATCTGCTTCATCTCAACACCATGAATATTGACTATTTTCCCGATCCCGTTGGCTTTCAGACTGTCGCAGTGCGTACTCCCCACTTCTCATTTTTATCTGCTCATTTCAATTCAGTACACTGCAGGTAGTCTATTTTCCTTTTCCTGTCGGCAATACTCAATCCTCGTAACAGTTACTTCCTTGGCTGTTTTAGTGAGCAGGTCCAATCCAAAGACGAACAACCACTGATCTCTCTCTGCAGCTTTTTGACTTTATCATCACTTTCGACTCAGAGGTCAGTTATTTCCAATGACGCTTCGTATAGTTGACAAGATGCCAGGTTCATTGGACATGGGGAAGAGGGTGGGGGATCATGAGGATAGTCTTCATCCTTTCTCGCTATGTTCCTTTCGTAGGCCTTGCTATGACCGTATACTGTGAGTATTCACCGCCTTTTGTCTGCCTTTACCCTTTGCTGAGGTCCCGTGGATAGGCTCGGTCGCGTCCACTCATGGAGGAATTGTAAGTTCTTCGCGATACAACTTTAAAAATACCCATGACCATATCCCAGCCCCACCATGATATATTCATCGCTTTATACGATGGTTGTATAACAACAACGTCACTTGAAACCCGATCCTCATCTATTTTCTAGGTGTCCGCTGGTTGGGCATAACCGCTGCTGAGCGTGAGCGTCAACTCTGTGTTACATGTTACCTTGCCACTGACTCCTCTTATTCAAAGTCCTGCTTGTGGTGAGGACATACGCGGTTTGGGGGTGCAACAAGAGGTTCTTGACTGTAACGTTGGTTTCTACTCCGGTAACCGATCCTCTCCCGAGCCAAATATTTGCATCTGACTTGAATTCAACCATTCTTCCAGATCATCGCACTAGCGGTGCTACTAATGTCGGACCTCGGTGCAAGTCAATCCGGAGGTCTGTACCTTTCTCCTGGCTTTATCCTGCTCACGCCATTTTCTTAGATTTAACTGGTGTGTTTGAGGAAGGACAATACTCTAGTATCATATATGGTTTGTTGATGCTAGTCGAGCTTGGTACGTACCCTTGCGCTGATTTCACTTAGTCACCACATGATTTTCTGTAGTGCTGATGACGCTGACGCTCTACAAACGCTTCAAATTTAACCAATTGGGAGATAGTCCACTAGTGACTACTCTATGCCGGGATGGCGTCATCTACATGCTATGTATCACCCGTCAGTCTAGACGGTTCTTGGGGTGACACGACCTTACTCCTCTTTTCTTTTTCTTTTCGCAGTGGTCTCGATGGCGAACTGCATCTCCATCGCCTTACTACCCGTGAGCCACTCGCTACAATCGCAACAAACACACCCTTCTAATCCAGGCCTCCAGCCATCCTACACCGCACTTCTCGCAGGGTAACCCATACCGTTCCTCACCCGTATTCAAAGCTGAATCAGCAAAGCCCACAGCTAGTCACGCATAGCGTCCTCGCCTCGCGCATCCTCTTCAACCTCCGAGTGTCTGATTTGCAGGATGTTGTGACTGACGGGTTGGCTAGCCTGGGATCTGGGGTGGTTTCGCAGCCTATGGCATTTGGAATCCCGACTTGTGTGGAGTGTGTGGAATAGTGGGATTTTGCGAGATGTTAGTTTGGGGATTTTGCTGGATTGTTTATCGGATGCTCTTGGGATGTTGTTAATATAGTCTACTGCCTATGACAAAGTTAATAGTTCGTTTGCAATGGAATGTCATATGGCGTCTGTGTCACGCATGCATGAGGGAATTATACAGTTGAACAGAAGTAAGTGTGTCTTAATCCCATCATCTCATCCTATACACGTTCTTGAAACGGCACGGGCCTTTGTGGCTCACACCGCGGTTAGTGACGACCAGCGCGACGGGGACGTCGGCCCTGCGATGGCAAGAAGATTTCCAGATGAACGTTATAGCAAAAAGGACGGCGGATTTGTGAATGAGGCGAACAGGGAGGGGACGCGATGATTTCCAAGCAGTCGAACTTGAATAGTACGGAACAAGTCGAGTAGCATGACAAGTGTACCTTTGACATGAAAATTGGACTGATCATGATGTAAACAACCAATTCACAGTGGTCACGAGATTCATTCCAGGTGTAAGCAGTGCACAACATATAATTTCCAATGTCGCAATGCCAAGCGTGGTACATGAAAGATGCAAGTGATGTGATATACGTGAAACGATAATGATAATGCCAAGTTCTAAATGCTAATGCCAATGATGATGGTGTTGTACAGGTAGTATGACGAGATGAAACAATGATAGTCAAGAAAGATTATACTCGTGCGTAAACGAATGCTGGGACTTGCATTAATATTCTCCGGGTACTCGCATCAGCCTTCAAAAACTCCCCGAACCATATGTCAGTAAAAACTCATCCAGTCCAGCTGGTACGGAGTAATTCAGATCATTTCCGGAGACAGACTTCCACTGAAGGTCTCCATCGAAGGCGGGGATGGACAGCTGAGAATTGTCATCGGATAACAACCTCGGGTCGATCTGCGGTATGTGGAGAGTGGGGAGATCAAGAACGACGGTTGAGGTTGGGGAAGGGGGTGGGGTAGGGGAGCCACGCGCCACGCTGTTCATCAAAACGCGCGAATTGCTCCGGAGGGAAGAGTCTTTCCCAGGTGAGTTCACCGAACTCGTCCTGAAATTCAGGGTTACCGGAGTGGCTAGACTCAGCGCGCGAGAGGGCATCACGGTTCAAATCCAGTGATGCAGGGATATCTCCCTCGTTCTGAGTGGGTGGGTAGGGTGCAGCGGCGGATTGTGGAGCAGCACTGTCTGTGGGATAACGACGTGCCATGGGCTGGTAGCCGTGTTGTTTCTTGCGGTGATGCGTCAAGTGTGATGGATGGGCAGTGGTAAATGGGCACTCAGGGCACCTATGCGGGCGTTCGCCGGTGTGGGTATTGATGTGTGTCTGTAGGTTGGTCCTTAGGAGGGCCTTGTAAGTGCAGTCAGGGAATGGACATGCGTGCATACTGATCAAAGGTCAGGAACCATCTGGTATATAAAGTACGAGTACTTACAAGGCATCATTGTCTTTATCGTGCGTGCGCACGTGTACAGAAAGATTTGAACTGCAGCTTATAGTTTTGCCGCAGATAGGGCAGTTAACAGGCGTCTGCAGAAAACGCGTCATAAGTACAAGACAAGTGATGTGAGGTAGACTAGAAACTCACCGAGTTACCTCTTGCAGGCATCTTGTGATGTGATAATATGTGAGTGGAGAGAAGGAGTTAGATAGTATGTGAGTGGAGAGAAGCAGTTAGATAGTGTTCGAGTGAAGAGAAGCACTTATATATGATCTGAGGAGGTGGATTGAAGCTTTGGAGTGGATGAAAAGCGCGTGTATTGTGGTATTTCCACATATCCACATCCTCTTTCAAAGCACCAGGCGTGCTGTGGACATCGAGTGCGATTGCTTTGCCGTGGCACGCGTTTTTGCCTTTAAAGGCTAAAAGCGTGAAGAAATTGCGTGCGGTGGACTGAGCATAAAGGACGAGCCCCTCGGTTAGAGTGGAAGGCCAAGGTTCGATGCTTTTCATTTTTGTCTTATTGGGTAATTTCTGGGTATGGGATGAATGGCTCACTGCTAGTGCTCAGGCCTGAAGGCCTCATGAAAGGGAAGGTAGGGCCAACAGACGCATCGTAACAGAGCCCAACGTCGAGGCACGTCCAAAGACACTGAGGAGGTTCATTTCAGTACTGGTCTCTAGGCCTGGATAGCGTTCGCAGTCGCTGGTCGGAATATTGTCAACGAATTTGGAAGACTCGAGAGTATGAAGTGAGACCAAGTTAATCACGTGTGACGATGTTCAGCATCACGTGAAAGCAACAGTGGAACCTACTCTATCTGATAAAGCAGTCGGGAATCGTGGTCTGATCAATCTGATCCTAGGAGCGAGTCGGTGAACGTTGGTTGGAATTTGGTGCGTCACCACAACTCCCGGCCTCGTGTTTCCTTGGTAGACGTTCAGGACATGAGTCTATTGTGAGAGGCCTACCGAATATCTCCAGAATCGCGAAGACCATCTGTTCAGCAGGGCTCGTGGTGTGAATCGTGATCAATTGTTCCAGTACATCACCGCTAAGGCAAAAGTGATGGCAGATTTGTGAATGAGACAAACATGTTGTAAGGAGTTGGGGGACGCCATGATTTCCAGGAAGTCGAATACTAAGATGAATAAGTCGAGTAGCATGACTGGTAACGAGTGTAGCTTTACCAGCCATGGCTATCCCTGCAGAATGCTAAGTAGTGCCTTGCGCTTGGCATTGAAGCATGACTGGGTGACTGAAACGGCTCGTTTGAGCCTCAGAGGCGTTGCATACGGTCGGGATTAACTTCTGCTATTGCATCAGTATGCGCTTAGCGAGTAAATAACTGCACGAAATTTATCCAGTACGTGTACCTCGCGGGACGACTAGAGCATTGGCCGAGCAGATGAAGCGTCCAAGATCCATTTAAGAGCCAATGGCTTTTGACCGCATGGCGAGCGAGATTGACTTTGAGATTCAGGGCTGTTCAAAGAAGACAGCTAGTCATTCCATGAAAGAGACGCGTCATCGGAATTGGAGCCCGTGTGATGATTAATTTGAGGCCATACCTTATAGCTTGCGCGACGTGTGTGGCCGGCATATCTTGTATGAAATGGGTACAGTTAAAGAGCGGACGTCCTTGGAGTAGATCTAACAGCTTGATAGGGATCTTTTGGAGTTCAAGCAGAACAGTATCGGGTGTTGAATCTGACGGTGGGTTGATGGGTAGTAGCGGGTTTAAATCAAGAATGCAGGTTTGTATAACGATACGCTCTTCGCGCAGATGAGGCAATCAGGCGAACAGGAGATAAAGTATGCCAAAAAGACTTCGGTGACGGCTGGACAGACGTGAAGAAACTAAAGAGGTTCTCGATGAAGTCAACATGGGTGTGACGAGAGCTCCAACTCATGCTCGAGGTCCTATTCGTACTAAGTTGTATGTCTTTCGAAACTACCATGCGTTATAAATGCATAAGTAACCCATCTGGTTCGCACAAAGTTCAAACGCACCGCAAAATATTTCGAAAAGCGAGAGTAACCGTTGCTTCCATAGTCTACTGCCAAGCCATCTTCGCGCGTATCAAGAAAGATGAGACTGAGCTTGAGTGGATGAATTCATGATGATAGTCTCTCTTCCTCTCGAGGAATATCGGATAGCAACCTCATCGTCAAGGGCTATCATGTATGCTGCAAAAAAATGACATTGAGCTTGAATCAGAACAGAAGTATTGGGCTGGTTGCCTTTTTCTCAATTGTTGAACACCAATCAATGCGGTCGCCTAGTCACACCAAGGACACGACATTTCGACGAAATCAACGTAGAGAGCAGAATTCAGTGGCACCAGCGTGGTCGAGAATAACTGACGGTTACTAAAATGGATATGCCGGCGGTAGGTACAATCTATAATTAGAAGTACAATCGCATCAGTTGTCAGCCAAATTCAGGAGGACACTCTATTTGATGTACATAGTACTACTTACTGCTTCGGCTTATCCTGACAGAATGTTCGCAGTAGTCCGTCGTTGAACTAATTTATAATCTTCTCGTGCTAATAGACTATGGAGGGTGAAGAGGACATGCAATGTTTACCTGTGGGGAGGCTAATAACTTGTCGTAGTCCCACTCCCGTGTAATTCGTAAGGACGAACAAAGATATAATAGGGCAGTGACGAGACCTGGAGATTAAATTGTACCAAGAACACATGGGCGGACACTCCCTCTATAGACTGATACACATGCATGTGTGAAACGTATACCGTACGAGTATCATCTTAAAAGTACAAATGCAAACCGCTCAGAGATCCATAAACTTTGAAGTGAAAAACATACGACTATAATATTTCTATGGTCCTAATGTCCATCAGGTCTCCAACGCCCTTGACCTGCCCAATGATGTCATGATCCGACGCGATCCTCTTGTATTCCCCACTGCGCTGCTGCGCCAGCAAAAATGCGCTGAAAGGCTGCCTAAGACGAACAAGCAACCGCAATGCTCGTGATTCTGGATCAAACACATCCTGTATTACAGGAGAACCATTGGACCGGTCGTCTGACGGAGAAGAGGGCGGCGTCCCATAATCCTCCTCACTCTCCGTGTCGTTTCCAAAGTCAGATGGTTCCACAAATTCAGTAGGTTCTACAAATTCAGGTAACTCGAGGAGAGACCGATCCCAGGGACGGACAAGGACAAACTTTTGCTCGGTGGGCCTTGCCGGCCAGAACCGAACCAGGATCTGATCGGTGGTGATAAGTAAGTCGTGAAGCCCGTCTGCTTTCAGTCCATATGTGTAATGAACCTCCCGGGCTGGGCTGGGCACCCGTCTGACTTCCCTGACATTGAATGCAATACAGGGCAGATGCAGTCTCTGTGTCGCGAAGCGAGGGGCGCTCATACTCCGAAGCAGGGTATTATAAGTGTGCGAGGCGAAATCTACAGCCCCCGCCTCTCGCAGTGAAGAGACCGATAACTGCATTTCATGTTCGGGTAGGGGAGGTAGTTTGCATGGTGGAGCTTGGTACGAAGTGACGGAGGCTGGTAGACAGCTATTGAACTCTGATGGTTTTCCGACCCAATCGAGGCCAGTGATGTCACCCGACCGAGCCACGATCTCTTGCAGGAGCCGTCCGAGAGCCTTGTCCTGCTTCTCGCCATAATCTACAGGCAAGCGGACACCAAAGATACCAAATAACGAGTATGCGATGTCTTCCTGACGCGTGGTAACACGGGCTGACGCCCAATGGAGTTTCTCTCGGGCGTCATTCATACTGGGACGAAAAGCAACAACGGCTGACCGGTCGATGCCCGTCGCGCCCTGTAACTCCTGCATGATTGCGACGGAGTCCTTGTGGTTGGGAGTGCGATCATCAAGATAAAGAGTCCAATTGCTCTGATAGAAAAGAATGACTTTGGGAGCGATGAATTCTTGAACCGTCCATCCGCGCGTGTTCCAAGCGCTCTTCGCCAGTGCACCAGATTTGGATGAAGGCGGGACATCCGACAGATAAACAACCGTGAGTGCAGAGTAATGATACCAGACGAACATGGAGTTGACCGATTCATGGAGTTCAACATGATTAGTCTTATCGATGCAGCATGCATCACTCCATGCCCAGTTATGCCCTGCACTGCGAGCAGTTTTGCAGAAGGACCGTAACTTCGTCATGCCGCCGACCGAATCCAACTCCGAGTCGTACACGCTCTTGCCCTGGATGTCCTGCAGCAGCGGCTCCCTGCCTTCCCACCTATGTGATAGCATGGCATATTGGAGGTTCCTCCTCACCACTTCATCGATGCGCTTCGTGTCGAAGTCTGAACGCGTGAGTGTTGATGACAGAAGCTCCTTATACTCTGTGCTCATTTTGAAGGCGCTTATCTGCGCCCCCCGATCGCATAAGAGACCAGTGGTGGTGTGGAGTACACGGAGCGGAGCATTTTCGAGTCGGGCATCAATGACCAGTCGAATAGCACGTTCTGCTTCAGAGGGCCTGATATACTGCTGGCGTAGTTCTGTAGAAAAAGGTAAGCACGTTGACAAATGTATTATCAAACGCTCACTTCGTGTCTGAATGTCGGGTGCATCGTCCAATTTAGAGAGCATCGTTTGGAAGGCCTGGATCGCCTCATCATAGCGCTGTGCACCATGAAGTGATGCGTGCTTCAAATTGTATCCAAGGTAAGACAAGGAGTCGAGTTCGATGACCTAAGTATCGCCACAATGAGCTTTCGTTATGAAACGATAGATGTCATCGCACCTTCTGCGCATCGAGTAGTGCTTCCATCCATAGCATCTTACCCAACTTGGCCTTACTACGATTTGCGAAGACGGTACTAGACCCAGAATTGAGGGTGATTGCCGCCGAGTATAGGTCGATAGCCCTGTCATAATCGCTCGCAGCGAGGGCGGCATCGCCGTTGGCAGCACAGAGCGCGCTGCATTCTTGCTTGAACGCTGAGCGAATATGGGTGAGGATTGTAGTCTACATGACAGCACGAACTGCGGACTTGCCATGGGACCAATCAAGGCAGCTGGCCATGGCAAATTCGTCGATGGCGTCCATCATGTACTTGTACGCTTCCAGGGCTTCATCGGGTTTGCCTGCCAAAAGAAATGCTTGGCACCGTTTCTGGTGTGCAGTGAGGTACAAGGCCTGGAGATCCCAGCCGAAGAGCTGGATAAAGCACTTGTTTATGAAAAGAATGATGCGTGTAATGTCACTTTGACGTACCACAGTCAAGTCCTCATAGGTTATGAATTCTGATGAGAGAGCGCCGACGTTGATAGCGGTAGTGAAGTGATCGGCAGCTTCATCGTGACGCGAGGCTTTAGTTCCGAGCTGAACACGTAGATATGTCTGATGTGGAAGTCGCAAAGATCAGCGTCAATGATCAAGTGTCGCCGCA
This sequence comes from Suillus brevipes Sb2, assembly GCA_011800875.2. Taxonomy (NCBI): domain Eukaryota; kingdom Fungi; phylum Basidiomycota; class Agaricomycetes; order Boletales; family Suillaceae; genus Suillus; species Suillus brevipes. The sequence goes on along the minus strand of JRHT02000064.1, from coordinate 6,631 downwards.
ATATGCTCACTTCCACGACACGACACCCGAGAATGTCAGCATTTGGACAAGCAGCGGCGAGTTCTTTGACGAGCAGCATTGCTTCCTCGTGTTGATCTGCGTTGAAGAGTGTGATGGCCTGAAATGCGAGATGAAACAGAGAATATGTCAGAAGAATTTGATATACCTTGATCAAGAGAAGAAAATGTCTGATTTTTGAATCTTGGTTCGTGAAGACGGACGCGATGTCGAATGCTATCCTTGCCTCCAGGACATGACCTTTTCCGCAGAGGGCGATGGCTTTGGAAATGTAGCCTGTCAATGAGGGCCGAATTCTGATGGACTATGTCGCGAATGAAAGTCAGCCTTCTCGAAAGGGAGTTATGATGAGTCAATATAACTCGCCTTGATCGCATCCTCAAGAGCGAGGTCCCAGGCGTGTTTTCTAGCCATAACGAATGAGCGATGAGCATATGAAGTATGGTCATTGGCGTTGGTGTGAATATCTTGGGTGAGTAAATCTTCAGCGGTAGACAGGTCTCCAGTTACACATGCATGGCGGGCTGTCGTGATAGCAAGTATCTGCACGGAGTATGCTCGAATTGCGTTATGAAAGTTAGGAATAGAAACTCGCCTTTGAATGAGGTGCTTCCCATTCTAAGATTTTCTTATCATTACATCCGCTGAGGATATGCCTGCCGTCCACCGAGAATGCGATAGAACGTAGGTAGTGTGAGGGCTGGAAAATAGCGACGGTTTGTTGATCTGAGAGCCGCCAGAGACGGACATGCTCAATCGATGCCGAAGCAACGAGGGTGCCAGTGGGATCAATGGCAATGGCAATGATACGGCTAGTATGGCCTTCCCAGGGATGACCGACCTGCTGCCAGGTCAATGAATCCCACTCTCGTATAGTAGGATCGTATTTACTATCGCCAGCTGAAAGAAGACGCGTGCCATCCGGCGTCCACGCGAGTGTTGCCCGAGCTTCGATAGATGCGACGCGTTCCCTTGTGCCTGGATTATAAATTTGGATATTCTGCGATGCTGCGATGGCAAGAAGTTCACCAGACGGCGAATATCGAACGCAGTAGCCATAGTCCTCGATTGGTTCACCTTGCATCTGCCATGTTTTGGTACACCAAAACTTCGTTGTGCCATATGAACCGGTAGCCAGCACCGTACCATCCGGAGAAAAATCCACCGAGATGATCTCATCGGAGTGGGCTTTACAGCTGTGTGCGAAAGTAATGGCAGTGGCAAAAATTTGACGTCCGCGGTGACGAAAAAGGAAATACGTAGAACGACGCTTCCTCGACGCTCGCAAGCACTTACAAACTCCCAGACGACATTGGCGACACAAGCTAGCTTGCCCTCTCGCATGGTTAACCGAAGAATCAGCAACGACCTCAAAGATTGCGCACTTCGACTGTGGGATCATGGATGGGACTTGGAGGACATCTGTGAAGCATTTGGCGTAAGTGAGAGAAGCTGCTACCGCTGGCGACGGATCTTTGAGGAGTGCGGTACCGCCACCAAGCCCCCTTCTCCACTCACAGGGCGCACTCGAACAATCACGCGAGCCCTGCTTATGGCTGTCGAAGATCTCTTTGCCGAGGACTCTGATCTTTTCCTTGATGAGGTCTGTACATGGCTTGCAATTGAGCACGACATCATTGTCAGCACTTCCACCCTGTCACGCAATCTCAAGGATGCTGGGCTCACTCGAAAAGTTCTTCGAAAACTTGCTTCCGAACGTGATGAGGTCCGTCGAGAGGAATTCAAAGCTAGTCTTCGCAACGACTTTATCGGGGATGGCTCAGAATTCGTTGTGATTGATGAAACAAGCAAGAATGACCGAACATACGCACGGCATTATGGACGAGCACCGAGTGGAGATCGTGCCCAACTTACAGACGTTTTTGTTCGAGGTGATCGTTACTCGTTGTGTGCCGCTATGACTGTGGAAGGATACATTGCTGCTCAAGTAGTCGAAGGCTCATTTGATGCGCAGGAATTCTATGACTTTGTCGCCGAGGATGTGGTAACTATGTGTCCTTTCCATGCCTGTTTAGCTTTGATATACGAAACTTCTAGCTTCCTCACATGAATCCCTTCCCTGCAGAGCGTTCCATTATTGTTCTCGACAATTGCCGGATTCATCATAGCGAAGATCTTGTTGACCTTGTTGAAAGTGCCGGTTTGTTTTTTCTATCTGTTCCTTCCCTCACAAAGCTAACGTTGGATAGGCTGTCTCATACTCTACCTCCCTCCATACTCGCCTGATCTGACTCCAATTGAGGAGTCATTCAGTGCCCGTAAGTTATAGATAATCTGTCTATTCTCCACATCTGATCCATCATCGACAGTCAAAGCCTACATTCGACGCCATGGTCATCAGTTACGACAACTCGAAGATCCTGTAGATGCCCTTCTTGAAGCAACAAGTTGTATTACAGCGGAGAAGGCACACGGGTGGTTCAAGAATGCAGGGTACATCGTGGTATGATCAAGAATACTTGTACTTGTACAATTTGAATGTGATTCATGCGAAAAAACTGGGATGATTGAAAACTGCACGAATGTCCAAGAAGGTCCATGACAGGTGATGCGAGAACTACGGAATTATTTGGACCAAGTGCCCGACTTTATGGCACTACAAAATTTTTTGTGTGCGTTGAGGAAGGCTTGCCAGCCAAGTCTCGTAAATTGACCTACTTCCCGCCATTCCTTCTCATCAAGTGTCTCGACGGCTCTGTTTCCAGGCTGGTATTCAAGAGCTGCGAGCTTCGCCTGATCACTGGTAGAAATACGATACTTGGTGCAAAACTCGGACAGGGATACAGTGTGAGATGTTGTTGTACCAGGAGACGAAGATGCTGAAGGTACCTCGCCAGTACTAGTAGGTGGAACAATTGCTGCGTGGGGTTGTGCGTGACCCTGCATAGCTGGATAATAGGGCAATGGCCCATAGGGAAATCCACCAATGTATGGCGAGTGCATATATTGAGCTGGATGATACAACTGATGCATAGCAGGACCGGGGATATGAGACCCTGGAAACGGAGGACCTTGTGGATGTGGAGGCACAGGAGCACCATGTAGACCTGGAGGTGGAGGAATAATATGACCATGAAGCGGAGCTAGAGGAGCTAGTTGCTGGCCTTCAAGAGCCTGTTCCTGTTGACGCTGACGATGGAATTCACCAAACGTCGAACGAGATGCCTCAGGTGGGGGACGTGGCACCTTGAGTTTTTCTGTGAAGTGCTTTGTGGTTGGAGGTGCTGATGTGTCAGCTCTTCCCGCTGCCTAGATCATTTATTAGCATCACACACTGGCGAAAAAAAAGATACTTACAATTGAGTTTGCCCAAACCTTGACTCGTATCTCAGTCAGCTCAAAATATGAGCCCATCCTCTCATCATGCCATACACGCAGATGTGGAAAAAGTGGGTATCTGCCGATTGGATATAGTGATTCGAGTTCAGCCTCGGCCTTCCTTCGTTTAGTAGACATGTCATCCTTTGGAATGTATGAAGATGAGAGCAAGACGTGGCACAGAAAAAATTACATACAATCAGTCCCTTCGTGGTGTGAGTATCAGCTGCTTCTTCATCAAAGTTGAATGGACGTTCAACATAGTCTGCATCACCCGTATCCCAATCCTTGGATTACACAGATGTAAGCCTGGAAAACTCGAAGCCCAAACACAAAAATACTTACTTGTTCATCTTTGGCAGGTTTCGGAGTGTATAGCCATATGACAATATTCTCGGCTGCTCGCTTTGCCTTGATAGCATCAAGAAGTGCCTCATAACCTGCTTCGTCTGCAATCTTCTTGCGCGGAGCACTCTGAGCCTGATTTTCGAATTTCCATTCGAACTTTGTGACAGGAAGCATTGTTAGTCGACATGGCAAGACCTTTGCAATGTCTTGCTTGAAGGATCGGAAGGAGTGTGCTGTATCCATTTTGCATGGGCCCCGCGAAACAACCGCCATGGATGCTTTGGCACCCTTGCCTGACTTTTTTTCTATTGGTGCCTCGGACCATACTTGAACATATATGGTGAATCTTCGTGGTGTATTGCCCTCGTCATCTTCACTACTGTCACTCACTCCAACACTGGATTTCCTAGCCTTTCCTTTGGTTTTCTTCTGTTTTACACCGAGTATCCGATCAATGGTTTCGTCGGTGAGGTGGCCCTGCGGCACAAATTTATTGTGTTTGTATTTGCTCACAGGTGCAGGGGACTTGGACTCTCGCTTCCGCTTATGAGAAGCATTGAACGACGTGGAGTTCATATTGACAAATGTGAACGCGTCAGGACCTGCAAATGATGTGCCATCTTTCAGCAATCAAACCAGCAAAAGGCACTATTCAATTTACCTGATCGGATGTCATCCACATCAGGAATTTCGACAGAGTGATCACTGCCATATGTTGGCTCTTCATCAGGCCCATCATTCAATTCATCAACCTCAGGCTCGTCATCTTCTTTGTCGAGGTTTTCAGCTGACCATTCAGCCTTGGAGTGGGGTGCAGGGTGGTCTGTGAACTCCAATGATTCATCGGCACTCTCGTCTATGCCAGTGGGTGGTACAACCAGTGGTCTCGCTGGTATTCTGATTGTGGGCTTCTTTGGGGCAGGTTTCTTTCCTTTTGCCATAGCAAATATGTGCATATAACACGTAGTGAAAGTAGTAGGGGGGGCTAACAGTGTCTGAAAAACTTGTACAAGTCGCAAGAGCCTTCCCTAGCATCCAGGACGCGTCGTTCTACATATTTCCTTTTTTGTCACCACAAGACGTCAAATTTTTGCCACTGCCATTACTTTCGCACACAGCTGTAAATGGTTTGGTGAGTGATTCACCAGTTTCACCGTGCCAGGCGATGACCTCTCCGCCGCCATCGCCGCTTGCTATAATTTGACCATCTCGTGTTATCGCCAATGCACACACCCGACTGCTATGCCCCTCCATCTTCTTCAACACAACACCTGTCTCCAAGTCCCAAATACGAAGTGTCTTGTCATCCGAGCCTGTAACCATTCGTCGCATATCAGGCAAAACTGCAACTACCCATATGGTATCCTCATGATCTTCAAAAGTTCGAAGGGGTGTCGTGCTTGGAATGAGCTGCGACATTTTGCTGGAGGTTGTAGAGGGTTTGTGGGTGTCTTTCTCTAAGCTGCAGTGGTGCGTGTATTGTGCGTTTTTATGCTGCCTCATGCTCATTTCCATAGACGCCCAAGACACGAGGTAGATCGCCTCGCCATCGTTCTAGCAAGAATGCTCTCTACGAGTGATAACCAACCACGTTGATTAGGGTATATAAAAACACTACACATCCAAGAAAATACTCGAGAAATGCCTCTTCACGCCTTCTGCACTATGTATAATCGCTCCGATTACTGGAACCATCCGGTCGTATCACAAAAACACCTTCATCTGGCCAGCTTCCACAAGATAAGTCGAATAAGCATGACCCTGCTGATCAATAAGAATGAGGTCGGCAGGAGATGCATCGGGCGTCAATGATGCGACCGCTGATACTACGACACTTCTGCCGTATGCCTCCAGCGCGCCCAAGATCAGGGAAACATCTGCGGGACTCGGCGAGAACACAAGCACTGTGTAATACCATGGTCTGTAAAGACCAAAAAGCGTCTTCACGCTAGACTCTCTGCACCCCACCTGCAACATCTTGGGTGCCTCAGGCGCCCTGTCCCCAGCTTTGAGCACCCCATAGGCGTTGGTGGGTCTCCCCTCGGCTAGCATCGCAAATTCATCCAGTACGACGCCCATTCAAGAATGGAAGTTAGCGTTAGTTACGAATGATGTACATCGTTCGCTCGAAGTGTCCTTCCAGCGGCTGTGTTCAACTGCTGTGGGGAAAGTCGCTACTTAAGTGCGATCACAGAGAATCTCAAATGCCCCAACGAATGACTGTCTAATTCTTTCTTCAAGTCTATCTGATTCATCTCAACACGATGAATATTGACTATTTTCTCGATCCTGTTGGTTTTCAGACTGTCGCAGTGCGTACTCCCCACCTCTCCTTTTTATTTGCTCATTTCAATTCAGTACACCGCAGGTCTATTTTCCTTTTTCTGTCGGCAATACTCAATTCTCGTAACAGTTGCATCCTTGGCAGTTTTAGTGAGCAGGTCCAAACCAAGCACGATCACATCCACTGATTTCTCTCTCCAGCTTTTTGACTTTATCATCACTTTCGACTCAGAGGTCAGTTGTTTTCAGTGACGCTACGTATAGTTGACAAGATGCCAGGTTCATTGGACATGGGGAAGAGGGTGGGGGATCATGAGGATAATTTTCATCGTTTCTCGCTATGTTCCTTTCGTAGGCCTTGCTATGACTGTTTACTGTGAGTCTTCACCGCCTTTTGTCCGCCTTTACCCTTTGCTGAGGTCCCGTGCATAGGCTCGGTCGCGTCCACTCATGGAGGAATTGTAAGTTCTTCGGGATACAACATTTAAAATACCCATGACCATATTCCAGCCCCACCATGGAATATTCATCGCTTTATATGATGGTTGTGTATAACAACAACGTCACTTGAAACCCGATCCTCATCTATTTTCTAGGTGTCCGCTGGTTGGGCATAACCGCTGCTGAGCGTGAGCGTCAACTC